>CM046386.1:16338714-16938714 GCA_025413485.1 Ficus microcarpa | reverse complement strand
ATAATCATTTAGGAGTTTTTTAACTAAATCAAATAAAAAGGATTAAAATACTTAAAAAAATAAGAGTTTGTAATTATCTCGATAAAAAAAATAGAACAAACCGGATTTTTTTTTGAAATAGTTCAGGACTAATGCTATCACAAAGGCCAGGGTACGGCTGTTGTCAATAAACAAAACCAGAATCTCCAACACACAAATCGGAATCGAAAAGATGAAGCTCTCTCTGAAGCTCCAAGAAAACCAAACCCAAAACCAAAATCAAAATCAAAAGCAACAGCATTATTTCAACCCGGTTGTAACAGCAAAAATCCCAATCTCCATATTCAACCACCCCTTCCTCACCTCCATCTCCTCCACCATCTGCGACTCCTCTCACCTCTCTCTTTCTCTCTCCTCCAACTTCGCTTCCGGCCCTTCTCTCAAACTCTCCTACTCTCCCACTTCCACCGCCGCTTCTCTCTCTCCTCCTTTCTCTCTCTCACTAAAATCCGGCCTCGGCCTCTTCGGCTCCCCTCGCCTCTCCCCTCTCGTCTTCACCGCCCACTTCTCCTTCTCCTCCCCTAACCCCACTTTCTCTCTCCTCTTCAACCCCCAGCTCGGCAACTTTTCCTTCAAAAAAACGACCCTTTCCAACCCCAACGGCGGTCCGGTTTCCGATCGCCGGCCGGGAGTCCCGGGACAGGGATTTGAGGTGAATCCAAATTCTGGGTCGGCTTCGAATGGCGGAAATGGAAATGGGTTTGTCCCGGAAGGGCCGTCCGTTTGGCGGGAGCAGAAGTTGGAGCCTTTTGGTGCTAAAAATGGCGATTTTCAGGAGAGTTTTGGGGTTGACTCCTGTGGTGGAACTGGAAAGGGGTGTGAGAGAGATAGGTTGTTGTCTGGGATTGCTGTGATGGCGAGGACTGTGTTTCCGGTGACGAAGAAGGTGAAGATGAACATGAGGTGGGGTGTGAATTTGCCGTCGGATTTGGGGTCGAAAATGCCGTATTTGAAGCTGAACAAGATTGGATTGAGAGAGTTGTGGATGGTAAGGAAGAGAAGGAGGAGGAGAAGGAGAAGAGTGATGTGATGGGTGGTGATTTGGAGTTGTTGAAGGGAATGTGTTTTTGGATGAGGAGGGATTTGGAGGTTTTGGAGAGAGAGAATAGGGAGATGAAGGGGAGCTTGGAGCGGATGAAGTTTGGAGTTTCCGCCCCCGGTGGCCGCAGCGGCGGGGGGAAACATTTACGGTCCAATCCGGCTGCGGCGGCAGCGAAAATGCCTTCGGGCGAGAGTTCTAGCGAGTTTGACAGGTGGAGAAGCGGGAAGAATGTCAAGGAAGAGAGCGGAAAAGAGGAGCCGAAGAAGCCGGCGAGCAGGCGAGTCAGGCGAGTGATCTGAAATCGGAATTGGAGAGAGCTATCAAAGCTGCTGCTACTGTTTCTTCTTCAACTTAGTAAGGTTTCGAGTAGTTGCTTGCAATGCTGAGTATTTTGTCTCTTTATGTTCAAGTGTACATATATTAAGGGGGGAAAAAAAAAAAAAATCGACCTTTGCTTCTAAGTAGGACAAGGCTATTTGACGTCGTGAAGACTAAAGGTGTTAATAGAAATGGGCAATGTAATTTGCAGAAATTGTAGCAATTAATTCCACTTTTTTTTTTTTTTTTTTTTTTGCCTCCCTAGATGCTACTGTGTTGAACAAATTTGTTTTGAAGATAATGTTTTCATTGCTCTTTGAGTTTGGCGTCCTTTATTTGGCAGTCCTGAAATACTTGTGTAGCCTACTTTGATTGACCTGTGTCCATTTGCTTGTTTATTGTAAGCTTTTAATGTTAGCGACAAGTAAGCCTTGTGTTCTTTGACTTTGTGCAAAGCTCTTCAAAATTGCTTTTTGGAACCCGGTATATCTTCTGGATTCATGTAAGAAAAATTCGCAACTTTATAAGCAATTTAAAAGTCCCAAGGAAAATTGCTCCATCTTGATATTTGATCTCATATTTTTCTTGCATTTATATATATATATATATATATATATATATGTACGTATATATCTTGAACAGGTGTAATGTGTATTTAGACGTGTTGAACACTTGAATCAGTAATGAGCTTTTTTGAATCTCGATCAACTTTATCTATCAATTTAGTGTTTTTATTTATTTTTTTTTTTTAAGAAAAAGTAGCATAATTTAGCTGCATCAATTAGAAATAAATTAGTGTCTCCTATTGAATAAAACTTAAAGCCGGTTTGCTCAAACTTCTGGTTAATAAATCAGTTGTATTTAGTGAGTACGCTAAACAAATTAGATTTATTTTCCTGTTTGAGGGAAAACAGGTTGTTCGAACAAAAACGCTTTGATATGAGTAGGAAACTGATAACTAGAATTGCCTATCAATGGCAATGGTTATTATATTAAAAGGTGGATAGATAGAATATGGATGAAGATAATGTCAGAGGAAAGTCAAATACTCGCAAGTACAATATATTGGCCGATGGCGTCTTTTGTTGCATGAAAGGAATTGGAGCAGATTTACACTTCCATGTTATGTAAACGACAAGCTATGTACTAACAAAAGTGGGGGTGTACTGCAGGATTTAAAACTTGTATACAGAGTCAACTAAAAAATCAGAGTGTTTAATGATCAAATTCATGTTGCACCGTTTAGTAGCCCTGGAACATTGGTGGAGGTGGCGATGAGTATTGGAATCCAAAGACTGGTGGGAGGACTATGTCGTCCATGGGAGGTGGCGGTGGCGAGAATGCAGGAGGAGGAGGTGAGGGAGACGGTGAAGGTGGTGGTGGAGAGTGGACTGGTGGAGGTGGAGAGTTAACAGGTGGTGGAGGCGAGAAGACAGGTGGCGGTGGAGGCGAGAAAACAGGTGGTGGAGGAGAGTTAACTGGTGGTGGTGGAGATTGGACTGGTGGTGGTGGAGATTGGACAGGGGGTGGAGGAGAGTTAATTGGTGGTGGTGGGGGTGAGAAAACGGGTGGTGGAGGTGAGAAAACGGGTGGTGGAGGAGAGTTCACCGGTGGTGGTGGAGATAGGACTGGCGGGGGTGGTGAGTAGACAGGTGGAGGAGAGTTAACTGGTGGTGGTGGAGATTGGACTGGTGGAGGTGGTGAGTGGGCAGGGGGTGGAGGAGAGTTGACTGGTGGAGGTGGTGGAGGAGAGTTAACTGGTGGAGGTGGAGAGTTAACTGGTGGTGGAGGTGAGAAGATAGGTGGTGGGGGAGAGTTAACTGCTGGTGGTGGAGATTGGACTGGTGGAAGTGGAGATTTTACAGGTGGTGGAGGTGAGAAGAAAGGCGGTGGGGCAGAGTTAGTTGGTGGTGGTGGTGGAGAGCGAATAGGGGGTGAAGGAGGGTGAATTGTTGATGGTGGTGGTGGTCGGACAGGTCCATGGATTGGAGATCTGTTAGAGGGGTCAGGAGCTTGTGGGAATGGATGATGAGCATTTGGTGGAGGAGAATAAACCGAGGGTGGTGGTGAGGACTGAACTGGAAGTGGAGGAGAATGAACCGAGGGAGGTGGTGAAGATCGAACATGGGGTGGAGGAGAGTGGACTATTGCTGTTGGTGGTGGATGGGCTGGGCTGTGGACAGGAGATCCATCGGAAGGATCAGGTGCAGGTGGTGGCGGAGAGTGCTTTACATGGGGTGGAGGAGAGTGGACTACTGTTGTTGGTGGTGGACGGGCTGGGCTGTGGACAGGAGATCCATCGGAAGGATCAGGTGTAGGTGGTGGCGGGGAGTGCTTTGGGGGTGGTGGTGGGGAGTGCTTTGGAGGTGGTGGTGAATGAACGGTTGATGGTCTTGGGTGCACAGGTTTGGGCACTGGAGATCCATCAGTGGGATCTGGTGGTGACATAGGTGTTAGCGGAGTGCTAGGAACTGGTTTTGGAGGAGCCGAAACTGGTTTCTCTGGTGTTTGTGGTTTTGGAGGAGCCGAAACTGGTTTCTCTGGTGTTTGTGGTTTTGGAGGAGCTGATTCTAGTTCTGGGGATGGATTTGGCTTTGGTGGTGCGTGTTTTGGTGGGTTTGATGGTTGTGGATGTGGCTTTGGAGACTTGGGAGTTGGCGTGGGTGATGGGTTTGGCTTCTTGAATGGTTTTGAGCGAGAAGGCGACGAGGGCCATCCACACCTTGCCTTGCTGCAATCAATTGGCTTGCTTACAACAGCTTGACATTGTTTTGCAGTCTTCTGTTTTGGCCTATCCGGTAAGCAATTGCTCGTATTATCCAATACAATGTTCTTGTTCTTCGATGGCTCGCATTCTTGGGCCTCACCGTTGAAGTAGTTGTAGGAGAACGTCAAGTTCACCAAGCTAGGCAATTCACAAATGCTCTCTTGGACGAACCCGGTTAGTACATTGTGTGCAAGAACCAACTGTTCAACCTTGTGCAGGGATTTGAAAGTCTTGGGCAAAATCCCACTGAATGAGTTGGAGCTAGTATCCAAAACCGTCAAATTTCCGAGGCTGCCAATCTCCATTGGCAAACACCCAACAAGCTTATTGTTGGAAACGATAATCTCGTTCAAAGTGTTCCCCATCTTGCCAATGCTGCTGGGTAGGCAGCCATGGAAATGGTTATTGGCAATGACCAAAACCGAGATCGGAGAGTTACCCAAAGTCTGCGGAATGGTAGATGTGAAGCGGTTGTTGTTCAAGAACAAAGCATCCAATTCCTTGTTGAAGAGCTCCGGTGGGAGTTGGCCCTCGAAGTCATTGTACCTAAGATCAAGATACTTGAGGTTTGGAATTGAAAGAACAACTGTAGGGAAAGAACCGACAAATCGGTTGTTGCTTACATCAAGCTCATGAAGAAGTGTAAGCCTGGAGAAACTCTCCGGAATGACCCCACAGAATCTGTTTGTGTTGATGTGGAACAATGCAATATCAGTCAGCAAGCCCAACTCGACTGGAAGATACCCAGCGATATCACCGTGGTTGATATCAATACCAGCAACAACTTCCAGTGTTGGGTCATCAAGAGCAGGAGCACAGAAAACTCCATTGTAGGAACAAACATCGGTACCAACCCAATCTCCCGTTATGTTAAGCGGGTCAGAGTAGATAGCGATCTTCCATGCTTGAAGGGCAATGTATGCACGCTTAAGCCTGGAATTCGGAAACGAGAAGCTCCCCAAGCCAACTTTAAACTCGTAGTCATCAGGCAAATCTCCATGACCATGGAGAGTCAGCAACTGGCGACGGGCAATGAAGGATGCCTCGGCATTGGTGAGAGCTGCGGAGAAGGAAGAGAAGAGGGAAAGAGATGAGATGAGAACGAAGAGGAAGCAGCCTGAGGCCTTCATTTTTTGGAAGCCGCCACCTTGGATCGGCCCAAGGCTGCCTATAGGGGAATCAAGGAGGGGAAGGTGAATGATGAGGGTGTTATATTGATGGGAAAGAGAGCCAAACGGGTTGGAAAACTCTTTTTAGAGGTAATGCAACATTTTCTCTGCACTTCTAATCTATTATGAGGAACTTTTTTTATTTTTTATTTTCCTTTCATTTTTTCCCCTACAGCCAAAGCCGGCTGAACGGTAAAAGATCATTAAGGTAACTCCCTAAGGCCCTCCTTAATTCAAGGGTCTCTTGTTAATTAAAACCATTAATTAAAATAACCTTTTACACCTCAAGCTTTGTTAGAATCCCTTAACTAATCACTTTTTACACCTCAAAATATCGAAACGTTGTAATTAGATTTTGTTTCCTAAAAAAAGCCTAAACAAATCCTATTATTTAGGTATTGGTTTCAATCTCGTGAGAAAGAAGCTGCATTTAGAAAACTGTTGTTTCTTTTATGAAGAGTACTATTATATTTTCGTATGATTAATTTTAATTAGCTTTGTACTAAGAATGATTTTTGTGTAATTAGAAAAGAAAAATAAAAAATCTCAATTATTAAAAATACAGGGTGAATTTTCACCTTTGTTTTAAACATAACGGAAAGTTTTGTTATTATCCACTTTCTGCTTCGAGAAAAGCATACTCCACACCAGAATTTCTAGCTTTAGCAACATTTAAGGTATAAACCATTGGCAATGCACAAGTTAAACAGGTTAAACTATTAGCGTTGTGATTATTCAATCTCTAATCTTTTTTAGACGGACGCACCCTTCTGTGCCGCCAAACTTTTTTTTTTGGTCGTTAAATTGTACCCGCCATACCATCGTGTTTTTTTTCGGACTTTGCCCCCAACATTTTTTTTTCTGAGTTTTCTTCGTTGTCTATCACACCTTGTGGTTGCATTCGCCTGGCCAACTCTTAGAGGAGTGTCTCTTCAATGGCTCCCACCTCCACCCTCTTGGACTAAAATCAATGCTGATGCAGCTTTTGTTCCGTCTTGAACCTCTGTGGCAGTTGTAGCTCGTGATAGTGCAGGTGATTTTAAACAGAGAGCATCTGTCGACGGTCGACAGTTGATTGCGTGGATTCGTTAATGGCGGAAGCTCAGACAGTTCTCCTAGCTATGAAGATGGCTCTTTTTTAGTCTTTTTGCTTGGTACCTTTTTCAATGAAGTCTCTTTTCAGCAAAGTTTGAAATGATGAAAATCAGGTGTCTACGCAGTATGGCTACGTCTTGGCCTTTTTGTGTGTATATATATAGGTATATATATATATATTTTAATGGAGAGAGAGAAATTTCTTAATTTAACTCATCTATTATAGCATTTCTTGTACGACCATTTAGAGTCTAATAAAATTCTACATATCAAAGCAATCTGATTGGAGTTATTTACTTCATCTTGTCCAGTGCAATAGAAGCAGCAACCAACTCTTCAGCTTCCACAGGCAGATGCATCTGCAGCCATAAAAAAACAACTCGAGTGAGTGTGAGTAAAATGTAGTCACCCTTGAAAACCTATGAAAAACGAATGAAGAAAAGACGACGCAAATTTCATTTCAATGTATAGAATTTCGGGTTTTTTTTTAGTCGCAACGAATAATAAGCTATGCAAACACATCGGATTACTTGAAATATGTGGAAGTATGAACAGAAACTAACAGCTTTTGCACGGCAAGCCAGTGAAATGAGCGCAGGAAAGTGTCGTGTTGTGACGGAAGGCTGTCATGTTTCCAATATGTAATGTTCCGAAACTTTGCATTCGTCTCCCAGCAGTTTTCGCTCCCTTCGACATATCGGAAGTTTTTCTCTTGCCAAGACCCTTCTTTTGCAGGACAAATCCTGCGGAAAATAAGCCAGATAATTTATCATCATTTCCTTTTAGAAGAACAGAAAAATATAAGTAAAAATTAAATGAAAAGAATGTGACATGAGGACAGAGAACAAGCTGTCATATAACAATTGATAGAAAAACAAGATTAAAAAAATAATAATAAAATAAAGATAACAATCACATGTTCGAATAAGTTCCACCACAATTGGTCAGTTGGTTGGGCGGTAGGGCTGCTCACACTTCTCGACAAGGTCTTTGCTTTGAGTTAATCCCACCTCGATGGACAAAGGACAATCACTTCGTGAGGGAGCTATATAACACATGGGGAAGCATTACCTCTTCGGTGTTTTACCAAATATTATGTGAACCAAATCTTAAACTACTTCCTTCTCTTCTGCTTCCAATTGTAAACCATCTGTTTTGCTGGTTGGAATACAATCTATTCAAAATCTCAAATCACATATCGTAATCATTACTTCTGGTTCTGCCCTCAAATAAATTGCTAACTGTTAATTTTCTTCCTGTTTCATTGTGAACAAACTAATATCCTCCTTCTTTTGGTTCACAAATTACACGAAAAAGCAGATACAAAGAGCTGTCCCTAACTTTAAAGGCTTTCTTACGCTAACCAAATATTATTTCGATGAGGTAACCCAATGAGAATATGTTAAGATACCAAATGTCTCACATGAAATAAATATAAGGTGATAAGTGGGCATATAAGCCCTTGAATTCCCTCCTTTTCCAAGCCGCTTTTGTAAGGGTGAGTCGTACCTAATGGTTCCTATCAAAATACAATGTTAAACTATTTGCATGGTTTCTCTCAAAAATTGCGTTCCGGTTCACAGTTCATTATAAGTAGAAATCAAGTACACAATGCTCTGCTTCAACCAAGAAGAGAAAACTGTAAAAGAAGCAAAATTCTTGGTTTCTGCTAAGGCACAACCAAGAAGAGAAAAGCATTTACTTTTGTAAAAGAAGCAAAATTCTTGGTTCCTGCTAAGGCACAATTTCAATTTGTATTGGAGTTCAAACTTAATGCGCCAAAATTGTCAATAACAACTGCGCAAGACTCAGGTAGCATGGCAATCCAGAACTACTGGATGCTTCAACAAAAGTTAAAGATCAAGTTGTTTCACCATAATGATCCAAGTATATGTCATTTCAATACACGTCATTCCAATACGTCGAACTTACACCGAACGGATTGCTACCTGATTCTCTGTCCCAGTAATCAAATAATGAAATAGTGTGTTTAATGGGCTTGTACTTTTGAAATTATTGATGAGAACTTGGACTGATCCTTTTTATTCAGTGTTGAAGCCACCTTCGTATAAGTGGTGACACATGTCTCCGCTCACATTTAAAATTCAGATTTTACGTCTTTCTTTTTTCTTAAACTTTTTATTTTGATCCTATTATTTTTATATATGTCCTCACTTTAGAAGAGAAATTATAAATGTGTATCACTCAACATGTGGAATGTATAATTATGTTCTTATTCATAACAATACTATTTTCTTTTCAAGAACTGACCAAAAAAATTTTCTACCTTCACCCCTAAAATTCTACGAACGCTAAAACGTGAAGACACTACTGATTTTCATTACCAAAAAAAAAAAAAAAGAGCATAGAAACTTCTAATTCCAATTGGAAAACACCAAAATTTCCCAGTAAACAACATGTATATTTGAATTCATCGATATCACGAAAAATTAATAAATAAATAAATAAATAAAAAGATTAGAACTAGAATGAGATACCAGAAAATCCTTGTGGGAGAGCAATGGAGGTGCCTTGCAGCTTCCTTCCTCGGAAATGAGCTTCGTCCACTCTTAGTCCTTCTACTTCCAACTCTTTTCACCATCAAAACCCATTAACACATTAACCGATCTGACTCAAAATACAAGCAATTTCAGAGGACAAAAATTGTAGGTTTTTGGTTTTAGATTTAGATATAGATTTACCGGTGGGTTTGGGTCTGAAATAGTGCGAAACAGAGCAAGCGCCGTCGAACTTGACGGAGCAAGGCAGAAGGTGGACCTTGCCGCTCATATCCGCCGCCTTCTCCGCCTCGACGCCGGCGCCGGCGCCGCCGAGGTTTATGCTCCCATGACTTCCGTTCTCCATTTCGCGCCCTTCGACCAAAACAACAAAACGGCGGCCTTAAAAAGTCCTGAAGAGTGCGAAAAATATTACATTTTGATATATTTTTATTTTGATAAAATATTTCATTTTAATCTTTCAAAAATGAAAAAATTAGGTAAATATGTAGTTTAAAAACACTTAATTAAATTTATTTTTAAAAAAACTTAATTAAAAAGTACATTTTATATTTATAAAAATAATCATTAATCAAGGATTAATTCTAATTAATCAATTAGTTAAAAATATGTGTAAATATTAATCAATCAAGAACTCAATCAGTTAATCATTAATTAAAAATAATCATTTTTCTAATTTTATAGAATCTCGATCATTTATGAAAAATTTCTTAAAGAAGATCTTTTATCCACATATGACATATCCGTTTAAAAGTTACAAAATGACTACCATGAAAAATAAAATATAATTGTTAATTTACACCGGATTCATTACAAAAAGTGGAATTCAAATCTCTTATTTCAAGTTCAAAAAATAAAATAAAAATTCACTACTCTGTTAATTTATAAAATCTTATTTTATAGGGAGAAACTCAAATATGAATTGTATTTTAGTTCTATCAGTATGTATTTCTATTTTAACTATGTAATCAATTTTTGATAGTTTGATTTATAATTAAAAACAGTTATGCATGTCACAATATAAATTTCTTATCGTGAACATTCACAAATAAAACGGCTAAAAATTAGTTTAAAATAGTAATACCTACTAATATGGTAAAAGTATAATTCCTATTTTAAGCTTTTCACTTTATTGTTGTAAATGTGAAGATGTATTTTTTTTTTTTATAAATAAGAAAAAACTTATCATATAAACTATATTTTTATCATATCGATATATACTATTATTTTAAATGTTGTATTCACTTTTTAATAGTTTGATCTGGTAGTGTCCATGTTAAAAGTTTATAGCACAACACATATAATTACTTTCAATCGTAAATCAAATCATTAAAAAGTTGATCCAATGATTAATTGTAGTGCCTAGTGATAGAGTAAAACTATAGTTTGTATCATAAACATTTAGATTAATTACAAAAATTTTCCCGAATTATGATCCTATAACACTTGTCCATCTAGTTTCGTAACATAATATCCATTCCTCTAAATATGAAACGTTAACAAAATGGATCCTAAAATTTTCCTCATTTTTTTTCTTTTTTGTTCTGCTCGTCAAATAAAGGTGATCAATCCTCTATTCGATACCTCTTTGGAAGTTTACGGGATCAATCAACTCTTTTTAATTATCCCCCAAAAAAAATCCATGCACAAAAAATTACCCACAATCGCCACAGATAATATATTTATTTGAACACCATGAGAGACATTATTTTCAAATGTCTACTCAAGCTGCAATTATAGAACAAGAAAACGTGGCCAAAAGTCAATGAGTAGGGTTTGAGCAATCATACATACAATCAAGAGAGCACTTGCGTTGTCGCCTATTCAATTGAAATCTAAATTTCTTGCATTTTTAAGTGACATCTTTTCATCTCTTCGCACAACATTTCAATGTGTCATCTTCATGTGGATAAAGAGGCAAAACCTCATTTTTAGGTGGAAAGGCAGAGAGGATTCTTTAGTTAAACGTAGATATTGGAGTGAGAGACAGGCATTGGCTATGGAATTTTTGGCTTGTGACAAAATTATCACAATAAATATAATTCCAAATTTCATTTCACCAAAGAGGTCTCTTTCTAGCTTTTACTTCAAGCTTTCTTCCTTGATCTTTCTATTCTTCTTTTTTGTCTTGTGCTGACAAGCTATTTATAGATGATTAAAAGTAATTTTTATCCATATATAATTTCTTTACCAAAAAAAAAAGAGAGAGAGAAAACCAAAGAGAAAAATATATAAAAGTTCTATTTATACGTACCTCCTTTTATGTTTATCGAACGCCAAGTATCAATCCATTCTCTCTCTCTCTCTCTCTCTCTCTTTGCATAATAAAGTAGGAGGTCACTTGCTCTTTCATTTTCCTATAATCCCAATGTGTGTGTGTGTAAATATATATATATATATATATATATATATAGAGAGAGAGAGAGACATACGTACTTATACATACATTATTAATCAATTGCGTTCGTTAAAAACTTTTTATGGTAGGGATTTATGTGGAAAGGAAATGAAGATTATTTTTTCTTCTTTCTTTTATTGTAACTGTGAGAGTTTGGCAGTAAAAAAAAAACCAACTTTAATGAGATGGAAAGGCAATGAGGATTATTTGTTTTTTGCTTTTGCCGCCAACAAAACACTAGAAAGATTAGACATTATATTTTTGTTATAAAAAAGAGAGAAATGTATATACAACTTTTCGTAGCCTATATTACTTTTTTCCCCCAATTTTTTAGTCAACATAAGTGTATTAAGCCACTCTAACGTTCAAACCCTATAAATAACAAAGATAAGCATATACCTATATATTGAGCGATAAACATATACCAATTGACCAATAAAATTCTTTAGCAAAATATATATAAGAATAAAAATGAAAATAACAAGCCTCTCTGGTCACGATCCTACAAGAAGGCAAGGGCTCAAAGACAAAGGTTTTAGATTGTCCGTCTCCATATAGGTGCCTAGAAGAACGGGTGCATCTCATGTAATGATTGGATTATTAGTTAGAGCCTGATTGGGGTGAGTCTTCAAACGGTGAAACACCGTCTGAATTCTAAAATTTCCAAATTTATATCTTTTTTATTTTTTAAAAAATTTATGACATGTTTGTTTCGTTATTTCATTTCAACTCAAACTGTACTTTTTTTTGTCTTTTTCTTAAAAATTTTTGTCTTTTTCCCAAAAATTTTTTTGTCTTTTCTGAAAATTCAAAAAAATTTACTATTACAACTAAATATTTCAACTCAAACTAACGAACCAAACGGACCCTTAAATTTTAAAAGTCCATAAATTTCTAATTTTTAATATCAAATTAAAATGAGATGATTCTTATATCAAAATACTCATAAAGATGAGATAAATAAAACAAGATCTATTTTGCATGTATATATGTAAATATATTTTTAAGAACATAATTTAAATTTTTATACTATTCTCTATATCACAGTGCATTTTCAAAACTCTTCCCTCCAAACACATATTTTCAACGTAACTTTTAGAATTTCATCTCCAAAAGTCTTCTCAAACAGCCCTTAGTGTTATTATTTAACTTTGGTTTGAAATTTTCAAAACCTTCAAATGACAATCTTAGTTGAAAAATCTTTGAATCGCATCGCCTTCACCTCTTCATAAGATTTAACAACAAATTGTGGTCAAACCCTTATGAAGATTTGGATTCACTTTGAAAATGACAAATTTTAAACCAAATGTCAGTATAGTTCCCAAAGGGCCTTAAATTGCCATTTGACTGGGCATTCGAATAAATAATTATGAACAAGCAATAAAATCTGAACATGCATTTGGATAGTTATTGAAGACAATGGGATAAATATGGGAAAAAAAAAACATAACTACGTGTATTTGAGAGCTAGTTCATCCAATTTTCTCTAAAACAAATTAAAATTGTGAAAAGTTTTTCTTTGCACTAATACTCCTAAATGTATTGTACAATTGTATTTTATCTCATGAACATTTGATTTTGATAGGTTACACTATAAAAATTAAAAAATATATATTTTAAAATATCCTTAATTAATAATGATGTTAGTATTATTATTATTTTTTATGACAATTGACATATGACATATACATATAATGAGACTTTCAGGCTATGTTTAGCAGGAATAATGGAGAGGAGGAATGATTAGGGATGACAACGGGACGGGATGGGGCCAAGGAATGCTTTCCCATGCTCTTGCCCGCTTAAATAGAAGCAAGGCCGGGGATTCCTCGTTAGAGGGACTTCTGTCATACTCGGCTCGTTCCCCATTTATTATAAATATAAATATGAAAATATAATAAAGTAAAAGCAAACAATAAAATATAAGTGTACCATAAATGTAGTTCAAAACCAAAGATTTCGTAAACAAACCAACTTCTAAATATATGCAAATCTTAAAAAATAAAACTATTAAAAGTTTTATCAAAACATTACAAACTTTGAAAACTAAATCTTCATGAAACACTTAAGCTAAAAAAAAAAAAAAAAAAAAAACTTGAAACCATAAAAGATAAATATAAAATTATCATTTTTCGTCTATTCCTCATAGTTTAAATATTCATTTCATATATGCACATATTTTCAAAAATAATTTCATAATGTATTACATACTTAAAAATATATATGAAATCATACATATATGTACACACACATATATAAGGACGGGAGTAGGGTGGGGGCTGGTCGGGAGTGCTTTTCTCGTCCCCGTCCTGCTAAGTTTTAGGGATAAGATTTCATCCTCGAACTTTATCCCTATCCTCACCCCGTTTGGGGTGGATCCCTGTGAGGAATATTGTCATCTCCAGAAATGATGGAGAGAGTTGGAAGGATGGAAAGAGTGAAGGATGGAGAGGATTTTATAAATCTTTTATGTTGTTAGGTAAGGGAGAATGAGAATTGAAAATATAGGTTATTGATATTTGGCGAATTACTTTATTATTCATCTCACTAATTTTTAACAATTATTTTTAAAGGACAAAATAGTCTTTTACATTTAATTTTGTGAATTTAATAGATCATTGGGAGGACCGGAGGAGTAGTTTTTGTGGACCCGGATGGAGAACTTATCCCTCCTCCGGTCCTCTCCCTCTTCTCTTCCCTTCAACCAAGCAAGGGAGAAAGCATATCCCTCCACATCTCTTCCTCTAACCAAACGGACATTCAGAATAATGTTGTTGTTTCGGCAACATTATGAGAAGACAAGTATCACGTGTCCTCTTAAAAATAAAAAATAAAAAATAAAAAAGACTAGCATCACGTGTTTTATTCCATGCGGTATGCTCCAAGCTAATAGCATATTCTACAGATTTTTTATTTTCCTTCTTCTTTTTTATTTAAATAACAATAAAAATAAACATTTAAATTAAAAATCTATTTGGCGAATGAGTTGAATTTAAGATGAGATGAAATTTTTTAATTTTAATTGAATTAACTTTTTAAAAAATAATTATAAATTTTATTAATTAAAAAAAAATAAAAAAATATAATTTAATTTAAATAAAATTGATTTATCAAACAGAGCATGAAAAACTAAAAAAGTAGAATATTCTCAGGTTAGTTCACGGATTAAAAAAAAAAGAAAAAAAAGAGTTGGCTGCTAGATTTGTTTGGACTTGGACGATGAAATCGAGTTCAAAAAACGACATGTCGTCACATCAGACTAAACAGTGGAGAGTGGGTCAGTGATGGAAGTACAGTAAGGTAGTACTCGGACCCACTTTTGGTTTTTTAACATTTTGAGAACGTGGCAAAATTTTTAAGGGAATGTCCGAAGAAGTTAAAAGATTTTTTTGGGTGTCGTGCAAGATTTTTCCACTTACGCACCCAAAAAAAAACAAAAAAAAAAAAGAAATTATAAGGTTTTTTTTTTTTTTTTAAATAATGCAAAGGACAAAATTCTGAAAATTAGTTGCAGAAGTAATAAGTGGCGGAGCCATATCGATCGACACCAGTGGGATATGCTTTGTAACCCCAAAACTGAATTTTTTTAATAGATATTTTTAAAAAATTGAATTTTAACCCTAAAACTTTTTAAAAATTTCTATTATACTCATTTTGCAAGAAAAATTACAGTTATGCCCCCAATCAAATATTGAGATTTTAATTTTTACTTTTAAAATATATGTAGAATTTAGCAATGAACCTATTTTATGAAAAAACTTTTTATTGTGCTCACATTCAACTGTTATATTATATAATTAATCATTCTCTTAGGAAAAAAATTATCTCTAATTTTTTTAAAGCGTCCCCACTTAAATTATTTTCTGGCTCTATCACTGGATGTAAACTAGTAATACACTTGATTTTGTCAAAAGATGTTTGAGTTATTTATTACGTAAGAATTATGAGCTATCATAAAAGATCACCGCTCAAATTCATAAGAAGGAGAGAGTCATATATTAAAAATAACTAAAGAGCATTATAAACTTAAATAGCAAAAAAATCATCCATATATAATATTGTTTGAGAATGAATAATTTAATTAGGTAATAAGACATTACTCTATGTTATTCTTTACGATTTAAATAAATATAAATATATATTTTTTGAAAAGATTTTCTTCTTAAAAAACAATTCATAATTCCATCATATTAGGTTATGATTAAATTTTATTTAAAATTTGACGAGTATCACTTTGAAATGTGAATCAACTGTATTTTGTTTCACCGAAAATAAAAGAGTTAAACGTCAAAGTACAAATAAACATCCATATAATATTATAACTAAAATTATATATATATATAAAGAATATTATAGGAGTAGAGATTGGGCAACGTTCCTTAGATGGATTGGTATGGTACTTATTTTTCTTGCTGAATGTTTGGGTTTAAGTCATTATCACTGCGTTGATCAGGATATATAGGTAATCTATTTTGTAAGGGATTTGTGTATCACGCGGGATAGCATCCACCTCCCTAGCATTATGTTGGCATTCCAATCTCTGCCCCTATAACCCATTTTTTCTAGAAAAGAAACAGGAGTAGAGATTGTCATATCAAAATAATCTCGGGGTGAATGCCTTCCTGCATGAGACATAGATCCTTCACGAAATGAATTGTCTATATACTCCAATTAACGTAATGGGAACAATTTGAATTCAAGTATTTAACATACTCCAATTAACGTAATGGGAACAATTTGAGTCCAAATATTTAACGAGAAAGATAAGCGTTCTATCAATCTACTAAAAAAAGTTGACATAATCATAATTATTTGTCTTTTAAAAAAAATCTAAAATATTTATTTTAGTCACTCGAGTGTTTAGTCTAATATATCAAAAGTTTAGATGAGGTGAGGTTCCGAGGATGATCATGAATTTCATTCCATCTTATTTCAAAAAACTTTTGTACTGTTACATTTCAAAATCTATTTGATAACCATGAGGATGATTATGAGTTTGTTTTTTGTTTTTTTTTTTTGTTTTGTTTTGTTCCTTTTTTTTTTTTTTTAAAGAAATCCTGAATTTTTCATTTCCTAATGGTAGTAATAATTTAATAAAAAAAAATTTAAAGGTTGAAGTTTTTCTTGTTAGAGGCAGTGACAAGACTGACTTTTGAGACAATAGTGGAGCTGCTAATCACATATGTCATAATTAAAAAAAAAAATCACATAAGTCACATATGCATACAACATTAAAAAATCTACACAATATTATTTATTAAAAAAAAAAAAAAAACCTCTACAATATTGAGTGGGAACGAAACACGTGGTTGAACTTAAACTGAATATTTTATTATATCCCCTAAAAAATGGGAAAACTTCATATTCATTTTCTTAAAAAGAAAAACGTTTTCTAAAAAAACTAGGGAGGTTCATAGATGAGTTTTATGGAGTAGGCCCCAATTTATAAATCAATATGTAACATTTAAATTGGGATTTTTTCGATCTATAACCAATCCGTGAAACTTACAATTCAATTCAATCCAATCTAATTCGTAAAACCCGGTTTATATGGATTGGATTTACAAATTTAATCAAAAAATTTAGGAACTAAAATATTAAAATATAATACTTAAATATGAAATAGTTCAATAAAATTATAATATAATTAATTTCAAGTCTTCAATTATTATCTAACTTGTAACTTACAATATATAACAACAACTAAACTTGTATTAAACTCAAAATAAAATGTCCATATTAATCAACTTAACCAATATTACATTAAAGTAATTTAACAGATTATACATATTAAGAAATCCTCAATTCGTAATCCAATTCATAACATTCGGTTTGAAAAAATTTCAATCCGTAACTAATTTGTTAGTCTCTCTACCTAATCCAATCCAGCGGATTAGATTGGATTTAGTGGTTTGACAAATTCCATAAACATCCCTAAAAAAACAAAACAAAAAAACAAAAAAAAATTGAAACAATAAATGAACTATAACTTTAATACATATTCTTATAAATTTAATTAAATTAATCTCTATACTTTATTAAATCAAGCAAATAAACCAAATCTTTCAACAAATTAGACTATAATAATTCTCAATTATTGATTATGATTCAAATTGGAAATAAAAAAGATTACTAATGACGATGACACGATGATTAAAAAAAAAAAAAAAGTAAAAACCTTCATTTTTTATAAATTTGTTGAATATCAGCCAATTTTTTTTTAAATAATAATTGACCCTAAATACCTTTGTTTATATATTGAATCAGGGTGTTGAGGAGAAGAGCAGAGAGAGAAACAAACTGCTTAAAAAAGAGAGAGAAAGAAAGAGAGAAACACAAAAACAAAATCAGCCCAACAACTGTTCAGAGCCAGAGCCACAAGACTCTCTCTCTCCTCTCTCTCTCTCTCTCTGTCCTCACAAACACAACACAACACAACACGAACAGACTCGTCTCATTGTCTGTTTCTGTGAGTTCCAAAGCTCTCTGTTTTTCCTCTGTTTCATTTCCTCTCTCTCCGTGTTGGACCCGTTCTTTCTTCTCCCATGGCGGCGGCGGCGGCGACGGCTTTAAATATTTCGGCGAGAATCTCGGCCCTCAAATCCGACAGGACCACCTCGGATTCTCTCGCCTCCTCCAAGAGCCTGACTGATTTTCTAGCCTTCCGAACAAGATCCACCAGAAGTAAATCCCCCGTGAAACACGGTTTCAGCGTCAGATCGATGGCGATCGCTGAGGAGCGACAGAAAAGCCAGCTCAACTCCTCCAATGGCCTTCTCGGTAGCACTGTAAGTATTTGTTTCTTTATTTATTTGCTTATTTATTTTGGTTTATGGGATTTTTCTGTTGTTTGATTGTTTGGTTGCTGGGATTTTGGGAGGCCTAGATATTATCGAAACTTGGAAAATCCATTTCTACACCTTAAACCGTACAGATTGTTTTAAATGGAAAACCCAGCGTTGAATTTAGCCCTTTTTTTTTTTTTTTTTTTAAAGTTACTAGAAAAAGAACTCCGTTACTAGTTTATAAGTTTCAAATCTTGGTTTGCTTCTTAGAGTTTTGACCATTTCGTTTCATGTTCGGAGATATATATGATAAATATATTATATGTACCTAAGTTTTTTCTAGAACCAGGCGCTGCCGTCCTTTTTCCTTATCGTTATTATTATTATTATTATTTTTTTACCTTACCATACAAGCATTTATCAGGCATTGATGAAAAACTGAAACTTCAGCTGTCTTTGTCTGATGGGACCAACAATAAATCTACTCTTACAGTCTAGATATGTATATATATATATTATATTTATATCATCCGAAAAAGCATTGCACGGTACAACCAGTCAGTACGACCGGATTTGGCCGGTCCTGCTATAGGGGCCTCTTGAATTTTTCTGGTTTTCTATGAGTTGACATTTTTGGTTTATGGTGTTTGGAACACATATCCTTTGTATGGTCATTGAAAAATTCAAGGGGATTTTTTTAATGTGCTTACTTATCAACTAAGCGTCAACTGGCAAAGTATTCAGGAGGATATGCATTGTGTGCCTCTCTCTATTTCTCTCTGTCTCTCTGGAATTTTTATGGTGTTACTTGATAGAGGGATGTTTTTGGAAGAAAATAATTGTTTGATGTTGGACTTCGAATTGCAGTGAACTTGCAAATTATATCTGATATTGAACCTGATATTGAAATGCCTCTTTGCCATAGAGATTATAGTGGACTGATTATTCAGTGGAAGTGCTTCGCTTTCGAGTGAGGCAATGATTATATCCACGAACATTTTCAGTTAAAAAGGATCTTGAATGTGTTTTAAATTTTTTTCAGGAGAATCTAAACTCTTCATTCGAGCACCAGTCTAGTGATTACGCTCCCGGCAGGCAAGGGTGACTCCGAACAGTAGGAGAAAAACTAAGATAGTATGCACAATCGGTCCTTCCACGAGCACACGCGAAATGATATGGAAGTTGGCGGAAGCTGGTATGAATGTGGCGCGTTTGAATATGTCACACGGGACCACTCATCGCACCAGAAAACCATTGATCTTGTTAAAGAATACAATGCTCAGTTTGACGACAAGGTCGTGGCCATAATGTTGGACACCAAGGTTTGCCTTTATCTCCATGATTTTTGTTTAAAAGCATACTCTAGCTAACTGTTTCTCATGAATACCCATCAAGTTTCTCATCCTATTTTCTCTCTATCAACATTTTTTTTTTCATGCATTCTTGTGTAGTCAGAGCCGATACATGAGTTCTTCAATTTCTTCATGCAGGGTCCTGAGGTTAGAAGCGGAGATGTACCTCAACCGATACTGCTTAAGGAGGGCCAAGAATTCAATTTCACAATCAAAAGGGGAGTTAGCATGGAAGACACCGTTAGTGTAAATTATGATGGCTTTGTGAATGACGTGGAGGTTGGAGACATACTCCTGGTTGATGGTAAACAATTGGTTTCATTTCATGATTTTTCATCTTATATGATTCGGGATTTTTTTGGTGGATCTATACTTCAAAATAATTCATAGAATAACGATTTTTTTTTCCCCAAGTAAATCGTAGATGATTTCAACTGGGATTCCTTAATTTGTGCATTCTTCTTTGTTAGACCATCACGTTCTTGGGTTCATTATATTATCCGTTGAACCAAAATAGGAAGAAGCTGTATAAGAGAACTAGTTTTCATAATGAGCTTGCATATGGATACCGTTAACTTAAGTTGTTTGGCACAAGGGTTTAGTTAGGTAAGGACCAAACTGCAATATTATCATCGAGTGTTTTATAAATATCACATATGTAAGTAACTTCTCAAGCAAGAGAGGAAAGAAGTAATTTTTTAAATGCTACTACTATACTTTCCTGCAGAATAATTTACTTAAAAACAAAAATTTGTCGATTTGTAAATGTCTACATACACACATTTTCAGTTAGTTAGAGTTACCATGTATTTGATCGAGTTGCTGCAACCTTAAAAAAACATAGTATCTTTACCTTTGAATGTCTGAAATTTGACTTTTATATTGACAAAAAGGCAGGATTGTTTTCGATTGTTTCGCAAACTTGATGACTTTTTTTATTCTCTTTACATGCTAGGTGGAATGATGTCATTAGCAGTAAAGTCAAAGACACATGATACGGTCAAATGTGTAGTAGTTGACGGTGGAGAACTAAAATCGAGGCGCCATTTAAATGTGCGCGGCAAGAGTGCAACTCTACCTTCAATAACAGGTAACACAGAAGGCTAAAGATGCTGCTATGGCATTTTTGTATTTCATCTACTTTATTTTGGTGTTTCGAAAGAGGTTTATAAACTCGGTACATGATCTTCTACATTTGTCTTATGTACAGATAAAGACTGGGAGGACATCAAGTTTGGAGTGGACAACGAAGTTGACTTTTATGCCGTCTCTTTTGTGAAAGATGCTAGAGTGGTTCATGAGCTGAAAGATTATCTTAAAAGTGAGTTTTTGATTTATGTATTTATTTTATTAATTTATTTTAAATTGATGATCAGTTTATTCAGTGATAGTCAGTTCACTTTGTTTACTTGTTCAAAACTGAATTATTGCAAACCTCTTTTGCAGGTTGCAATGCGGATATTCATGTAACTGTGAAAATTGAAAGTGCAGACTCTATACCGAATCTTCAGTCAATAATTTCGGCATCGGATGGGGTTAGTTTTTCGTGTTTCTTTTAGAGGAACTGAATTAGTTGTTTAATACATCTGTTATCTTTTGTAATGGAGGTTAATTAGGAGAGATGAACAATTAGGAAGGGAAAAGAGTTAACCCGAGGTTCAGTTCTCCAGAGAATAAAAGGAAAATTCATACCTTTTATTTGTTACATTAACTGTAACCTCAGTATCTATATTCTCTCTCTCTCTCTCTCTCTCTCTCTCTCTCGTTTGCAACATGAATAAATTTCTTTTCTTTGTAGGCAATGGTGGCTCGTGGGGACCTTGGAGCTGAACTTCCAATCGAGGACGTTCCTCTATTGCAGGTAATATGATAAATATAATGTTTTTTTTTTTTGGTTAATTTTATTTTTAATCTTGTCAAATGTCCACTTAATTTACGACGCAAGACACAGCTCTAGATAAACTTCTTGATATGTATAACTAGAGAATCTAATCATCTTAAACAACAAGAGCTATTGTGGTTTTGATAAAAATGGTTGTCCAGTGTTCTCTGTATCATAGCAATGAAAGTTGGATTTTGAATTGATCACATAACCATGTCATTAACGACAATATAGATGATAAATCCATGTTTTCTCACCTTAAATCTTCTTAATATGCTGAAGTTAGAATTTGAATTTATCTTATATTACATGTCACTAATGTAAATGTATTTATACAGGAGGAAATCATTAGAAGATGTCAAAGCATGGAGAAACCAGTCATTGTAGCTACAAACATGCTGGAGAGCATGATCAACCATCCTACACCGACAAGGGCAGAAGTATCTGACATCGCAATCGCTGTACGAGAAGGCGCTGATGCAGTCATGCTTTCCGGAGAAACTGCCCATGGAAAGTAAGTTCACTGTTGGCCTGTAGGACCTCTGCATTCATATTTCACTAGCAGTTCTATTTACGTTTTCATTTTTCAAGTATTGTGGTTATTTTTCAATCTGTTATGATTGTCATTTATTTATTTGTATTCTTTTTTTTTTTCTTTGATATATTCTATAACGAAGGTATCCATTGAAAGCTGTTAAAGTAATGCATACTGTGGCATTGAGGACCGAGTTAAGTCTACCAATTAGTACTGCACCTCCAGATGAGTTGAACACATACCAGGTATGCACCGATTGATCTGCAAATCAATTCCATGTATTTTATTTATACAAAAATGTAAAATACCACTACTGGTATCCGGCATTGTTGCACGACATACCTTTGGGCCACTTGCATCATGCTCCCACATGGTATGGTGGGCATCCACACGATACCATGTGTGTGGCAACATATGTTTCTGAACGTATATGGTGCTGGGCGAATTTGCTCAGAGAGCGTTCTAGTCCATGTTTAAGCATTCTGATTATTTTGTTTATGATCTTCCACAGAGTCATATGGGAGAGATGTTTGCATTCCACGCGACAACAATGGCAAACACATTAAATACTCCAATTATTGTTTTCACGAGAACAGGATCCATGGCTATTCTTTTAAGCCATTATCGACCTTCCTCGACAATCTTTGCCTTCACAAATGAGTAAGTCTACTATGATGACCTGAAATGGTATTCATTTAAGCACATCAACTTGTCTTCAACTTGATAAGGAATTCCACGAGAAAAAAAAAGTCTTCGACTTGGACTGTTATTGATCCTTGTGGATGTAGTGGTGCAGAATTGTACTTTCCAATCATTGACAAACTAACATCTCACTGCATTACTTCTTTACTAATTTACTGTAATTATTTTTTTACTGGATGCTTCTAGTAAGCACTTGCTTCTAGTCCCTATCTGTTGACTACAGATTTCTAACATGCTTGTTTACATCGATTTATAGATCTTGTCACATGAAGTTCTCTTTTTTCTCGACAATTCTAGAGCCTTTGCCTCCAAAAATATGAAACCTATTTTTTAGCACTTTACTAAACTGGAACTGTGATTTTCTTCCTCTTTTACTCTTTTTTGTTCTTGTGAATAAAAGTCCGTTTAAGTTTTATCCATATTCTATAGTGGTGTTTGCTTCCCAAGCTGATTGGACAAACAGGATCAACACTCACGATTCGCGATGTTGCTTATTTGATTTTATTGTTCTCCAAGTGCAAGATTAATTTTGACTGACAAGATTGTTTTATGGTTATCAGAGAAAGGATTAAGCAGAGGCTGGTGCTTTACCATGGCGTCCTTCCAATATTTATGGAGTTCTCAAATGATGCAGAGGAGACCTTCTCAAGAGCACTTAAGCTATTGCTGGTTAGTGGTTTTCAAAACTAGAAGCACTTTTTATTTATTTATTTATTCATTTTCAATTTCATTTATTTGGATCAGCAGCTTATTTTGTAAAATCTTTGTGCATTCTAGGAGAGGGGTCATCTGAAAGAGGGAGAGCACGTCACCCTTGTCCAAAGTGGTGCACAACCGATTTGGCGTCAAGAATCTACTCATCACATTCAAGTGCGTAAGGTCCAGAGTTGATTTTTGCACTTGGTGAAGTGTTTTCCTTTCTTTTCCTTCGAAGAAATTACTTCTTTATTAGGAGCTAGCTGGTTTCAAATTTTGGATTTTGAGGATCTCTTTGATTTTTGTCCAAGTTTGACCTACAGGATCAGTCTGATGATGTTCAAAACCTCTTGATGTTCGAATATTTAGTGGAAGCTTTCTAATTTATAGACAGATTATTTTTTCCATTAAGATATCTCAAGTACGTGCCACAAAATTCTTGACGTTTTCTTTTTCCTTCTTGTTGTATTTCTAATATGAGTATTCGCCACAATTTTTTGCAAGTATTTTCCGAACCCTCTTTGAATGTCGAGATTACTTCTAGTCGACATAACACTGTGTTTAAAATGGCAGGCCATGACATGTACTTAAAAGGCATGGCATGTCGTGCGACCTTCTATATTGCATATGTACTAGTAGGCAAACACAAGGAGCCATACTTGCCAAGGTTGCGGCTTGTGTGGTGTCGAAGCATGACAATTCAAAGGTGAACTCAATCGACCTGTAGAAAGTTTCCATTAAACTTGGGAGTTCCTTATGTCACGGGTTGTCAGCATTTTCCCTATTTGATGTTGGATTTTTTGGCCATTATATTTTACATCCGGCAATAGTTTCTGTAGGTGTGCAGAATTTGGCCTGTCTGTGGATGGAGACAGTGAAATGACGTGGTCATTTTTTTTTTTTTACACTGGGGACGGGAGATTCGAACTTTGCATCTTATGATGGAGTCGAGTATGAAATTACCATTAAGTTATGCCTGTAACCACCACATGGTCATTTTATGTACACAGTTTATTATGATTCTAGGGAGAGAGACAGAGACAGAGAGGAAAGGGAAAGGGTTATTTTGTATTAACGTTGGACAAAGTCATTCAGTTACACAAATATGTGCAATACAAGCACATGTTAATCCTATGGCAAAGCAGGAGCAACAAATGAGAATGGGGGTGGCAAAGATGAAGACCTAAAAGCAAAATATATCCATCTCTTCAAACACACTGTAACAAACTCAACCCAGCTCGCTTTGAACAAAAACTGTGATTTTGTGTCTGGTGGTCTCGATACCAAGAAATGGGTGCAAAGAGATCGTTGAGTGCAAAAGGCGGGGGTGTTTCTCTCGCTCCTTTTTCCCACTCTTTTCTTCAAACACCAAACTCTCTCCAATGCGTTTGTGCCTACCCCGTTTCTCTTATTTAAATAGTAGGTTATTGTGCTAGCATAGGCCTTAACATGTCCGTTCTGGTTTGGTTTTCCTTGGCATCAGGGTCTGCTGTTCTCAGGCTCACTCTCATCGTCTTCATTATTGTCGTTCTCTCCAATTTTTCCTTCCAACTTGATGCACTTATACCACTTGGCGCAGGCGATATAGACAACCAAATCTATTGATGTCAAGGCCGCTAGGAGGAAGTAGAACCTGTCTAGGTGACCTTTGTTCAGATTTCCAGGGATCCATCCCGGCATGTGATCCTCTGTTGAGATCTTCATGACCATGCTCACTAGCAAACTGCTGACGTAGTTTCCTAGAGAAATCGATGTCATGCAGAGGGCGCTTCCGAAACTCTTCAGTCCATCCGGCGTCTGTGCGTTGAAGAACTCAAGCTGGCCTACATACATGAACACTTCCGAAGCTCCTATGAGTGCATACTGAGGGACTTGCCAAAAGATGCTCAAGGAGCTAGAACCTTCACAACGAGTGCAGTCCTTTCTGGCGTACTTGAGTCTGTAGCACTCAACGATCCCGGCCGAAACCATCGCCATTATTGCTATGACAAGGCCAACTCCCATTCTTTGCAGCTCCGTAAGACCTTTAGGACTCGATTTCCTTAGCCTTCCCACAAGTGGGTTGAGAATTCGCCGGTTGATGAAGATGAACACTGCCACACTGAGGATGTCGAAGCTGGACATGCTTGCTGGTGGGATTCGGAAGTTGGAAATAGTAGTTTTCATGGCGGCACCTTGCTCCACAAAGAGAGAAGCCATTTGGGTGAAGACCACGGAGTAGAGAATGGTGCAGAGCCAAATCGGGAGTAGTCTTAGGATGCATTTAACCTCTTCAACTTGCGTCACAGGGCAGAGACGCCACGGATTGCGGCAGCCCTGCTTCTGGTCTTCTATTTCCCTGGATGAGATATTGGCTGCCTTGTCCAAGAACCTAAAAATTGCAGACGAATATAGTTTAGGGAGTGTTTTGATAATTAGAAACAGTGGATTTACTCGGTTATGAGCTGTGTAGACTGCGAGAGAAACGAGTTTCAATGAGTTCTATGCTTACTTGAAACCGTGAGTGTGGAGAATCTTTCTGCTTCCATTCGCAGCCGACACCTTCCCATCTTCCTCGTATAAGTCATCTGCACTTGATGGCATCTCCAATCTGCACTTATTCGTCGCTGCAACGATGACTTGGCAAAACCTCGGGAGGGGGTTGCCTCCTGGCTTGAAGTGCCGGTACCTAAGCGTTCCAACAAGGAACAGGACTAGTGCTAGAAATGCACAAACTGCTGACGCCCAGAACCCGAGCGCCCACATCCCTTCATCTTCAAAGTAGCCCAAAATGGTGTTGGAGAAGAGAGAACCGAGGTTCAAAGCCAGGTAGAAGTAGCTGAAAAACGCTACCTTGGACCGCCCTTCCTTGAGATCCTCTTCGTCGTACTGATCGGCTCCAAATGTACAGATGTTAGGCTGATACCCTCCATATCCTAGGGCAACCAGATAGATTGCTATGTAAAACAGTGCCATATTCAAGTTTGAATGTTTCCCGCATTTGGTTTCTTGGTCTCCGCAGCCTTTTGGTTTTAGCAAGAAGAGGTTGGTTGACAGTGACAGTGTTACAAGGCCCTGCCAAAGAAATAGGTATGATTATAATGCTAGTGAGGTCAATCTTGTGATACATTTGTATATATTTATACACAAGAATTTATACTTACCACAACAAATATCGCTTGAAAGACTGCACAGCTTTTGAATCTTCCCCAGTAGGAGTCGCTGAGGAAGGCACCGAACAGAGAGAAGATGTAGACAGTCCCTGTCCATTTGCTCACGTTGTTAGCGGCACTGGCGTTGTTTTGCTGCATCACCCTTGTCAGGAACAACACCAGATTCACTCCGACACCGAAGAATGCCAGCGTAACCAGGCCTTGGTTCACTGTGTTATTTTGTTCATCAAAAGAGAATGTGAGGTTGTTTGCTTTAGCAGGCTGAGTTCGAGCAAGTACTGTAGTGAATGCTAGCTAGAAATGTTGACAAGTGAACAATGTTTTTTTTTTTTTTTTTTTTAATAAATTATTTTTCTCAAAAATTTCAAGTCAAAGTAGATCTTAAGGGCGTGTTTGTTATAGTTCAATTCCATTTCTCGGAAAATTGAGGGGGGAAAAAAGGATCGTAGCAAGTGTAATATGAAAAATTGATAGTTTCTGATACAGATATAATGGTTCAAATGCATACAAGAGAAGTGATGTAATGTAGTGGAAAAAGAGCACCAAAAAACCTAAGCAGCTTTTGTGATAATGCCACTACAGCTTGCAACATTATAATATACTTGCGACCTATAAACCAATTTGGGCCACATAAGGACCTTTAACTAATTCTTTCACTATCAAAGTGAAAAAGGTTGTCTTTAGTTTTTATATCTTAGCTTTAAGATGTCACGTTTAATGGGCGTGACTCCGAAGAAAGAAAAAGTTTTTGCCTTTATCTTTGTCTTATTAATTTAATTTCTTAATTAATTTATTTATTTATTCTCTTTCTTTTGGAAAAGGTTGTCATTTTTTGCCCTTCTAGAGAGACAACGACCAATGTTCTTGCCTATAACCATGGCTAGTTTGTCTTTTCTTCCCCCTTGGACAATATAGAAAAACATTTGGGGTGTAGTGACAAAGTCATTTGAATTTTTAGGTCAAGTTTTATAATATTATTATTATATTGATCCATTGGCCAACTTAATTCCATCACGACATTAAAATTCTGGACACCATAATCGTTTCTAGAACACAAATCAATAAATATATATATATATATATATAGATAGATATGTATGTGTACATATTAATAAAGCAAACCTATCACACTGAAAGAAACAACTTTTAATATTCATGAAAAGAAGCAACATTTTTTTTGGGGCGTTTTCTAACATACTTTTATTGTTTATTCACCAAAAACATACTTCTATTGTTTTTCTAATAATGTTTTTGTTTCTTCTCTTTTTGATCTTTAGGTGAAAGAGATAATGAATTTAAAAACGTATATTTACATGATTTATAAGTTTATATATATCACAACTCTTGTATTTCATATTAAATAAAACGATAACAAGTAAAAACATAAACAAGTTAATGAATTTAATTTCATATCTCAGGTAAAGATTTTCCAAATTCTAATTATTTTTTAGGGGAAAATCATTAGTAACACAAATGATTTTCATATATCATGGAACAATATGGTCCGCATATATATATATATATATATATCTGGTTCCTTATTTATATTGATATCGTTTAAAGATATATATCCAAAAAGAAAGTACTATTTATGTAGTTTTCAACGCATTAATTGGCCTCAAATATAACAATCTAATAACAGCCATCATAATCTAATAACATCTACCACAAATATATAAATTACCTAATATTTTGTTAAAAATAAATGAATGGTTGGAAAAAACCTTGAAAAACAGTAGACTCCACTGATACACATATATACACATACATATATTTTGCTTCGAAAAAGACCCTACTTATAATGAATTTATAAACGGTAATTCTACTAAAACTGAATTAGGCTTGGTTTGATATTTAAGTTTAACTCGAATTAAATTATAATTTTTTTTTATTTTTTATTTTTTTAAAAAAATTAATAAAATTTATAATTAATTTTTAAAAAGTTAATCAATTCTAATTTAAAATTTTCATAATTAAAAAAAAAAAAAAAAAAGCTTCTCATGCATTACACATGGCAAAAGCCCACGTCATGCAAAATCAAGAAGAGGTGTTACGTGTCCGGTACGTATGACATTCATTGCATGCTGTTCAACCCTCTCTCTCTCTTTCTCTCTCCTCTCTCTCATTCTCTTTCTCTCTCCACCTCATTAATTCTCTTCTCATGTCGTTTAGCTTAGCCAAGAGTCAAGCTGTGATAACCAAAAGCAGGCTTATATAAGATGCCTGTTACCTACCAAGCAAGTCTCTCTTCTCTCTCTCTCCCTTTCTCTCTCTAAAAGGTGATAGGTATATTGGCTGGCGGTGAAAGTTATCCTCTATCGATAGACTTGCTAAAACTCTGAGTATTTATATGCGTATAAACAAACTCATGTGTTTGTGTGTGTATATATATATATATATGTAACAACAAAAATGTATAAACTCTTGGTTTTGTTTTCACAGGCAGGCGTTGGAATTATCAGGGTTATATTGTCCTTTTTCCCTATTTGTAGGCTTGAAAACCAGAAGCTCTTTACACTGCTCAACTTCTAACCACTTATCTCAAACTAAAATAAAATAAAATAAAAACCCCATCTGGATAAACTCTCTCTCTCTCTCTCTCCATATATTTGTATATGCATTTATATGTATAAGTGTAAAATTCATGAACATTCCAAGGAGGAGGAGGAGAAGAGAACCCAAAATAAGGGAAACATTGAAAAGGTGTTTTTTTTTTTTTTTTTTTTAAATTTTTTTAAATTTTTTTAAAGGAGATATTTATCTTCAGGCCATGCATTTCTTTTTCTTTTTTTTTTTCCCTAATTTTTTTTCCCTCTTTCTATCTCGGAGACAAATAAGAGAAAACAGAGGAATTTTTCTACTTTTGAAAGTGGCTTTTCGTTTGTCTTTACTATCACACAAAATAATGGAAACAGAAGCTGAACTTGAAACTGAAAACCGTTTCTAAAGTATATCAGTTTCAAAACATATTTCAGATTTTTTTGTAGCTTGCACTACAATCTGCAGAAAAAACCATATCTGAAAAACCATTGCCTTGACACTTGATCATGATCATATATACATACATGAATATACCTACATACATACATACATACATATATATATATATTGAATGAGAAAAAAAAGGTGTGAGTTTTTATGGAGCTTACAGAGAATGATAATCCCAGCAACCCATCCTCCGGATTTGGTTTTGATTGCAGGGCGGCCATGCCAATCAACTGTGCCGTCAAGAGTGCATATTTCTCCTTGTTCATCTTTGAAGTTCACCTGATTTTTTTTTTCCATAAATTTCAATTTTTTGGCCCCAAAAACAAATTAGCATTATGACAATCAATGATCAATACAAATACACCATTAAATAACAAAAGAATAAAAAAAAAAACACATATATGGAGCATTGCATATGTTTGTGTGTGTGTGCGTGTGTGTATTCTTGAATGGTACTAAATTGAAAGGGAAAAAAAAAAGGGGTACCATTAGCTTTGGCTTTGGTGACTTTTTACCTAAGCATGATCATGTCATGAAAATGGTATGCTTTGGGAGAGAGAATAAATATATATACATATACATATATATATATATATAGATCTATGTGTGTGTGTGTGTATAGAAAGAGAGGAAGGGGGAGAGTAGAGGGCAATTAGGAGATGGGAAGTTGGCTCACCTCTTTGGACATAATGTTTAAGCAAGCCATTGATAGAGAGAGTTTTTTTGGAGAGGGAAATTTAAGAGATGGTTTATTGTTTTGCCCAGAGGAAAAAGAGAGAACTTAATTGGGGAAAGAAAGGGAAGAGGAGTGGTGTATATATAGAAGAAGTGAGGGTCGCATGGACGGCTGAGATTTAATTTGCGGGAAAAGTGGGGACACCCACATGGCTAAATCCTGACCCTACTTTGTGCTTTATATCTTGTGCAATTTGTTTAAGACTTAGAAAGGGATGGAGTGGGGGAGGTTATTTTTTTTATTTTTTTTTAATGTACAAGGAAGGGATTATATACAGTATCCTTCTCATACGCAACTATAATATGATTTGGGTTATATTATATCATTCACGTGATTTTAATATAATAATTTTTTAGTGACATTGGTCGTTTACATCAATAACTGAATCATAAATGTAACAAGATTTTAAGTAAAAAATTAATTCTAACTTAACTAGTTGTTATAAATTTTCAACTAAATTGTTACAATTGGCATAATATATGCCGTACAATATAAGAGAAATTATATATATATGCATGTATATATATAAAAGAATTTTTGGATTGTGTTAGTGAATCAGCATTGTCGAAAACTTGCCGAATAAAGTGGGTCCTGCTCTGATGTCTAAATTATATTGTCACTCATCTCATAGGGGTAAATCTGTTTGACATAGACAGATTTGACAAAATCCCCTTACATACGGAATTTCCTAGAGCTTAATATCGAGTCTTTTCGGCACAAAAATGGACCCCTAAGACTGGTTTGTTATAACAATTTGCCTTTAGTAATTTGTTTTTAAATTAATTCCAAAATTAAGTATATAGTCCAGAAATGATTATAACAAATAGAAACTATAACAAGCTAGCTCCTAAAATAGCAATACTTTTGATGTCTCAAAAAGATTTCTTTATGGTTTACAATTTGCTGATCATTCAAAATATTGTGAATTAAAAAAAAAAAAAAAGTCTCAACTTTTGAAATTTTCTTGGACATTAGAAAAAAGGGAAACAACTTTTTTTCTTAATTATTGGCAATTTGTACTACCTAAGTAATCATATATATAAAAAGATAATGTGTGGCTGATACTATTATGCCAAAAAAAAAAAAAAAACCGCTTGCATACTTTTCTATATAGTCGGATTGATATAAACCCAAGTTAGATACGAAAATGCAGTTTATGCAATATACATATATGTATATATACACATACGTATACACATATATATGTACACATGACACGCGATTTGCAAACCGAGAGTTGCATGTTGTGTTGGAGTACTGTTTGGATATGAAGCTGATGATTCCACAGTAGAACTAAGAGTTATTATCATATGGAATAAATGTGATTACTTGTCTACCTTTTTTTTTTTTTAATTTAATAATAATACATCTTTGTATCTCTAACTTTGCAACTCAATTATTACAGAGTAGATAGAATATTCCTCAATTATATATATGCTCCACTATTTTTGTTTTGATGCAGAAGAGCTAACCATGCAATATTTCTACTCTGAATTGGGAAGCATATTATATGAAGATCTTCCTTTTAAGTGACTCTTAATTATTCTAACACATATATCATTCACATGCTCCATTAATTAACAATTCACATGTTTACATCTTTGATTCTATATTGTTTGGACGGCATTTTTTTATATAGAAATGATAGTAATTGGAATCCGTAGGTGCACCAAGATATATTTTGATTAGGTCAACACTCTTTAGTAACTTCATATTTATTTATCTTATTAGAAATTTAAGTAAATTTGGATAGTATCTATCTTATTGGAATGTTTGAAATAATTTCGAGGCTATCATATATATATATATATATATATATATAAAGAACATGAGCGCTTCTATATATTTGTATTGAGAGGGTTTTAATCTCATCCAGATGTATCAACATATATTTTATAGGCTAAAATTACTAATTTAAAAAAAAAATTACAGAAAAACTATTATCCACATGAAAGTATTAATTTAAGTTGAGTAGATTTTAAATGGGAACGGGTTGATATTATTTTCTTAAAAAAAAAAAAAAAAAAAAAAACCTTTGCAGCTCAATTATTGTAGAAGGGATAGGACCGGATTCCTTAATTGTAAAAATGCTCCATTATTTAGTTTTAATGGAGGGAAATTGGGAGGCATATATGAAGATCTTCCTTTTATATATGCATACATACATACATATATATATATAACTGACTGTTTAATTATTCACACAAATAATTAACATGTCTTCAACCACTTTATACCTCAAGTGGGTAAGAAATTCTTGAATATATTGTCTTATGCTCTTAACTTTTTTTTTTTTTTTTAAATTCACATAAATTAAGCGTATTCACACAAGGAACTTTGTCTAGGATTATTCTCCGCATTTAGGAGGACTTCCTAGCCAAGAAAAATAAATTAAAAAGAAAAAAGAAAAAATTGGTGCCAGAAATCATAACAAATTTTATCAGTAGTTTTGAAGTTTCTGCTTTGAAAAGTGCTGGCTAGTTCACTGTTCTTGACCCCAAAAAAAGTCCCAAAATCTTGTTCTATATCAATTCCTAGCACTATATATTCCATGACCAAATTCTTACTTTTCCACGCAAGTACCAACAACATGTGCATGTGCTGTCATTTCATATATATATATATATATATTATTACGTAATCCACTAGGCTAGCTTAAAATGTGGAAGTGAAGGGAATTTAGACCTGAGAGCTTTTAAATTCCAAAATCTAACAATGTTTCAGTTAGAGTCATTGATCCTACACAGTAATACATATATTTGTATACATAAGATATTTGTATACACATTATGTATACAAATGAAACTTGCGCGAGAAAATGGGTGCCAGGCATTTTATTTTATTTTTCTGATTAAAAAAAATCTATGAGCTGGGAATTAATAACCATTAGTATCCAAGAAATTTTCCTCCACGATTTGTTTTTGTCTAAAAAATTCCTTGGTTATTAAAACGTTGCGAGTCATTATACAGCTCAAGAATTTAAGGAGGAGAATCCGTGGAAGAGAGGGAAAATGCAGTCAATTTTTCCACTTACTCAATATGTAATGTAATCTCTTACTTTGAGGGGACAATATGGCCTATTACAGAGAATATAAGGATCTCTCAATAGTAGTTCTCAAGGTGGGCTCTATATATCTCTATAAAAAAAGCGATTACTGTTGAGAAGATATCCTCATTGTGCTTTTTTTATATTGCCTATGAAACATCAACAATAGTGAAAAACCACAATGAGGATATCTTCCCAAAAAAGAAAAAACATAATGAGGATTACTGTAGAAATTCTTGGAATTAATTTCTATTTTTTTTTTTTTACTAATTAAGCTTTGTGTTCATATCAATACATTTTTTTTTCATTTTTTTAATTTCTTTTTTAATTTGGAAATGAATGGATTCAAATTCTATGTCTTCAGATGGAATAAGGTGTAATAGTACCGTTAAGTTATGTCTGTAGCTATTTTTTTAAAATTTAATTTCTAGTAGTATGATAATGAAAAATTTTATGATCCGGTATTAAAAGATGCTTATCGATAAGATTTTTTTTTTTTTTTTGAATTCGATTCGATTTTGACCCAATATTAGAAAAGATACTGAGTATAACTTTTGTCGTTTAATTTAGGCTTATGTGAGTTACATACACATGTTCTTAAAAAAGTAAAAAAATGATAGTCAAAAATTAATTTAGCCTATTTGCCGGCATTTAATTGTATCAGCATGATCCAAATATTGGTCCTATTCTCTTCAATATATATATATATATATATATATATATGCATATACATATATAGGTCCTTATCCAACTCTGCAAGCTTTGTCAATTTTCCCATAAACAGTTAAGCAACAAAGAAATACACCAAGCCAAATATTTTGGTAAATAATACATCAGGCAAATATGCTTAGACACTTGTCACGCTATATAAATCATATTTGAGAACTTTCTAGTGTGATTACGACGATACAATGGTATGACTGTGTTTAGGTATTATTATTATTATTATTATTATTTAAAAGTCAACACAAGGGAAGGAGAGTCGATATGAATGCACTGCAAAAGTATATTCGGATTAATTGAAAATAGAGTCTTAAAAACACCCTTCTTATAGTACAATAGAAAAAATAAACTGACTCTACAAGTTAACACAATTAATTCCTAAAATATAGGAATCTTTGTAGTTTACATACGATACAAACTCTTAAACCGAACACATCAACATTATTATTATGCATGTACTAATTTTATACTCATGTATGCGTTATTTTTTAGAATAAACCAATTGCGAAGAGCCCTAATCTCATCCCTAACTTCACAAAAAAACAAAAAAAAAAAAAACAAAAAAACAAAAAAACAAAACAAACAAAACAGAACAAAACAGCGTTGTTGAGTTTGTTTGTGGACAAGTGAGACTTGTTGAGATATTACATAAGCGAAATGTTTAGTACATGCACCTACTGATTTCCTATCATTTTCTATTTATTTTAAATAAAATAAGAAAAATAAACATCGAACATTTTAAATGGAAACAAGACATATTTTGGACGGTGATTGGCATCTTTTGCATGCCTTTTATTCCTTTTCTTCCTCCCCTTTCCACTAATATAGGAAGAATCTTCCAATTAATTAATTAAATGACCTTTTTTACTCTGATTATTCTCTTTGTGAGGTTGAACTGAATGCTAATTTTTTCCTTTTTGTTTCTCTCTTTCTTCTCTCTTTCCTTTTTTTCTTTTTTCTTTTTTGAAAAAATCATACATATCAAGAAATTCTAATATTTAACAATGGCGTGTATATATATATATATATATATATATAAGTTGTGTCTTACAAACTTTGATATAGATTCGTTAATATGGAACCACAATTCTACATTTCCTTAATTTTGGTTAAATTTAGGTCTACGTTTCTTGTGTTTGAAGATATTCTATGCAACTTAGCGAAATTGATGAGTGAGAAGCATTAATGGTTTTAAATTTTTTAGCCTAGAATTGTATTTTTTGATAGAAATTAAAATGATATATAATGTCCTTAGAATCAATAGATACTCCAATAAACAAATATGATACTTTTGCTGTCCACATTGTCGTCTGTGCTTGTTCAAATATGGTGCTTTTCACACCACTTATATATGTGTGTGTGTGTATACATATATATTCAATGGACTGAATAGCAAGTGCTCATGATTCTTATTTCTTTTGCAAAACTTGGTTCTGCCCTTTTTTTTTAAAAGTAATAATGAAACTCTTACGATAATTAAAGCAAATTAATGCATTTTATCTAAGTTGACATCCTCTGTCAAATCCCTCACCAATTGATTTGGTATTTTTCCAATTCCGCATTTACATTGTGCACATACCCATAGATGTTGATATTTACAAGTATAATCATTAAGATTTATTGTCATTTCTGTGGTCTCTAAAAATGTTTAATTAATCGTAACACATGTGATTGCCACCAAGATATATTAATTAGATTTAGTAATCATGTTTGTTTTCTATATGCTCTTCATCTCTAAACATGGTAGACTACATATTTAACACAAACTCTTTCTAAAAGTTTAATGCTCTTCTTTTACATTTTCTTTAATTTCATCATTGGTTGCACTAGTTATATACCTCCCTTTTTTTTTTTTTTCCTACAGACATTAATACACACATGGAACACATGTTAAAATTAATTAAAATTATTATCATTAGCTTCCAACTAAGAACAAATATATTACTCTCCTGAAAACTAATTTAAACATTAATTCTATCACTAGTACTGTACTCCACCAGCATATAAATCATATATATTAATTTGGACCTGGATCACGTGTAGCATGCACGTAACATATATAAAGAATCTGCATGTATTTATATATACGGTGTACCTATATAGCTAGCCAACCCCAACCCCCAACCCCCCACCAACCCCTCCCCCCCCCCCTCCCCCCCCCCCCCCCCAAAAAAAAAAAAAGAACCACGAACGAAAATGGAGGAAAAGAGACAAAGGCGGTTCAGTACTGGCCCGCACTAATTAGGTCTTAATTATAATCTTCTACTAGCAATTTGGACAACTACATATTGTTATATATATATCTATATATATAACATATACATATATATATATATGTAAATACGAAGAGAGAAGTATTTTAGTTGTACTTTAAGCATATTCCCATTATTCATGCAAGAAATAAGAAAATGGAGAAGAATTTGAATAGCCCCATATGTGTTTGGAAAAACAAACAAATAAAATAAACTGTCCCTTTTTTTTCTTTTCTTTTCTTTCTTTTTTTTTTTTAACAGTTTGCGGCTCATAGCTAATTAATTCAAATTAAGAAAAAACTAATAAGGTTGTCAATTAAGATCTCCTGACTCCTGTATCCATCCTTTCATTTGAAAAAAAAAAAAAAAAAAGCCAGTTACATGTTTTGTTATGTATCTTACTTATATAAATAGATATAAACATAGGACTCACATTGAATAGAGACATACAATATAGCCTTTTTCACCTCATTCCCAATTTTTTTCTTTTCTCACAAAAAGAAACGAACTTGCTAATAATAATTACTTAGCAAAAACAATAATCGACCTACCAAATTTTTTCAATAGTAAATAAACTTCCAAATTTTAGTGTGTGTATATATATATATATATATGTATATAATGGTTTTTTAAGTCACTTAAATACAAAAAATTCATCCAAAGCCAGAGAGGTTTTTGTCATGTAATATTTTTGGACATGCAGCAACTTGGTTGAAATGTAAAGTAGCTATATATAATGACAGTGCAAGAAAACTACAAAACTACTTCTGATACTTCCATGTGTTCCATATTTTAATGTTTTCCCTAGGTCACTAAACACATCATTAAGTCTTAATCAGATGCCATTTAAATGCAAAAAGTGTCACCAAAAGGAATGTATAATACAACTGTTAAGCATGACCTAATAAATCTATGTCTTTCATTAGGATAATGAAGCATAAATTCAAAATGGAAAAGGTAGGACAAAAGACAACTTCACTTGGTGCCAAACGTTTTATTAATCATATATGGCGCTTTCCAAATAAAAAAGAAAATTAATTAATTGTAATATGTATGTAGGATGAGTCTCATGTTCACCAGTAGTACAGAGTCCCGCATATGTAACTTCTTTGTTTTCTTTCTTTCTTTTTACTCATGTAATAACTACTAGTTTATCTACATATAACATTATCATGATATCTTCTTCCTTCTCTTGTATTTTGGTTTTTGTATTATGGATCGTGGTACACACATGTAGACAGTTCCTTTTCCGTCACATCAACGAAGAAGGGAGAAGTGATCCGTTATCATTCGCAAACTGCCAGAGTTAAAGAAGGAAATGATAGCATTTTTTAGTAACATGGTATACTTTAGAATTTTTAGTGCTACAAGTGACAAGTATCAACATAAAATATTAATTGCATATTATTGAATTAGTATTGTTGTAACACATTAGTCTTGATGTTACATGTGTCAGACTGTGATGAATGTGGATATGAGATTTTACCTATACATACATATACATGTATGGAGAGGGGCAAATTTGGTGGTTGGTGAAACATATATACAGTGCGTTTAGAGAAATTAAATCATTATTTTCCACATAAAGGGTACGGTTCATTACCAAATACCTAACTTATGAGCATGAAATGCAATTGCTCGTATTCTCTAAAATGCGCTGACTTATCAATTACAGCAACCCAACATTGAATATCATCTTTTATTGGTTTCTTACGTATGCATAATCCACAAATGTTTGTTCCATTTTTCATGGCTTACAAGTTTTGTTTTAATAACTATTAATTATGTCAAGATGAGGAAAAAAAAATTGAAAACAAAGTTCATAAAAGAGAAAAGATTTATTGGCTTATCATATGCAGCCATGTCCCGAGAGAACCAAACGTTGTTTATATATTTCGTTGAGCCTAAAGTCTTGCTTCCATGAGTCAGATCCCACTCTACTTAAATTACGTCACCATGTCGTTGGCTAATTTGATTTGATTTGTGTTAATATCAACTTCTTATTTTTTTTTTCTTTTTTGTGTTGGTGGGGAATAGCTGTTATATATATACCAACTTGATGCAAATAAAATAGTCGTACTGTACAAAATGCTCATGAATGTGCGAAATGTTGATACGAACAACCGTAATAACCTAACAACAATTCAGAAGTCTCGAACGCTCTAAAAATAATATAAGGTGTTAGAAAATGGTAGACGTATTTTAATATAATAGTATCATTATGATAATAACTTTTTGTGAATTTATTAAAGACTAACCATTTACTTGATATTATGAATGATTGGTTATATAATTAAAGGACTGTTTTTATAGTATTGTTCTATTTAGTGCCCCTTATCTTTATATTGAGTTTTACCTTTCGGGATTTACCGTAAAGGTTTTTAATGATACTTATCATGGGACTAATTTTTTTAGGTCTCATAAGTAAGTTCCTATTAGAAGTGGGTTGTCACTTTTATTTATTAAAAAAGAAAAAATTTCTCAGGTCCCTTCACGATGGGGTTTTTTTTTTTTAATGTTTATTTCTTGAACTTTATAATTCTTTTATCCATAAATGTGTGGAAGATGAATCTGTTTATGAGTGTCAGCCTAGTTAGGTTATTTAAATTTTTCATAATGACTAAAAAAAAATTACCAAATTAGAAACTACTAATAAATCAAATTAACCTACCCGTAAAGATTCTTTTCAAACATGATATGGAATATACGTATTGAGGCAGACAATGACCTATTTTTAGTCCTCTCCTTTAGACACCACAATTGTAGAAGCTCATTGGTTGGGCCTTTGGTGTCCCCACCAAAGGGAGCAATTTTTCTTCCACGACTCCTTTTGGAGAGCCTTTAATTTCAATATTCCAATATATATATATATATATATATATGTATATAGCTACTGTTTTCACCATTACCAACAGTTATTTCACACACACACACACACAAATATATATATATATATATTTTAATTTTTGTGGTTTTCTTTCTATCTTTGAATTCACTTATCAATGAAAAATATCTGCATATTACAGGCTGTTTTTCTTTATGAGAATCTCAAAATTCTTTGATCAGTAATTAAAACATTTTTAGGGGGTTATAAAGGAGATAATCATTAAGGTAAGAGTAATTAGACCTTTAATTCAACCATTTAATTTATAATATTAACTTGACATGGCTTACGTCATCATTAGCCACTAAAGAAGCCTGGCCTAATAAACCTATCCTGTTTCCCTGATTTGGATCCACATGTATTTTTTGGGGGCTACCTTAATTGACCTTTCTTTCTTGTTGTTTGTCTTCTAGAAAAATATGTGTTAAAGAGAGTAATTAGTCGAGTTTTTCTATTTTAATAAAAAGAAAAAAAAAATAAAACCAAAAGCAAATAAAGGAATTAAAAAAAAAAAAAAAAAAAAAACTCTTCCCACAATGAACGCTAAGCTTGTGGGAATGATATTTTCTTCCGAAATTTCGTTCAAATTTTTCTTTAAAAAATATCTAATTCTGCTAATCTCTCTCAAGACATGAAGCAACAATTTCGGCCTCTTACTAAACACCGATATCATCATTTATTTTATATATAGATTTATATAATTAACCATGTTCTTCCACATTTGAACATAAATAATCACGATCATCATAATCATCATAGATGATCAGATAAGTTATTAATTAACTATTTTAATTAGTGCGCAAATTGCCAAATTGCGCATGACATTCATTAGCATATCCTGTTTTGGATTGAAACTTAAATGGCAACTTGGGGTCGTATCATCAAGAACTTTTGTTTATTGAATATTTTATCATATATAAATTATGAATAACAATAATGGTCGAGATACTAATATGGCTCGACAAGAATTGTAATACTACAATATACATATATATATATATGTAACTTTCAATTTGCATTAATAGAGAAATGGAATTATTCATTATATTATTTCTATATTACATGTTGGAGCTAGTCTTCTCATACTTGGTCAATGATCTAACTTCTATCACTTCAAGGTACTAACCAAAAATACAAAAAACAAAAAATTTCTCTCACTTAAAGTAGGGTAAATAGTATGATTTACTAGCTCACTAGTGGTTGACCCCTGTCTCTCCACGAACTAGTTGTGTGGATATAAAGAATCAGCGTGATATTATACATATATATATATATATGTTTTGTATGCGTGTGTGTGTGTGTGTGTGTATGAAGACATTATGTGTAGCTGTCATTTCAATGAGGTGATGTTCTCTGATGGAGTTACGTCTAATAGTTTGGTCACTGTGATCTCATGCATAATAGGGTATTAATATTATTTAGAGGTTTCTTTTGGTTTCTTTAGTCGATTATATTCAAGCTTAAGATTGGACCAGATCCTGTAATGAAATCTTTAAATATTATAGGGAACAGCTAGTGGCTAATGACAAATGGAATATGCCCAACTGAGATAAACCACCATATTTTATATACGCAGAACAAATGATCGATATTCATATCACTTATGAATACGACACCTCTCTCTCTATGTATATATATCTATATATGCATACATATATATATATATATATTCCTGATATATTGAAACAATCAAATGAATCTTTAGGAATTTGTTTTTTTTTTTTTAGTTTTACACAGTGAAAATAGATTGATTGATTGATTGATTTGTTTATATGTTAACTGATTTAGGTTTTGATCACCCTTCATTTAATTTATTGAGTGAAAGATGAGATTTTTAGTAAGTATGCTAAGTAGGTTGGATTTTGGAAAAGGTCTCTAGTAATACCATACCTTTTCCTCTTTCTTTTTCCAAAAAAAAAAAAAAAAAAGAAAAAAAAAAAGATTTTGACCCCGTTTTTGGATGGTTTCGATGGGTACGTGAGTGGAAAAGAATTTTTCCCTTGTCATTCATACTGATATTTAGACATGTACACATGCAAACTCATGAGGGTTCAGAAAAGAGAAAAAAAAAAAAAAAAAAAACACTTCTAATGAATATATAATTGGTACTAATAAATTTTCACCACATAACAAATTAACAACAAGTACACATAGCTAGAAAAGTCAGTCCAATAAGTGTATGGAATACTTGTGATCAGTACGACTAGACAATGTACTGTTGATGATAACAACAAGTCCTAGGGCTTGTACTTGTCGCTCGTAATGTATGTATATACACTCATATATATATATATATATATTCACTTCCCGTTTCGAAGGGCAAAAGAAAAAGGGCTCCATTAATTTCTTCAATGAATTTGTTTTGAATAGATATATGCTGATATGGATAGTTGCGTGTTCATAAAAGATGTGGTGCTTAATAATCGAGAGAGTAGTACCATTAATTGCGGATGATGCGTACCAAGTTAAAGGAAATAATAATAATAATAATTCGTTGAATTTATTTATTATTCCAATATTGCTTTCTTACCAAAATAATTTGAGAGAAGGCAATGCCCCAAAAGTTTCAAATTCCCGCAACAAAATAAAATACACAAACATGCGTATGGCTAATAACAGAGATTTATTCAATCGTCACGCTCAAATAATTGAATGAATTATTTGTCAAGAATATTCATATTTAGTTATAGCTCTTTCCACGATTGATGTAAAAGAAAAGAAAAGAAAAGAAAAAAAACATTGCTACATGCGTGTGAATGTAGTGTATAAGTACGCTTGTGTATACATGGAGATATTTATAAATAAACATTTATATATATATATACACACTTATATAAAGAATAATAAATAAAGACTATTTATATCCTCAATATCCCTCTTTCCATGCCGAGAAGAAAGAGGCAAATATATATATATATATATATATATATATATCTAGATTGATATATACCGGAGCTAGCTATTTAGCGTAATTAAATAGTATGGAAAATGTTTGTGGTTCAGTTGTAGCTAGACGATTGTATAGTTGTATTTATGATCAAGAGTTTATAATTTATACGTAATTATAATTTATACGTAATTAAGTTTTTCTCTTTTATGAATTTAGGTTTTGTGAGAGACTACTCGTTTTTTTTTTTTTTTTTTAAGCATCTATTTGCATTGAAACGGGACTGGAATACCTGAGGAGTCAAAGTGGAATTAGCTGCAAGTTTTAGTACTTGATTGTGAGAATTAACTAGCTTCTAGAACATGAAAATCACCAATTTTTAGTATGCTATATATGTGCTATCCAACATCAGAAACCATACTGGTTTCTATATATTATTATTATTATTTTATTCTTATAAGAATTTTCAATATTTCTTTGACTCGGCAGTTTCATCTTTCTAGCTGGCTAGGTTTTTCTTATTATTATTATTATTATTATTGTCATTATTGTTTTGTGTGTGTAGTCCATGGACATCCATTTATTAATCTGGAAGAAAATTTCTCAAAATTCGAATCTGAGATCTAAAATTCTGAATCCTCTTGTTTACCTACTCGTTAAAAGTTATGTAGGTAGATAATCGATGACGAATAAAAAGGCACTAAAATAGAAAAGGAGAAAATAGGGGATGCCTATGTTTAAATTAGAATCAGTCGAATTATGAGGAAAATATTGATGCAAAAAACTATACATGTTGTATATGTGCGCATATATATATATATATATATATATACACATATCTGGCTAGTTACCTTACACTAAAAACCAAAGAAAAAAAGCTATAGGTTCCGGTTCATTGAAACAATCTCCATCAATGTTCAAATCACTCATTTATTCATTAAAAAAAAAAAAAAAAAACCACTCATTTCATTAGAAGAAGAAGAAGAAGAAGAAGAAACTGTTAAAATTTCCGACTTTATATATTTAATTTGCCAGCTGTAACTCGTCTTTTTTTTTTTTATTGTTACTTTTATTTTTTCAATAGTATCTTCCTACTTTTTTAAGATGACGAGTATGGATGATTAATTAAGATGCCACAAAGAAGATCAGTAGTACCAATAAGACATGAGTAACAATTTTAGGCCAATCCAAGAATTATTTATAAAAATACATTAAAGCTATAAAAGTGTTATCAGTTTTTTAATTGATCAATTAATTAATTGCCTGATGAAGGTGATCATTCAAAATAAACTAATTAATTGACGTTGGGTATACATAAGCCCAGCTATATCCTAGGAAAATTTTAAATTGAAAGATTATGTCATTCGCATTATAAAAGGGAATATATTTTTCTACAATGAGTCGAGTGATAATCGTCATCAAGATTCTTTAAAAAAAAAAAAAAAAAATCTCAACTAAATCTTCTGAAGAAACCACTCACCGGAATCATATGGATTGCATGTACATGATTTTAGAATTTCTATATAATATGAATGGAGTTGGTTATCTTTATAATTATGAATGAAATTTCAATATAATTATCAATTGAAATCAATGCAATCGAAGAAGCATTTAGCAGTTAAAAAGTAACCCAAGTTTGGCAAATTTATGACCTACTCACGAATCTTAATATGTTAAATATATATATATATATATAGTTAAATATTAAGATCTGAATTTCATATCATCAAGAACAGTAAATGATAGAAGAAAATAGATATAAAAAAACTATAAAATCTATAGTAGTTCACTTTTAATTTTAGAGCTACATTAACTTTCAACCTCTATAGAAATTCACTATAATAGTAAAAAAGGTTACGAGTTAATTACAGGAGATCACAGACTTTCACTCTCTTAGTTTTACTCTGACCTTCTTACTCTTTTTTTTTTTTTTTTGAGTAACCTTTTTACTCTAATTGGCGTCTTTCTTTATATAACAAAAATTAAGACAACTGAAATTATAAATATGAAAATTTTAAAATACCCTTAAAAAAATTTCATGTCCGGAGCTAGGCTTCGTCTCAATACCCTCCGGAGGGGGATATCCTACACCCTTTCTAATTCACATGGAAAAACTTACCATTAAGGTCAATCCATAAATAGAAACTTTATGTCTAAAATAATTAGACACCACAATTTTCTTAACATGTACTGGCTTAAAAGCTTAAAGAGAACCGAGGGAAAAAGAAAACTAAAAATGTATTCGGTAGGAGAGAAAAGTAGAAAGAAAGGAGAGGGATTGAAGAGATTAATAGAAGGATTTTGACATACATAATACTTGTTTGATAGTATAGAAAAGAGGAAAAAAGTGATTAGGCGAGGGACTCTAAATCTTTCAAAATATTCAAATTTTAATCTCTCATATTCCGAAGAAATTATTAAAGGAATTTCAAACCAAACAATATTAAAGAAAGGACCTCTGATCTTCTTTCAGTATCTTTATTATTTGTTACTCTCCAACCTATAGATGAGATCAATTTCTACTTTCTACTATGATCTTGAATGGGGCATCTTTAAATTATAATCCCTATTTGAAAATTTTTGGAAGCAATATAGTGACATTTTCTTTTTGAAAACTATATATATATATATATATATATTTATATATATAGTGGCCCTCTAACTAGCATTTAATTAATTGTTTTACATGCATCTACTAGTGTAGGTTATGTAATGAATTGGATACACGCACCCTGATCTCAATCACCATTAATGAATCAATCAAATACTCATAAAATTAATAAATAACTAGTTCCTTAAGCTCGTTATACCTAAGGAAATATTTGTCATTATTATCCTGTCTCCTATCATTCTTCAATATTTTTGTACTTTTCAATTTTATTTTTTTAAAATTTTTTTGGGTATTATTCCACTTGGTTCTGCTGTGAGATTAACGTGAATGTCATTATCATGGATGATAAAGAATTCCATACCTTATAATAAGTTTATTAATATATAAGTTAGGATTTGTTTCAAAAACGTGAAATAATGTGATAGGAGTCCTAAATTACATTTGGACAAAATTGATGACCAAGTTACCATTACATTGCACGTAATCATCTCCTACCATCTTCAAAGAAAAGAAAAAAAAAAGAAGAAGATGGTTTTGTCCAAAACTTGACCATTAATTTTCTTTAATTAATTATATTTATGATAACCAAATTCCCAATTAATTAATCAAGTTATAAGCTTTGAAAGAAATGCCTTTATAAATCACCCAATTAGCTTGCTGTTTTATGAAGGAAATCGAGTCGTTGGCCTTGTTCTTATTTGCATCTAACCTTTTTTTTTTTTTTGGGTTCTTTTTTATATTTAGCATCGAATCAAACGTTTGATTTTCAGTTGTAATCATGTTTTTCCATTAATATTTACTGGATCTCAAACCACTAAGAAAGTATATTGGAGTCCCTGCAAAATGGTTAGGGTTTGAGTGGGGCTGGGGGCGACTTTGCCAATTGTGTTTCATGTCATTCTTTTGGAGGAAATTGTAATAAATAGTAATTCTAAAATTAGGGTAAGCAATCAAGTTGTTTCAAAATATTTGAATTAAATAGAAAATTTGCGAGGCAAATAAAAAAGTACTTAGGTAATTACAAATTTATTAAGTAAACTACAAATTTACGAGATTTAAATACCGGTCAATTCGTTATTTACTCAAATATTTTAAAAACCTGTTTTTTACTTTAATTATTTTTTGAAAATAGGTATTTAATTGTTTCTCCTTCTTTAGTTTTGATATTTTTTTGGGGGGTCTATTAGCAGCTATGTGCATGTATAATTAACTAATTTCTAGTTTGAGCCAAAAAAAAAAAAAAAAACTAATTCCTGAACTTGAAGTGCTTTTTTTTTTTTTTTTGTCCTGCACTCATCTAGCTTAAAAGGCAACCAACAGGAAAAAAAGAAAGAAAGCTAGAATTTAATTAAAAAAAAGCAACCCCAAAAAAAAAAAAAAAAGCTAGAAATATCTCCCCATTATATAGGTATGTTCTTTCTCATTACAAATAAAGAGTGAGAACAGCTGTTTTTTTTTTTGTTCTTATGTAAATAAGAAAATATTGTTAAAAATAAAATAAAAAAATGTCACAAGTTTAAAACTGAAAAAGACAAACGAAAACGAGAATAAAACTAAAAAACAACCAAAAGCAACAATTAAATCTCCAATTTTCTATTGTGCCACAAAAATATTTATGTTCGCAACAGAGAAAAATAATAATTAAAAAAAGAGTACGAAGATGTAGAGTAGTATAAGTAGTATGAAAGACTAGGATGATGTTCGGTTCACTATCTTATTTTAAACTAAAATATACTTTTTCATCTCAGTTTTTGTCTTTTTCTGAAAAAGTTTTTTGTCTTTTCTGAAAAAAGTTTTTTGTTTTTTCTGAAAAGTCAACAAAAATTACTATTGAAATTTAAAATTTCCAACTCAAACTCATTCACCAAACGGACCCGTCTTCTTTTTTTTTTTAATTTAATTTATTTTTAATTTTAAGTATGAAAGACTAGAGAATTAGAGGAATGCCCCTCACCTCACTAAATGCATAGTGTTTGTTGAAGTTTATTTAACTTAAGTACCTTTGCTTACAAAAAAAAAAAAAAAAAGAATTCATATATCAATCGTCTTTTTTTAAAGAATTTTTTTTTCTGAAAAATTAGGAAATTAATTTTTTTAAAATCAAAAATCGGTAATTAATCAATATTAATATCTGTTTTTTGACGGCCATATCAATAGCCATCATCCATTTTTTTAATTTAAAAACAATTCGATCATTTTTTTTTAAATAAGTGTTTAAAAACTGTATATTTACCTTAAAAAAAAAAAAATCACATTCTTCATAAGAAAAAGTTGTTTTCCTTTTTATAAAAAAAGTTTGTCACATGTAATCACTGATGCCGTTTTGCTGATCATATAGTTTTATGAACGAATATTTAATCACTTCATAGAAAAATTGAAAAAGAAAACTTTATAAAATAAAATTCAGATTTTTTTAGTTTAAAGACAGAGACGTCGAGTTTTTAATTATTGGCTTACTATTCCTCTACCGACAAAGTATAGAAATGCAGAAATAGAATGAGGTGAGAAATTTTCACATTTTTGGCCAAGCATGGCAATGGGCTCGTTGCCGACATTAATTTCAGACTTTCATTTTCGATTCAAAAATTGTGTGCTCTTAGCAGACCCTGCTTGGTCTCTTTTGGTGAGACCTTCATTCAATTTTTTGGGCCCAACCAAATGGCACAAAACCATTTCCAAAAGACCTATTTGCCCTTATGGCTTATTCACACAAGAATTTTAATTGTGGAAATAACAATTTGCCTAGAATGTGCATATTTTGTTGGTAAAAGAATTCAATGGGTAATTTACACCAGCACCTGAATTTCCTAAAACTGTCATTTTTTTTAATCTTAAATTTTTTCGCAAATTACCCTATGTAATATTGGTATTAACACATGCAATGCACGTGAGCTAAGGGATTTTTCTCTCCTCCATTTATCTCGATTCTCGGACAAGTCTCATAGTTGCCTTGTTACAGAAGCAAAGATGTAACGACTCATGCTTTTATTGGGTATAATATTATCCGTTTTGAGTTTCAATTCTCACGATTTTATCTTTAGGTTTAACCTCAAAAAATCTTATACTATTAGGAGATGCTCTCTTTACTTATGAACCATCACATATATATACATAACATATTATTTTCCTTATAGGAACCGATGACTGTCGCAACAAATTAGTCTCATGTTTGGCTAGAACAATGGACAACTTGGGACTTAGCAATGGTCACCCATTGGATTTCCATGGGACAACCATGCAACAATCCCATGGTGGCCTATCGTTGTCAATTCGATGAGCCACTGATCACGGGGGTAATTGGTCTTGGAATCTTGGACTGAGAATGAGAGCAAGCCGGATCTCACTTAGTTTTAACGGAGCAGCTATATTATGTTTGGATTACAGGTTCACATCTAAGTTTTTCATCAATTTTTATCTTTTTTTAAAAAATTAATAAAAATTATAATTAATTATTAAAAAATTAATCAATTTTAATTTAAAAATTTTAATATAAACCCGTGTTCCAAAAGCTGTCGTAGATTTATCATGTTTATTTAGGCTCTGTTTGGTTTACCGATTTGAGTTGGAAATTTTAAATTTCAATAGTAATTTTTGTTGACTTTTCAGAAAAGACAAAATTTTTTTTCAGAAAAGATAAAAAACTTTTTTAGGAAAAGGACAAAAAAATCAGTTTAAATTAATAGTTTAAACCGATGAACCAAACTGATGCTTAAGAGTTTTCAATACTACAGCAAAAAAGGGCTTTGAACGGATAAAAATATTGTTAAAAATTTGTTGCTAAGAGCATTTAGTAATGACATGTCACGTGGGTCTTTTTTGATAGAATTGTCACGTCATAAGTCCATCTTCAACTTAAATAACATAAGATCAACATTTCCAATCAAACCATATCGCACAATTGTTCTAAGACTATGTTCGGTAAGATTTGGGTTGCTAAGTGAAATGGCTTAATTCAAATTAAATTATACTTTTTTATCTTAGTTTTTATTTTTTTTTTTAAAAATCAATAAAAAATATAACTAATTTTTAAAAAGTCAACCAATTCAAACTTAAAAATTTCAATTCAAACTATTTCATCAAACGGACTAGAAAAGAAAATAGGATTGAAGGAAAGGCATGTAATTTAGCTGAGGAAAATAAATAATAATGGGAAGGACCTTTTTCTTGTTTGTGTTGTTTTGTTTTTTTTTAATAGATTATTTGCTTTCTTACTCAATTAATTTCTTTCTCTTTTTTATTATACCAAACAAATGTTAGATTTGCAAATTCTTTCACTAATTTCCCCGTCACCGTCTCTCCTTTCACTTTTTTCTCTTGTCTCAAGGCTTTAAAAGTTGCACTTAATTCCTTATTTAAGTATCAATAGTGGTTGAGGCATGCCGTTTAAAAACATGATTTTATGACTTTCTTTTGTCAATTAGAGAGGTTTGTTTTTCGTTGGTGTATAATTCTCTCAAATGAATTTATCTCTTTTTTTTTTTTTTTTTTGGCTAAAAAAAGGATATCGGGGGACCCCCTTAAATGAATTTACATATTTGATGTGTATAAAAAGTCGACGTGAATCGATCTCATTTTTGTTTTACCGATAGTTTGAACAGACTTAAAAGATATCATAGACCTCTAGTCATTAAGGCTAAGTTTGGTTGGAGGGAGAGATAGAAGAAGGGAGAGGGCGTAAGGGAGAGTGATGGAGGGAGAGACCCAATCCTTTATTTGGTTTGAAAGAATAAGGGAGAGAGAGGAGAGGTTGTTTCCCTCTGAACCCACTAAATTGGATCATTCCATTAGTGAAAAAATCCATCAAATCCTTCACTTTTTGGTCAAAAGTCTATTTTATTCTACAAAAAATTATTAAAAAATTATACTAATAGATTATAGTAATTTAACAATTAACTATTCTCCATCTTTTTAACTTTCCCTCTCTCCTACTAAATAACATAAAGAATTCTTAAAATCTTTTTTATCCTTCCTACCCTCTCCATCCTTCCAACCAAACGTTGCCTTAACAATTATAGTATGGACTTATCATAATTATTTATTTATTTGCGTTCTATCCATAATGAGGTCATGAAAAGAAGTTTAAACACGAGTTGGTAAGTAACTTACTTCTTGAGCTCAATATTGGGCATAGCTCATTCCATATATTCTATTTTGATATGATGTAATAAATTTAAGAATACGAGACTAACTCGATCCACATTTTACCTGTCTCATTTTAAGATTTGACAAGGCCAATAATTTCTCTTTCACAAAACTTCAAGTTCACATGAAATAACTCGTTCGAACAACCCATGTGCATTATTGAGTGGGGGTGTATGGATAGAATCACTATCATAAAACAAATAAAACTTCTAAAAATCTTTTGTTTGAAAGCCAAACCACGAGTGTGGATCTGTTGTTACATTTTTTTATCATAAAAATTGTTTACTTAATAATATTTTGATAATTTATCGATTTGTTCGATGCTTTTTAATATTTATTATTTTATCTGGTTAGATTATTAAATTCAAAAAATAATATAACATAATTTTATTAAAATAATAATTAATTAGAAAATCCAGAATAACATATATTATTCCGTTGAACCACCCTAGAAAAAACTTGCTCTAAACTTGATGATTCACACTTAAGAGTGAAGAGAGGGCACGTGCCTCATGATGAACCCATCATGTGACCTCTCTCTCTCCCCGTCTCCCGAGCTTTTCATCATCTTTTCTGCCTTGGGGTCCCACCAGCTTTCTCTCTCCTCTGTCTGTCTCTCTCTGTTCCTTTTGCGCAGATTCACTCTTCTCCTTTTCTCCTCCTCCTCAAGACCCCTCTCTCTCTCTCTCTTTTCTGCTCAGAAAGCGGCAACACCTTTCCCCGAGCCTCCACATTTCTTCCCAACAAACATACTAACTCATGTGACTTCCGAACTCACTCACAGTAACTCTCTTGACGTTGAAAGACTTTCAAGATAACAAAAACAAAAACAAAAATGGCTTCTCTTTAGAGAGAGAGAGAGAGAGAGAGAAACAGACATTGCGAAGATCACATGGGTTGTTTGCACTCCAAGACCACTCACCTTCACTCCCCTGACGACCCTTCTTCTCAGCTTGATTCTCTCAAACCCGACCCAGGTTTTGCTCTTCTTCTTCTTTTGTTTGTTTTTTTTTTTTTTTTGTTTTTTGTTTTTTGATTTTTTTGAGTTGGGTATTTGAGATTGTGACTAATGGGTATGTCTGTGAAGGTAATGGCAACAATGAAGGTGAAGAAGAGGATCGAGTTCCGACATTCAAAGAGTACGGTCTGAACGAGCTGAGAAAAGCGACAAATGGGTTCAGCACAGATTACATCGTCTCCGAGAGCGGCGAGAAGGCTCCCAATGTCGTTTACAGAGGGAAGCTCAACAACAATCGCTTGGTTGCCGTTAAGCGCTTCTCTAAGCAGTCTTGGCCTGATGCTCAGCAGTTCGTGGTAAGAATCAAGTTTTTCTTTTTCTTTTGTTTGGTTGCCGAGAAAGTGAAGAAAACAGAGAGGGTTAAAGTCGGTCCTGGGGCTTTCGTGTCTTGTCTTGTTTGGTTGGTGAGAAAGTGAAAGGGGAAACAAGAAATTAGTAATTGGGTGATGGGTCCGTTATTTTTCATCAAAATAAAGGCTGGGTGTGTCATTTTATTAGATAATAGATATATGTGATTGTTTTTCCTTTTTTTTTTTTTTTTTTTCTCGGGAAACAAACATGATTTGGTCAGGCCGAGGCAGCAGGAGTTGGGAAGGTGAGGCACAAAAGGCTGGTGAATCTGATAGGTTGCTGTGCTGAAGGAGAGGAGAGACTCTTGGTGGCCGAGTACATGCCCAATGATACTCTTTCCAAGCATCTCTTCCACTGTATGTGCCCAACTCAACTCAACTCAACTCATTTCTTTTCTTTTTAATAAGTTCCTTTTTGGTAAATTCTCTTAGAAAAGTTTTTTAATCACTAGGAAAACTTTTTTGCCCTTTTTATCCTTTTGCCTTTACTTTTAGCCCTTTCGCTTTTCCCCAAGTACCGTTCTTCCATTATTTTTAAGTGTATTCAGTGCTTTTACTGAATTTCGGCTATTAGTTAAATCCAATTATGCTTGGATTAATTGCTTCTTATGATATATTTGTGTCTAGTCTCTAGAAATTCATATTTCACTCCTTAGTTAGCCCACAAATTTATCTATTTTGTGTAGGGGATAAGCAGCCATTGCCGTGGGAAATGCGAGTTAGAGTTGCATACTATATTGCGCAGGCTCTCGATCACTGCAATGCGGAGAATCGGAAGATTTACCATGATCTGAATGCATACCGAGTTCTCTTTGATGAAGTAAGTGTAGCGGGATACGCTAGCGCTAGTTTCAGACTTATTGGTGGTATATATATTTGGCCTTTGAAATACTAGCGGAGCTGTCAACTTCAATTAGTAATGTTATCCTCTTTTTTTCAATTGCGTAACGTGGCATTTTGAACTTATCACTCCTTTTCCTTCCTGGTGCACTAAATGGCCTTGTGTTTTATTTCTTCATATTTAATTTCGTCCCGACTCCTGACAGCCGGGGAGGTATTCGAATAGAGAGTGGTCCAGTCAAAAGAGTAGAGTGTACTTGTCATTTTTTGCATTAAAGGTTTATGCTTTTTTGAGCCCCATCCCCATTAATCGTGCTTTTAGTGGTCCTACTTAAATAAGGACTTAGATAAGGAATTTTTTCCCCATCTTTTATAAGCTCAATTCAAACTTGTTTTGCCTCAATTAATCATTCCACCAAATGACTGAAGTGGGTGAACCTCTTTTTGGCTTTGACCGAATATCTTCGTTTGATGGCCAATCTTTTTGGATTATGCTATCTGTGTTCTTTTTTTTCCCTTAACAATTGATATGTACCAAAGTTCTTGTATGCCTGTGACAAAGCTCTGTTCTAAGTTTTGGTCATAACCACCTTGATCTCATCTTCTCATGGTTCAAAAGACCTGAATAAGTCATCGGTTTTTACACGCAAATAAAAATGTGTAAACAAGTTGTTGGGTATTAAGCTCCACTGTAGAATTCGTGTGGTTTGTTAGTAACTTATTATTTATGCACTTTTGTCAGGATGGGGACCCTCGTTTATCTAGTTTCGGCCTTATGAAAAATAGTCGAGATGGTAAAAGCTACAGCACTAACTTAGCGTATACTCCACCTGAGTTTCTACGAACAGGTAAGTTACAGCAGGATTTGCATGTAGAATTTTTTTATAAGATGAAAAACTTTGAAGGACTAATGTCTGATTTCCCAATTAAATTGCATGTGTCTTGACAAAGGTGGATCACATGCATTTGTTGAAATTGTTGGTTCGCTGCAACCAAGACTGTCTATTTAACCTTTTAAGGATGGATATTGCTTGTGTACGCTTTACTGGTCATTATCAAAATTAACTAGCGGGGAGACTGAAAGTCGAGTTGTTGTTGTTGCTGCTAATACTAGTAGGCAACAGGGTCAATACTTGTTCTGTTTGTACCGTGATGGAAAATGAAAACCAGTTTCCATATTCTGTGAAATTGATCGATGTCAAATCTCTGCAGGAAGGGTCATCCCGGAGAGTGTAATATACAGTTATGGAACTGTTCTCTTGGATCTTTTGAGTGGAAAACATATTCCTCCAAGCCATGTAAGTGGCCTTTTTTTTTTTTTTTTTTTCCCCATTTATATTGCTATCCGTTGGCATTCTAATTGCATTTATTGACTTAAAAAAAAATCTTATTGAAAACTTGTTGTATCTGCAGGCGCTGGACTTGATAAGGGGTAAAAGTGTTCTGTGCCTAATGGATTCCTCATTAGAAGGGCAGTATGAGAACGATGATGCAACTAAAATGGTTGAGCTTGCTTCAAAATGTCTTCAGTCCGAGGCTAGGGATAGACCGGATGCTAAGTTTCTTCTTACAGCAGTGGCACCACTTCAGAAGCAGAAAGAGGTGATAATTTCCTTTTTTTTTTTCTCCCTACCTTGAAAGTGCGATATATGTTTTATTCTCTTACGGGCCTGATAATTTTTCCCATGAAGAATGTATGCACTCTGCCTTCTACAAGGTTTTGATAGTTATCTTTTGTTTTTCAAGGTGGCTTCTCATGTTTTAATGGGCCTTCCTAAAAATACGGTGGTGCTGCCAACCATGCTATCACCCCTTGGGAAGGCTTGTGCAAGGATGGACCTTGCCGCCGTTCATGATATTTTGCTCAAAACGGGTTATAAAGATGAGGAGGGAGCAGAAAACGAGGTATCCTATGAGTGTCTTTGCTATGCCTTTCCCCACTATAATGATAGCAAATTTCAATTGGGTGTCATGAGACGGGAAATTCATTGAGAAGAGGATTAGTTACTCACTTTACTTTAATAATGGTTTGTCGATGATCTCCATGTTGTACTATGGCTGATATCATATCTACTTTTATTTTACTATAAAGTAGAATCGTTTTGTTTTTATCATGTTGGTTGAAAACTTTTGTCTGTCTTGCTACGTTTTCTTAATCGATGTCTTGTACCTCTGGTCTTATCAATTCTGCTTCACAACTTACTCATAACGTGGTCTACTTACATAGCTTTCATTCCAAGAATGGACACAACAAGTGCAAGACATGCTGAACACCAAAAAGTTTGGGGATATTGCATTCAGGGACAAGGATTTCAAGAGTGCAATTGAGTATTATTCCAAGGTAGATCTGTTTTTCTTCTATTATCAGATCCAATTTTCTTCTAGGAAAGAAGTGGTGGCCTTTTGAGGATCAGATAGTTTAGAATTAGTTTAGTACTATATCCCGACTCGGGTTGAGTCTGGAGTAGAGATGGGTGTGGACTGCACTGCATGGGGCCCACCCACGTCTCACATCTCGACTCCGATGTCGGGAGTTTAATGTTTTAATTTTTATATGTTATAGAATCACTAGGAGATTTATTGGGTTTATACGCTTCAATAGTATGCACGAAATGACCATGTTTGTATTTCATTCGAACAATATACTCGTATGCATTTTCTCTCTACTTTTGTTCCGAACGCGTTGTCCTAAACTAGGCATATTCGCAATCTTTAGAATATATTTTCATGGATGTCATCTTTTCTTGTGGATTTTGAGCATTCTTCGGGTTATGCAATTCTGAAATGTGCTTGTTTTGCAACCTACAGTTGGTAGGTATGATGTCCGTTCCTTCTGCTACCGTCTTTGCAAGAAGATCCTTTTCCTACTTGATGAACGGCCAGGCAGAGCATGCCTTGCGAGACGCCATGCAGGCTCAAGTGTGCATTCCCGAGTGGCCAACCGCGTTCTACTTTCAGGCTCTGGCGCTGTCAAAGCTTGGAATGGAGACCGATGCTCAGGACATGCTCAACGACGGAGCGGCCTTTGAAGCAAAGAGGCACAACAGCTGGCGGAGCTAAACTCAAAGTCGTCGTCGAAGTAGAATTTCGACCTGAGAAGAACTCTTTTTAGTTGATAATAGAAGACAAATTTGTTTGTCGATATATTTTAGAGTATATTTTAAAAGTAGTTTTTAGTATTTAGCTTATGTTATAGAATTTTTCAAGCATTTAAGTTTGTGCTATAGTCTCCTTTTTTTTTTTAATTCTAAGATTGCCCTCAACAATCTGTATCAAGCATTATCTTAAACATTAATTAACTAAAACTCTTTTAGATGAAATAGATTTTAGTACTTAAAAATGCGTAAAATTTGACGAAGAGAATGAAAGGAGGGTGAAGATAGGGAGAATGAGTGTTTTTGCTTTTGTTTTTTATTTGGGGGTTTTTATTGACACCTTTCAATCTACTTTTCCTATCCTTTTTTTAAAATTATCTACCAATTAAAATTTAAATATCAATTTTTACTTATTACATCCCTTTTATTATTTTACAAATAATCCTTATAATTTAATTCTATTTTTAATCTTTTTACACCCACCAACCACAACCCGCCCCCCTTTTTTTTAAACAATTTTTTTTTTCTCATTTATTGTTTTTCTTATTTTTTGACCTTTTTGTTTTATTTAAAAGAAACTCAATGATTCTTTTATTTTATTTTTTTTTGAAACAAGATTTCATAAAATTAAAAAAGTCGCAGTTTTATATTTATTTTTTGTGAAGTATTGTTTTATTTAATGTCGCTGATATACATACATATATGTATATATAAAGTTGTATGTTATTTATTTTTATATAATAAAATAGTCGTTATATATATATATATATATATATTGTAAGTTATTAGTCGTAATTTTCTTGTAAAAAGAATTGTTACAAAAAATAGTTGTATGGGAAAAACAAAAGTACAAGATATAATATAATCCTTTGATGATTCAATTTGTCATTCTATGTATCCAAAGGAACATGATTCATTTGCTGGGAATCCAGTAAGTTTTTAGGATAAAACAAATAAAGTTTTTAATTTTTAATTTATCTACTGAAGGTAAATCAAGATTCTTTTCAACCTTCACAAAAAAATCAAGATTTAAATTTTTGTTTTAAAAATAAAATATTAAAACTTGGATATCTAAAAGATAACAATCATTGGAGTTAAAAAAAAAAAAAAAAAAAAAGAAGAAGAAGAAGGAAGAAGAAGAAGAAGAAGAAAAAAATGATGAAAAAAAGGATTGCTTAAAAAAAAAAAAAGGGGTTATTTATTTATTGATAAGTCATAATAAGTATACAAAGGATGAAGAGTAGAATTAAATTATAGGGTTTTATTTTTTAATAATGGTAAAGGTGTAACAAGTAATAATAAACATCTAAATTTTTAATTGATGGATAATTTAAATAGGGGAGCATAAAATTACAATGGAACATAACGAATATTAGATATTTTTTTAATCACACAAAATCCACCCTTACATTCCCTCAAATTGGAATTGTGATTTTAAAGAGTACTTTTTGCTAAGTTACGGTTAATTATTCTCAAAGGTAGAAAAGTTTTGAGATCAAAATTACTGTTTTTGGGATTTCTTTGTAATAGAACTTAAAAAAAAAAAAAAAAAAAAGCTTCCCTAAAAAAGAAAAAAGTAGGGAAAGTGGAAATTTTTCTTAGACGTGATAAGCACGTGATGAATTATTGTATTTACTATTAAAAGAACTATTGTATTTTTTTTTGAAGTAAAAAAAGAATTATTGTGTTTAATTAAACACATTTTTTTAGAAAATTAAAAACATATCTTTTAAGCAAAAAAATAAATTATCAACTCAATAGGAATTATTCAACTCCTGATTTATTATCTTTTTATGAAGTTGTAATTTGATCTCGAATCTTTTTTTTTCTTTTTAATAACCAAAAGATTCCTAAACTTTTTACGAGAGTACAAAATGGTTATTTTATTAGTAAATATTATAAATTTGATGAATAAATTGGATGATACAAGGAAGTTGAATCATGTTAATTTTTCTCTTAATTATCTTTAAATAATAAGATACGTATAATTTATTGATATTTATTGTTAATTTTTAACGTATGCTACTCAAGAGAATTATTTTGTATCTTTTTAAAGATCTGACCTTTCGATTATTAAAAAAAAAAAAAAGAAAAGATAAGGACAAAATCATAACTTTATCGAAATATTATAGACAAAACAAAACTAGTAATTTATCTTTTCGATTATTGAAAAAGCAAAAAAAGGAAAAAAAAAAAAGTGAGTGTATATAAAACGACAAAAAAGCAAAAGAAACGTAAAACGTGCGTGTGCAAAGTAGTAAATTCGCAGAATGTTCTAGGCAGTTCCGGAACATTTCGAAGTAAAGTAGGGGCAAAATCGTAATTTGAAAAAAAGTAAGATATGCTGTAGATAAATAAACACGAATAATAAAGACATAAGAAATGAAAAGAGCGTAGGTTTCGACAGAGCTGCGAAATCTTTTACCAGCCCGCCAGAGGTAATTTTTTAAAAATTTTTTTTCTTTGTTTTGACCATTTCTGTTTTCTTCTGTTTCAATTTTCAATTTTTGGATTTATTTTTGTTTATTTTGTTTCTTCAATTTCTTGTTCAAAAATTATATGAAAGTCACCTTCTGTTTGGTTGCCCAGAAAATTGAGGAAAATGGACTGTAGCTAAATCTATGGAGCTTATTTTCGTCAAATCGTTTGTAAATTTTTAAGCTTTTGGGTTATTGGACAAGCAAAGAAAATATCGTTTTGTTTTAGCTGATTATTTAGATTGTGGAGGAGCAGATTTTCCCTCCTGTTTCCTTTTTTGTATTTGTTCCCCTCAGAAACTTGACTAGAAATTAAACTAATTCGATTCAGATGCTTGAACCAATAAATGAATCGACGAAATTTTGGTTTTGATCTGATTGTCGTTGATCTAGGTATTTGAATTGAGGAAAATGAGACAGCAGATCTGAACTTTTGGACAATATATTGCATTTTTGGTGGAGCATTAAAATGTTTATATACATGTATATGCATATGTGTGTGTATGTGTGTGTGTGTGTGTATGTGTATGCATACATTAGTCGTTTCAATTTTCACAACGCTTGGTTGTCTAGACATTGAAGAATCATGTTCATTGTCATAATGAGTTTGGTTTGTTTGTTTATGGTGTGTCTAGTTTATTGTCTTTATTTTCCGGAAATTAGATAAAGTTGGCTGTGAACCGGATTTTGATGCTCTCTTTAAGAGAACGAGCTTATTTGGTTGGAGGAATCTCCTCCGCTCGTTGAGTTTGTTCTTGTACGGGATGCTTTGATTTTAGTGATAACAAATCTCCTTCCTCTCAAAACTATAAACAAACAAATCGGATTTTGAGAAGGAATAAGTAAACAGGGTATGTTTTATTTGTTTATTTGTTTGACATGACTTGTTTATTTTGCTTCGAATTTTAACCTTTCAAATTGTCGACTAATGTTGGTTTATCATTTTGTGCATCCTAGTATGGGACGGACTGAAGATTAACGCTAAAATATTCGAGTTGACAATTTGAAAATCAGAACTATGGATGTTTTAGAGTTAACAAAGTACGTGTACTTTTAACGTACTTGCTGAGGATGAATATGTATGGGCTAGGTAACAAATGATTGTTGTGATTTTGAAAGAAGTTCTACGTTAATGAGTTTGCGTAAAAGTGCATTGCTGTGTGTACTAAGTTCTTTTAGGCACTTTTGTCGAACATGCTACTTGGTGCCTTCACTAGTAATACCAAACTGGCCCATAACGTTTTCTGCAAGTGCATTTGTATGAGTATAAATATCCGTAGTCCACACATCTAAATTGAAAAAAGGAAAGAAAAACCTTATGCTTGGTAGTTTGGTACACTTTATACAGTTCATCCAGAATTTTGCAGGAAGTCAACGGCATTTTATGGATAGCAGAGTACCGTGCGAGGAGGTTTCTGAGGAGCTGACAAGAGAGTTGCTCATTGCAATCTCTTACTCCGTCCCAGAGAAGGCTTTTGATCTGAACTCATCCCCTGAAACATTCAGCAACGTGGATGGTGTTTTGGTGTCGAACGGCGACGTAACTGACCATTACCGGTCTGAACTGATTTCCATTTCGTCTGTGCAATCTTCCGATGTCAAAATCTGAGTAACAACCGGAACCATGAGGTCCAGCAATACTGTATTTGGCATCGATTGGTTGTTTAAGCCTTGTAACTGACTGCTACTTTGCTGTGCATTTTAACTTCTGCTATGTGGATTGTTACTAGGTGTATAAATGACTTTGTGGATGTCCTTTCTAATGTCAATGCTAGTATGGAAGAACAGTCCATTTTTGTTTTGTAATTCTGGTTTGCCTAGTGCATAATGAGCCTTATGTGTTACAAAGGAAAGGAAAGAAAAGAAAGGTGTGCATGTGGATGAAGCAAATTGATCAAAGTAGCAGGGCTGAACATGGAAACCGCAAACCGAACAGGTGACTGCCCTAAATTGCTTGAGTAGTCGGTGACATGTTAGCATTGACAGGCGGGTAATTGAACCAAGAAATGAAGGAGCGGGCGGTTTGCAGTTCTGGCATTCTGGGTTTGGGCGGTAACTGAATTGACCGAAAGTTTAGAAAAAGGGGGGCAATCTTCCCAAAAAATATGAGCCCCCGCTTCCTTCAGTTCATGAATCAGTCACTCACAGCCTCTCCAGAGTCCTAGACCTAGGGTTCCGAAGACCAAAATCCCTAGCCCCCCTACCACCCTTCATCCCACTTGTGACAACCACACTAGCCATCTAGCCGCCGAAAGTCCAGTCAATTGCCTGCATCCAGCAACCTCCAAGGCAAAGCCTAGCCAAAACATTTGAGCCAATGCCCACTTCGTTGAACCCGGTTTAGTACTGCCGCCCTTCTCTGATGTGCCCTGCCACCCCCTTTGTCGTTGCCTCAACACTAACATCTAGGTAGGTTTGAATTGCCACGAACTTAGTTGCACTGGAAGTCGACTGACTGGGTGACGAGTGGTTGATTGCGGTTCCGATGGTTGTGTGGGTGGTTTTAGTTCACAATTTTAGCAAAATGGATAGTGTGGTTCAGTAATCGACCAAAGAGAAACAGCAAAAACCTCTCAAATTTTCAGCCCTACACAGTCCAACACAACACTTTTACTTTTTTGCTTTCCGTTTGGCACTTCGTCTTAAATACATTTTTTAAACTTTTTTCTACAGTGTTTTCTTTAATTTATTGTTTGAATTATGAATATGAACCTATAATCTAAACGCCCTACACTTCTTCATTGTTTAGTGCTCCAATTGGCAATTAGGAATAGATTGATTGCTCGACAAAAAAATCATAATTTAAGGTCAGTTTGGTGACTGAGTTTGAGTTGGAAATTTTAAGTTTTAATAGTAATTTTTGTTGACTTTTCAGAAAAGATAAAAAAAATTTTTCAGAAAAGACAAAAATTTTTTTCAGAAAAAGATAAGAACTAAGATAAAAATTCCTTAAATTTCACAACAGGACAGGATATGATGCCCTCTCTATCTTTTATCGCTTAGAGCAATTGTCTTCTCAAATGGTCCAATGTCTCTTTCATAGAGTCAATCATAAATAGCGGTAGTTTAGTGGTGATCTAACGTGATATTTGGTTTATTATCTTATTTTATATTAAATGTATTTTTTTATCTCAGTTTTTTTTTTTTTCTAAAATTTTTTTTTTATTTTTTCTGAAAAGTCAATAAAAATTATTATTGAAACTTAAAATTTCTAACTCAAATTCATTCACCAAACGGACCCTAAGATTCAAGTTCGGGCAATCTTTCTAAGAGTCTTAAATATAAAAATTTATTATAAAAGTACTTACTGTTGACACATTTGTTTGAGAGATAGGATTGGCAATTAGGATTTTCAACAACCATTTCTATTTCTTCTTTTCGTGGTACTCTAGTCAATTTTGGCGACAGTGACTGTCGATTAGATAAAACATGATTAGGCCAAAAAAAAAAAAAAAAAGGAATTGGTCCTGAAAACCTGGCAAGCAGGTAGTACCTGTAGCACTCCATTCCCATTGAAGTGGTTTTTGAGCTTCTTGTCTGAAGCTGCTGAGCACAACAGAACACAAAAATGGAGTTGGAATTCGGATTTTGGTTCTTCACAGCTTCGGTTGGTGGGCTTGTTGCTGTGTGTTTTGTACTAAAGAGAGCAAATGAGTGGTATCATGTAAGCTTGCAGGTTGGAAAGCAGTCTCACTCTCTTCCCCCAGGTGACTTGGGTTGGCCGCTAATCGGAAATATGCTGTCTTTCCTCGTCGCTTTCAAACTCGGTCGCCCCGATTCCTTCGTCGCTAACTTTGTTACCAGGTTTCTCTGTGTGTGTGTGTGTGTGTGTTTTTTTTTTTTTTAATCATCTAAGTGACCGGTTGGAAAATGAAACAGATAATGGTTTGTAAAATTCGAGTTATTCACTATATTGTATTGTTGTTTCTGGGAAAACTAGATATGGCAGGACAGGGGCTTACAAGGCCTACTTGTTTGGAAGCCCGACCATCATTGTCACAGCACCCGAAACGTGCAGACCCGTGTTGATGGATGACGCACGGTTTAAGCCGGGCTGGCCTAAATCAACTTTTACTTTGATGGGGAGGAAATCCTTCTTAGGCCTTTCTGCAGAGGAACACAAGCGTCTCCGCCGCCTAACCGCTTCTCCCATCAGCGGCCAGAGGGCACTTTCCGCTTACCACGAATTCATGAAAGATGTTATAGTAAGCTCCTTGGATGAGTTGGCTAAGGCAGAGAAACCGGTTGAGTTCTTGACTGAGATAAGGAAGATCACCTTCAAAGTAATAATGCATATTTTTTTGGGCGGCGAGAGCGGTCCGATGACCGAGTCAATGGAAGAAGAGTATGCTAGGCTCAATTGTGGACTGAGAGCCATGGCCATCAATCTTCCTGGATTTGCTTATCATAACGCACTTAAGGTCAGATTTTTATTCTTTATTTCATTATTATTATTAATTTGGTAATTTAGTTCTTCATCACTTCATTATTGTACAAGGGCATTGGCCAAAGGATGTGTACAAGTTTTTATTTCTTTGTTTTCATATCATAATATTCATAGGAGTTTAGTTTGACGAAAGGAAAACAAGATGAATTTCTGTGGAAAAAACCGGCATTAGTACTGATACTCTGGCATCACGCAGGCTCGGAAAAACTTGGTTAAGATTCTTCGAGATGTTCTAGACAGAAGAAGGGCAAAGAAGGAGAAAGTTCTATTACACGAAAAGATGGACATGGTGGATTTACTTTTGGATGTTGAGGACGAGAAAGGTAGAAAATTGGACGACGAGGAGATCACGGATGTAATCCTCATGTACTTAAATGCTGGCCATGAATCGACGGCTCACGCCACTTTGTGGGCAATCCTTTTCTTATATGAAAATCCAGAATATCTACAGAAAGCCAAGGTAAACATAGACATTCAGATGTACCTTCTTAGCTTAATGTTTGCTCATTGATGCAAAATGCTGAATTGCTTTTCATTGGTTTATCGTTTTTCGGAGAGTGCGATTAAAGGGATTTGAACTCAAGACTTTGTGCTCTAATACCATATTTAATTACAGTTTCTCGAAGAAACTTAAATGTTAGGAGGTGTAAGAAGATAGTGTGGATCGAATGGCGTTTTTTCATCTTCATTTTGAAAAGAAAATTTATGCAACTTTAATCGTTCTGTAGATTGTGTTGTTCTCAAGCTCATCATCGTAGTTTGACTCGAGTTTCAGGCAGAGCAAGAGGAAATTCTGCGAAAAAGATCTCCCATGGAAGGAGGATTGAGCCTAAGCGAAATTAAACAAATGGAATATCTTTCCAAGGTATATATTTCCATATTGTGAAATTAACGTAATTACTGTTAGACTAAACAACAATTTATCTCGAATTTGCTATGAAGGTAATTGACGAAACGCTAAGGGTGGTTAACGTCTCGTTGTTTACTTACAGAGAGGCGAAAACCGATGTCAACATCTATGGTGAGTCATTCTTCTGTTTTCTCACTAGTCTGTTCTTTCTGTTTGTTTGTTTGTTCTCTCATTATTCAAACTCAGTATGAAATTCCCTTTTCAAGGGTTTACAATACCAAAAGGCTGGAAAGTGTTGATCTGGTTTCGTGGGGTTCATTTAGACCCGAATCTTATCAAAATCCGACGGAGTTTAATCCTTCAAGATGGAATGTAAGTAATACATATATTTATACACACACATATAGAAAATATCTCAAGTCCGGCAGTTCTAACTTTCTATTTAAAATGTTGAAACATGATACCTTTTAGAACTATTAGTGTAAATAACAAATATTACTGAAAAAATATTACATTAGAATCAACTGATTGTTGTAATAACTACAAAATAAGTTACAAGTACTGTTTTATAAAGGTACCAGAAATGAGAGTATAGTGTATATATACATATATTTTTGCCTGTTCATCTATAATATTATTGTGCAGATTTTGTCATGTGCATTAAAGTTTTTATATAATAATAAAAAAAAAAAAGATTTGAATTGGAGACTAAAAATGTAATGTAGGAAGGTAAACCGAAGAAAGGAGCTTTCATTCCCTTTGGAACAGGAAGTAGGCATTGTCCTGGAAGTGATTTGACAAAGCTTGAGCTCTCAACTTTTCTTCACTATTTTCTCCTTCACTATGAGTGAGTTCCTTAAGTTAATCTACTTTTGGTTGCCTTTTCCAGTTTGTGTGCTGTTCTCGAAATACTCAAGATCTAGGCAGCTTAGCAGACAAGTTCTAAATTTGCAAACACTTCCGTGGTACTGGTAGAATGGGCGTTATGTTTTAAAGTTTGCACAGCGGGAGGAGGCCGGAAGCGCCTTTTTTTATATATTTTTTTAAATGGGAAAAATTCTGGGAAAATATGAAAAATTTGTCCATCAATTGTCCTGGTTTTAGTCTATGAAGCTGCATACAAAATGTTAACAGTTCATGTTTCTCTGACTTAAAACTAATTAGAATTGCTTTGAAAAGTCAACCAAGTGGGTTGCATTGGCTAGAGTACACTTTTTCGGTATTGATGAAGCAACATTTAAGGTGTGTACGTATACATATACATATACATATAATGCTGCCTTCTTGAATGCAGGCTTGAACGACTTAATCCTGGATGTGCTGTGGGATACCTACCTCATACAAGACCCAAAGACAACTGCCTTGCAAAAGTGAAGAAGTCACCATCTATATGATTACTATACTATAATATATATTTTGTGTTATTTATCTATAAAATCCCTTTATGGTGCTGTGATACAAGTTCATCGTAATTTTCACTAATATGAGCATCTAAAGTTCGCAATTTTATCATTCAAATATTAAAATTATCGTATTTTCTTAAATATTTTATACATCTATCATGCTCGGTACAACTCAAATGCTCAAAATTAACAAATTTCAGTACAAAATATACGACTTATTGTATTATGAATGTGACACCGGAAATTCTTCTTCCAGCACCATAAAAAATTTCTTGCTGCACCGAGATTCTAAGTATAACAATCCGTTGTGTACAAAATTTAACTAATTCTATCTATTTATTACGCTTTTATACTTGGTCAGTGTTTGTTAACGTTGAACATTTGAATAAATTAGCTTTTGTAATCCATTTAACGATTGCTCTTGCAAAACCCGCATTAAAACGGATTCTAAAACGGTTAAAAATCGAGGTAAAACTCTTTTTTTATACTAGTGGACAGATAATCGCATATAAATTTACTGAAAATTTTGGACAATCTCCGTGCTTACTCATTGTTTCGATTGCTTTAAAATGGGTTGGTTTACATAACTTATGGCCTTATAAAGCAACATAGGTGAATTATGGGTTGATACGTAGAAAGTTTTTCTTTTTCTTTTTTTTTTTTTAAATACTTTTTAATTTGTTTTCTTTTTTTTTTTTTTTAATTATACTTTTTTACCTTTTTTTTTTTTTTCAACTATTCCTCCCTAACTAATTTTTATTTCATTTTCTCCACATTTTTGCTCATAGAATTGTCTTCTTTTACCTTTTTTTTAATTTAAATTTTTCCCTTAAAATTTTGCATCTTTTAAAAACTGCTTTATCAAAAATATATTTCATCCTCATTTATCTTATTAAAATATATATACATATTTTTTTTCAAATACGTCCCCAATTAAACTTTAAATTCACAAATTTAAAAATGTAATAAATTAAACACGCAAGTGCAATGCACAAGCTTCAAAACTAGTATAGTATACAAGACATTACTACATTGAAAATAATGTTTAAATTATCTAAGCTTTTCATCCATTAAAAAAAAAAAAAAAAAACACTCTCTCTAAGCTTCTCCGTATGCCAAATGTGTCCTTCGAATTATCAAATATCTCGAGCGATTGAGGTTTCTTGTGAGGGTTATCCAATTTGGTGGTTGGATTTCTCATTTTATTCTTAATTAGAATTTATACTTGTGATGATAACTCTAAGATGGGCTTTGAGAGGAAATAATAATAATGATAAAAAAAACCTATTGTTAAGATTCGATTCTAAATTGTTAGATTTGTATGTGATTCTATCATTTTTGTATATACTTTTTTTTTATTTATTATTTTAATTGATTTTGGTTGGATCTTTAAAATAGATATTAAATAGTGATATATATAGTACAGTAGAAAAGAGAGGGAGAGGGAAGTAAAAAGAAATACTTCCTGTATAATATAAGCCTTCATGGTCTTGACTTACAATGTTGTGAAGATTGGTTCACTAATCTAAGTATAATACGGTGACAAAATAGAATCAGAATCAGAATATGTTTGATAACATACCATATTCAATTTAGAGAAAAATGATTTATATCCAAGTATTCATAAATTACATGTTCGATTAAAAATTTATAGGGTAAAATGCATATATCTTCTTAGTGGAATTCATTGAGGAAAACATTGCAAACAAATTAAGGGTGATTTTGGGGATTTTCTTTCTTTCTGTTTGGGGTATGACAAAGTGTGCTAGGGATTATTAAACAAGTTTTTCAAATTAAAAGGATATACCTTTGTAATTTTCCAAAATAAAGAGATAAATTGAAACATGAGTCAAATTATAACGAGGAATAATTCTATATTAATTAACCCCCTATATCTGAGGAGGTAGGTAGCGTCTACTTGCACATTTTTCTTTCTATCATATATATGCTATATCTGCGGGTTGTTGACTAGCTTATATAATTGAATATCAAATAATTTTGAATGAATAATTAGAAATCACGGACCTTTGATTTATGTTTAAGGCAGGTAGTACGTTGGTACTTTTTATATATATGAAAATTTTATGTTAAAGGTAGGTAGTATGTACTTTTACTTTTTTTTTTTTTCTTTTTCTAATGAATATGTAGCAATTACGTGAATGAGAAAAAGAAGTAAATGTTCCAACTATGTTGACATTAAAAAGAAAAATTGCTGAGAAACAATGTCAATTATTTTCTTTACATTGCCTCAATTTCATCAAATATGTCCAGGATAGGACACAAGTACATTTAATGTGTTTGGGTAGGCAGTGTTATTCTTTTTGATATTATTAATTATTATTATTATTATTATTATTATTATTATTTGAGGTAATTTTTTGATATTTTGGTATAGCGAAATTGTCAAATTACTTCCTAGTTACTTCACCATTTCTCTTAAATCTTTTGTTTTCTACTCTGTGAGGTCCGGTTGATTTGAAAAGACTTGCTTTGAAATATATTAATTCTTTTAACTTTTACCAAAAACTTACAGATTCTTTTGCTTTTCATTTTATTTTGTGTAAGATATAAAACTCAGTCTTATCTTACACTGCAAGAGGTTATAGATGAATTTGATAATCCTTGTATTCCAGAGAAGAGCTATCTTAGTATCTAGTTTTGACCTTGATGAACTTATATTAACTGTTAATTAATAGCCTCTTTGAAAATGGGTTTGTACTAAAACATTTACTTTAAATTCAATTCCAAAAAAAAAAAAAAAAAAAAAAAAACACACACACACACACACACAAAATTTTATAAGAGAAAACAATACTTTAATAAAATTTCTAAACCAAAACTTTTGGATTCAAATAAATTTGTTAAACAGACTCTAAATAAGTCTCTAACGCAAGGCAACAATCAATAAACAAAATTTTTTAAATTAGTTATAACAGTAAGAATTAGACTAGTTTGCGATGATGATTGCAGAAATAAACTAGCAATAATTTGATGCATACATTGAGTAAAGCATAAAATAAAGTACGATAAATTTCCTTTTTGCTAACTAAATTTTGGTGCTCTTGTAATTTTGCTCTCTAAACTTTGAAAACTAGTAGAAATGCTCTTTGAACTTGAAATGGTTACATCTTTACTTACTCTGTCAGTTAAATGAATGAAACTATTAGTAAAAATGCTCCTCAAACTTTAAACCACTAGTAAAAATATCCCTTGTTTCATATTTTGACCATATAAGTCCCTTGAATTTAATACAATTGTAACTTTACTTCCAAATATTTAAAAACAAATATTTATACATTTCGATCTTTAAACTGTTAGTAAAATCACTTTCATTTTGTCTAATTAAAACTGATGTAGCACTAATATATAATAAATAGTTACTTTAACTTAAAATATTTATAATTACAAAAATAACCTTAAAGTCTATAAAAATTCAAGGGATCTAAATATACAAGTTCCTTTAATTTTTGTTTTGTTTTGTTTTTTCTTTTTATTTTATAATTTCAAATTTAAAAACGTATCTTATGAACACATTAGTCATGTTTATGTCTTTTATCCTTTCGGATGTCTTTATCTTTCACAATTTTTATTTTTTAAAATGGAAGTCATCACAAATAATAATAATAATAATAATAATAATAATAACAAATGACTTGTATATTTAGATCTCTTGAATTTTGATTTATTTTTAAGGTTATTTTTATAATTATAATGATCTTAATTTAAGTTAATCTTTTATTCTATTAGTGTCACATCAATTAATTAGTGAACAAAACATAAGTAAGTTTTCTATCAGTTTAAAGGCAAGTGTTATAAACACTAGTCTTTAATGTCTAGGGCTAAATAAAGTAATGTACTAAAATTTAGGGGACAAAAAAAAAATCCCAAGTCTTATATGGCTAAATTATGAAACAAGGGATATTTTTGCTAATGTTTTAAAGTTCCAGAAGTATTCTTGCTAACTATTTAAAGTTTGAAGGATATAAACACTACTTTTTAAAGTTTGGAGCACAGTTATAAGAATATTAAAGTTCATAAGGGAAAACATAAAGTTTGTTCTTATTAAATTACACTTTTGTTGTTGTCATGTTAGCAATTCCATTCACTTAACCGATGGAGAGAGCAAAGATGAAACCATTTATAGTCAAGGGAGCATTTCTACTAGTTTACAAAATTCAGGGAACAAAAATAAAGTTTATCCAATAAATTATTATCAACTTATCAATATCTTAAATAAATGATAGGTTCTATATAAACGTCTAAAATAGATCAAATTATTTGTCTGAATAAACTTTTGTTCCCCAAAAGATAAATACATGGAACGCTTTATATATTTATAAGCAATCTAGTACAACATTAATTTGTCAATTAGATATCTTTCGAATATCACATAATGAACTCCTTTGGAAGGGAAAATCCAAATCTCTTGATTTAAAAAAAAAAAAAAAAAACATGTTGATTTTGATTGGATCTTTGAAATAGACACTACCATAGTGATGTAGTACTGTGGAAAAGAGAGAGAAGAGATAGAAGTTAAAAGAACTTCCTTTACAATATCAGCTTTCGTGATCATAAATTATAACATTGTAGAGATTGGTTCACTAAACTAAATATGACAAGATGAGAATATAGAATCAAAATCAGAATCTATTTGATAATATAGCATATTCAATTTAGAGAAAAAGGATTTATATCCATGTTTTTTTAAATATCGCACTCAGACAAATTTATGGAGTAAAACGTAGATATCTTCTTGACGGAATTTATTGCAGAAAAAGGATGTATCTTTGTAGTTTCTGAAAATAAAAAGATAAATTGAAAAATAACTTAAATAGCGAGGAATAACTATGCAATTAATCAAATATGTTAGAGGTAGGCAGCTTCTACTTGCACATTTTGCTTTCTATCATATATTTTTACCGGTAAGTTGTTGTCTTATATATATAATAAAGGTCAAATAATTTTCAATGAATTATTTAGCACAAAAAAAAAAAATTCAATGAATTAGAAATCATGAATATTGGATTTATGTTTAAGGTAGTTAGTATGTACTTGTATTTTTTTTTTTTAAATGTGTATATAGCAATTACATGAATAAGAAAAAGAAGTCAATGTTCCGACTGTATGCTGACATTTAAGAAAAAAGTAAAAAATTTTGTAGAGAAACATTGTCTATTATTTTCTTTACTTTTCCTCAATTTCATCGAATATGTCCACGAAAGGACACTTGTACATTTGATGTTTTTGGGTAGGTAGAATTATTCTTTGAAATTTTTTTTTTTTTTTGAGGTAATTCTCTGATATTTTGTAGAACGAAACTATCAAAGTAATTGCCAGTTACTTCACCATTTCTCTTAAATCTTTTGTTCTCTACTCTGTGAGGTCCATTTAATTCTAAAAGACTTGCTTTGCAATAAACTAACGATAAGTTCAGGCTTTAATAAAAATACTTATCGTTGAATAAAACATAAAATAAAATAATATTATCAACTTATCAATATCTCAAATAAATGATAGGTTCTACGTAGGTGTCTAAAATGGACCAAAGCATTTGTCCGGATAAACTTTTATTCCTCAAAAGATCGACACCTATGGTACTACATATATATATATTTATATATATAAGCAATCTAGTACAATATTCATTTCTCTATTAGGTTCTCGTGAATTTCATGCAAAATCGTTTACGAGATAAACTTATGTTCGCCAAAAAGGAAAGATCTAGTACAACAAATTTTTTTTTTTTTTTTTAATAAGCGATCTAGAACAACGTTACTTACTCTCAATTATATATATGGATTTTTTTTTAAATAAATCAGTTAGAAAAACATTGGCGCCCACATAAAGAGAAGATCCAACATCTTTTCTGCTTTACATAGAAGATGTTTCTCCCTCTGTCAAAAATTTTTAAAAATCAAAAATAAAAAAAATTTCTCACACGAAACATATAGATATATATACATATACGTTGTTTGACATGTAATATATATACATATATATCGCATTGTGTGGCAATATCTACCAATGCAATATTCTGTGACTTACAATATGTTTGTCATAAATTGTGACAAAAAATTTGAATCAGGAAAATACTCTCTCAATAATAGTGGGGTTTTTTTATTTTTATTTTTTTGGGCTATTAATTCTCATTAAAATATTTTTCTCAAGTTTATCAAAAGGATATTTTTGAAAGCTTGTATTACTAATAAAAACATTTTCTCTAAAATTCACGTTTTTTTTTTTTTGAGGCACACTTGGGGGCACTTTTCCAGATGGTATTTTGGGGTTTTATTTTCAAACTGGTGTTTAGGGTTGCATTTGGATTCCAAAGTTCACTATTTTACACAATTTTTAAATAAAAGTTCAAGCGTTTGCTTTTTTATTATTAAATCAACAAAACACACACCAAAACACTTTTTTTTTTTTTTTTCTAATTATTTGTGCTTATTCTAAATTCATATTTTCAAAACTCATCTCAACTTCAAACAAAATATCTCTAAAATTCCATCTCTAAAATTATAAGTCTTGATGAGGGGAGGGTTGAAGCGCTTTCTTTCAAATTTAAAGTTTAGATGGGTGATTAAATAATGACTAACACCTTCTTTTTACTATCATAAGTACTTTAACTTGTGAAGCTTTGTTTTCGTGCGTGTGTGTGTGTGTGTGTGTGTGTCTCTATAATATATAAATAAGAAAAAATATATCTAGTTCTTCAATTTTTATTCAAGTTCTAAGAAAAGAACACAACGAAATTCGTACCATGGACTCTACTTCCAAACATCCATCAATCTTCATTGTTTTCTTTTTTCTTTTTTTCTTCGGAAATATTATTCCCATAACCTTGCCAAAACCAGCATCAGATGATAATAATTTAGACCATCCAACGACATTCATCGTTCACATGGCCAAATCGCAAAAGCCATCGCTCTTCACCTCTCATCATCACTGGTACAACTCCGTAATCAAATCTCTTCCTTCTTCAAACCACCCTTCCAAAATCCTCTACACCTACCAGAAGGTCGTTAATGGCTTCTCCGCAAGCCTCACCCCTTCCCAAGCACTAAAGCTAAAAGACATTCCAGGTGTCCTTTCTGTCACACTTGACCAAACCCACAAAATTCAGACTACACATTCATACCAATTTTTAGGCCTCTCCGATAACTCTGGAATCTGGCCTTACTCCAACTGGGGTGAAGATATCATCATCGGAGTTGTCGACACCGGAATTTGGCCAGAACACCCGAGTTTCGTAGACACAGGATTCTCCGATGTTCCGTCCACCTGGAAAGGCATATGCGAGGTGTGGGCTGACTTTCCGGCTTCATCTTGTAACCGAAAACTCATCGGTGCAAGAGCGTTCCTTAAAGGATATTACATGAAGTCTGGTTTAGACAAATCCCAAATGAATGTGTCAGTGGAAACAGAATCCCCACGAGACACAAGGGGCCATGGGACTCATGTTGCTTCAATAGCCGCAGGAGTTGCTGTACGAAATGCAAGCCTCTTTGGGTATGCCAAGGGGACAGCCACTGGCATGGCCCCAAGAGCCCGCATTGCCGCATACAAAGTGTGTACTGCTCGTGGGTGTCAAGCAACTGACATGTTGGCTGGCATAGACCAAGCAGTCTCTGACGGGGTTCACATAATATCCATGTCCATATCCGGCGGGACTCGTGAGTACCATCGTGATAACACGGCAATCGCAACCTATGGTGCTATGCGGTCAGGCGTTCTTGTCTCCGTCAGTGCAGGGAACTCTGGACCTGATCCTTCAACTGTCAACCATCTCCCTCCTTGGGTTCTAACAGTTGGTGCTTCTAGCATCAACAGAGACTTTCCTGCCGACGTGATTCTTGGCAACTCGAGGAAATTTACGGGTACCTCACTCTACGCTGGCGATCCTTTGCCTTCGAATCAATATCAAGTGGCCTACGCGGGTGATTTTATGAATCCCTTTTGTAAATTTCGCAACTTCATCAATCCGAACCAACTTGCCGGAAAAATCATAGTGTGTGAGGGAAATAAGGGTACTTCAGCCTATGAAGCGGCATACGCAGCCTCTGATGTTAATGGTGTTGGAATGATAATTATAAATACAGTAGCTAGATGGGATGAACTTCAATCTGAGCCATTTCTAACGCCAGGGGTTCGGGTCACTTACAATGACGGAAACCAAATAAAAGAGTATATAACGTCAAGCCAAAATCCCACGGCAACCATTCGGTTCAGAGGAACAAGCAATGGAACAGTTGCGCCAAAAGTTGCTTCATTCTCAAGTCGTGGTCCAAACCCTCGAACGCCTCAAATTCTCAAACCCGATGTTATAGCTCCAGGTCTCAATATCTTGGCTGCATGGACTCAAGCCGCTGGTCCATGGGGTGCTGTTGATCCCAGACGTGTTGAGTTCAACATAATCTCAGGAACTTCAATGGCATGCCCACATGTTAGCGGGATCGCTGCTTTGCTTATCAACATTTACCCCGATTGGTCACCCGCCGCTATAAAATCTGCCATCATGACTACAGCTTACAATCTTGATAATTCCGGGCAAAGCATCAAAGATCTTTCGACGGGGACGGCGTCGACACCTTTTGCTCGTGGAGCTGGTCATGTCAACCCCAACAGAGCTGTCAATCCAGGTTTGGTATATGACATGGGTGAGATCGACTACATCGGGTTCCTTTGCTCCATTGGATATGACTCCGAAAAAATAAGTAAACTTTCGGGAGATCCGGAGGATCCAGACATATGTGATAAGGCATACGCTGAACTTGGGGGTCAAGTTAAGCCAGGAGATCTGAATCTACCATCCTTTTCCGTGGTTTTCGACCATCAAGTGGAGACAGTCAAGTACAGGAGAACTGTTACGAATGTGGGGAGTGATGTCAATGCAGTTTACGCTGTGAGTTCGTATGCACCTCCAGGTACTACAATCAGCATTACACCAAATACGCTTCTGTTCAGCAGTCGTAATCGGAAGCAGAAGTATGAGGTTACGTTCTCGTCAGTCAGCGGCGCCGGTGTCGTACCAAGATTTGGTTGGATTGAGTGGAGCGACGGAACTCATCGTGTCAGGAGCACGATTTCTTTTGGCTGGTCCACTACTACAACTGCGTCTGTTGCTTCCGTTTGATTTATGATTTCCTTTGAGCACAAGACTGAATATGACTTTCCAGTTTGGTTATAAAGAGGTATCAAATCGTGAAGTACCTTCTATATATGTCTCATGTATGATATATGTGTGTGTATCAGTTATTTCAAAATAAGTTGGAGTACACTACGTATTACTCCAGTAGATATATGTACTGTTAAGATGTATGTGTCTTGTGCTTTGAAATAAAGATTTCATTAAGGAAGCTTTGTGGTTATTTTAAACTATTCAGATTGTAGAGCTCTCTCTCTCTATATATGTACACATTAATTTTAAGGAAAGTGGGAATGCTTATTAAACTAAAGGACAAATTGAATAAATTCTCCCCAAATTTCCTTTTCAAGCTCCAAATTTGAAAACCAGCTACTCTCTTAAACTTCAAAATGAGAGATCGAGACAAAGAATGACATATTATCGAAGTAGGAGTAAAAATGAGGTTACAAGGGTGATTTATAAAATTTGTAGGGCATAATATTTTCTATTATGAATACGTCGAAGGGACGGCCGTCGTCGTCGCTTTTCAATCCCGCATTGCCGTATACGAAGCCTGTATTAATTAATGTTTTTGTCTACAATCTGACTGGTTGGCTGGCATGGACCAAGCAGTCAGGGACGGGGTTCACATGATATCCATAGCCATCAACTGATGAGTACTATGAAGATAACATGGCCATTGCATCCTTTGGAGCTATGCGACAAAACGTTCTTGTCTCTACACGGTGTAGGGAACGATGGACCTTCTCCGTTTACTATCAACCATCTCCCTCCTTACGTACTAACAGTTGGCACTTCTAGCATCGACGGGGCGTTTACTGCCAATGTGGTTCTTGGAGACTGCGACTTAAGGGGTGACTTCTTCAAACACATCTCCAAATGTTTTTTTTTATTTTTTTATTTTGTTTCAACTCAAAACTACCATTTATTATTCATTATTTTGTTATTTCAAATCCACAGTAACAATATAATATCTATATTGATTTTTTTTTTCCAAGCACATTTCAAGTTTTTACATTATTCACTCCAAACAATTTTTTTTTCAACCAAACACACATTTTTAAAATTTATCTTAAGTCCAATTCAAATATTTTCAAAACGTCATCTCCAATACCTCCCCCAAATGGGCTCTCAATGTAAGACCCGAAATTTTGAAGACTTGTAATCTCCTTGTTCATAAGGAATTAAAGTCTAATTTATGTATCCATGATGTGTTATATGAAAAATTATGAATAATAATGAGAAATTCATAATTTTATCTAAACGATGTTCGAGTCCTCATTTAATGATTTTGAGACTCAATTAATGTTTTACGAGCCAAGAATGAAGTTTTTAAAGGAAAAAGAATGAAAAAGGACGAAATTTTACAAAAGTCAAAGGTTTGACCAAAAAGTCAAAGGGTTGACCAAAAGTCAAAGGGTTGACCAAAAAGTCAAAATTTGACAGGAACAGGTCACAACGTCAACTTTACAAGTATGATGAAGGAATATGGAAAGAATCTCCGAAAATGGAGTTTTATAAGCCGTAAACCCACCCTAGATAGATCAAGCACACCGAAATCGTTTTAAGGGCAAAAAGGTCTCCGAAAAATTGGAGAAAGAGAGTTTCGGTCTAAATTTACATGGAATAAATTTTAGACCAAAATATAAAATAAGAATGCTCATCACAATATTAAAAATAACGGTAGAACGCGAAAGGAGCTGTGTAAGACCGAAATGGCCAAACGAGGCCTTAGAAGAGTTAGTGGAAGATGGTATTTTTGTAACCACATCACCATTCCCTAACCAAAAAATTGGAATGCAATGGCAGCCCTAACTCCCCCTTTAAATTCGGCCAACTAGCAAGGAAAAGAAAGGAAACTAGTTTGGTTTTGGTGACTAAATGTCTAACCAAAGTTCAACCAAACAAGGACACTTGCACATGGCTTCCACTACCCCACTTTTTCAGCTGCCAACCACCCCACTAGCAGCCCCTTTTCTCTCCCAAAAATCCGGATTCAACACCCCTCAAAATCCCCTAGATTTTGGCTAAAAGCTTGGACAAAAAAGACAAGACTTAAAGCCTTGATTCAAGGCAAGCAAACCCACCTTTTTCTCTTCTCAATGCAGCCAAACCACTACTCTTTCTTCAGAAATTTTGAAGCCAAAACCGTGGGAGAGAGAGAGGAAGAGAATAGGAGAGTTTGAGAGCTAGAAAAATTCTGAAGAACCCATTTGGAGTGCACGGATTTGAGAGAGAAAAGTGAGCAGAAAATTTTGGTGAATCCACCAAGAGGAAGCCGACCAAGAGCAAGAGAGAAAGAGGAAAAAGAGGTGAGTAACTCTTGAAAATTTTTGGAGGTTTTCAACCTTGTTCATGCACGGTTTTGAGACAAGAAAAAGCTAACAAAAAGATCTCTTGGATCTCATTTTTTGTGTCAAACCCGTGAGCCAAACAAGGAGGAGATTGAGAGAAAATTTTTTGGTGATTCTTCAAGGAGGTAGCCGAACCAAGCAAGAGGAGAAAAGGTGAGGAAAAATTTGATTTTTCTTTTTGTGATCTTGGATTTTCCTCTTGTAAATGGTCGGTTTTGGAGGCAGCCAAAGAGCTAACAAAAATAAAATTTTGGATGCATTCTTCATGAAGAAACCGAGGGCTAGAACAAGTCAAGGAACCAAGGAAGATTTTGGGATTTCGAAACCCTAACTTGGGTTGAGGTAAAATCTCTTAAACCCCTTGGATCTAAGCTTTATTTAAGTGTTTTTAAGGTTGGATCAAGAGATTTGTAAGGACATAAGTCCATTTAATTTTCGGCCCTATTTATGGTGTGTATGTGCTTGATAGGTTAGGGTTGGTTGGCTGACTTTGATGCTTGATTTCTTTAAAAATTTGTGCATGAAAATGATGGATTTTTCATGCTAGAAGATAGGTTGTATGTCCCATAAGATTAGGCCAAAAATCTGCTAGGGCAGTCCACTTATGATGTGCTAGCTTAAGACGTAAACCGAACACAACCCTCAACACTGCCAGTTCGGGTTCGAACCTGAGCAGTTTCGGGAAAATGAAAATATCATGCCCTTAGAGGCCGAATGAGGTAAAAGTTAAAACACGAAAGTTGTTCGGAACAACTTTTCCTAGAGGACTTCGCGGACAGAATCTCGAAATAAGGCTCCAAAGGCCTTCGTTTTACTCGAAACCCGTGGCTGAACCTGGGACGTTCTCCACACAGTTTTCCAGAACTAACCCGTTTTCAAATAAAAACTGGTACTGATCTAGGCCGAACTAGATTTTGTGCAAAACACGAAAGTTCTAGAATTTTTTGAGAGCTACAACTTTCGTGAAGAAAAGTTTTTCAGATTCCGAGCCGATTTTTAAACTGGGCGCGTTTTGTGAGAGACGCGCAGAGAGTCCGAAAACTAGCAAATGAATCTCACGAAAATCTTTTCTAGAAAAATCATGAAGTGTTCCAAAATGGTCTTTTTAGCATCGGAAACCATTCCAAAGGTGGTTTCCGACCCCAAATGATTTTATAAAAAGATTTGTTTCGAAAACCATAAATTTTAAAGGGCTCGGGTTTGAAATTCACATTTTCCATAAAGAAAAGAAAAAAAAAGGGTTTCAACCAAACATTTGCAAGTTGAAGGAAATAATAAAATTAAGCTAATGAATTTTCTAACTAAAAGGAGTTAGAATTTTTATAAGAAGAATGAAGGATTTTTGGGAAGTAAATTGCACAAGATTTTCCAAAAATAATGAAGAGGAATTTTATGGTAAAATGGGTGAACAAGCCGATTACGAACGGTAACCGGATATTAGATCCGAGTTACATACCCAAGGATAACCAAGGGTTGACAAGAGGTTGACCCAAGGTTAATTAAGGTTAACCTTAAGGGTTACCCAACATAACCCTAAGGGATACCCACATGAATATTGGGCTAAGATTAAATGGGTTAAAGGAAATAACCCAATAACAAGGATGTATGAGTAAAGCCCATTAAGAGAACAAGGCTCTAACCAAAAAGGTTACCCAATGTAACCTCATAAGGATTTATCCAAGTTCAATAAAGAATAGGGATAAATATGGCCTAGATGGATAACATGTGTAGGGGACATACAACCAAAAGTAAATGTGAGTGTTGGTAGGTCACCAACACCTTACGAAAGGATCCTGATCCTATATTTTTGGTATATCAGGAAAGTGAATTGCCGTTGCCGACGAGTTACGGAACGCGATTTTAAGGAACACGGCACTAGAGGTAAGTACAAACCTCACCTGCAGTATGAAAACTAGTAAATTATGTTCAAGTATGTAGTTTCCAAATGTGCTGCAATATGTTGTGTGCTATATCTATGAAATGCCATGTCTTATGAAAAGTGCTATTTTTGCGAAATGCCATGCTTATAAAAGGTGCTGTTTTCGTAAAATGCTATGTTGATGAAAAGTGCTATTTTTGTAAATAATCATAATAGTGCTATATTTGTAAAATGCTATGTTTATGAAAATGTCATATCTGCAAATGCCATGAATGAAAAGAATGCCATGCCATGTTAATAATGAAATGAAAAGTATGTTATCATGTAGTGACATCATATTGTATGTTTACTAAAGATAAATGACATAGTAAGAAGTCACAAGTAAAGTGTCGTACCAACCTCCTTGAAGTGGAGGATTTTTATATACAAGTTATGGGTTCACCTTCTCGATTCTGTAAGAGGGTGTAATCACCTATGTTCCCTGGTGCAGTTAGGGGCTTGCAACCCCATCTAACTGTACTAGGAGGCGCGCTATAATTTAAGGGTACGTACACTAAGGGGCCCATAACGAAGATAAGAAAATTAATGAAATGCATAAATGGAACATAACTGGTTCATGCATATGCATATGATGATGTATGTTTCTTCATGATGTTTAAATGTTTTGTGAGATATGTTTGTGCTTACTGGGCGAAAGCTCATTCAGTTATATTTCATACTGTAGGTAAGAAACCCGCAGCTTAATGCTGGGCATTGTTGGAGCGGTGTGACGGCAGACGAAGGCGGTATGGATACCACTACTCATGTTTTCCGCAAATCTTTTGATAAGTAAAGAAGTTTTATACATATAAGTATGTATGGTAAAGACGAATTATGCTTTACGGTATTTTGGAACCAACCACCTTAAGTAACGTTTACTTAAGTAGTAATGATATGATGCTAAAGACAATGTTTATTATGTATGTTCAAAAAAAAAAAAAAGAGATAAGAGTTTTAAGATATATAAGAAGTTCAAAAAAAAAAAAAAAAAAATATCCCCAAATTTTCAAGTAATCTAAGTAAGGTAAGGAGTGACGGCCCTACGTAGTAAGGGGGCGTCACACTCAATGCCCTCTGTGGGATCCTGACTTTACGACGACCCTCCTTTACCTTATGGTTCGTATCAACTAGTCTACGCTGGCGATTTTATGAATCCCTTTTGTACAATTGGCGGCTTCAACAATACAAACCAACTTATTGGAGAACTCTTGTGTATGAGAATAATGGTGATGATTCAACCTAAGTGATCAGTCTCAATCTGGAGCTATATATATATATATGAACTCTAATGGAGGACAATTTAGTATCTGAAGTGCATAGAAAATATTGCACATAATTATTTGAGGTCGATCGTTACATATATTTTCATAAGACCTGGCTATGATTAAGTTGTTGAAGCAGTCAGGGACTTGAATGCGGGTTTGAACCTTTTTTGTCCGTTTCTTTTTCTTTTTTTTTTTTTTTTTTTTTAAATTTGAATTCTCGTTTTTATTTATTTCTTTTCTTTAATTTGAACTTGGAAGCAATATACGAACATGCTAAGTTTGTATATAAGATACATATGCAATATTTACGGAAACGTTATTTGCTTGACATTTTGCGAGTAGATCGAAACACAAACCCAAGCCAGGTTCGTTTCTTCCCTATATAACAGAACATCTAGGAACAATTTTAAATTTGCAGCACTTCCATGGAATCAGGAGAACCGGCTTTACATTTTAAAGTTTGTGGGGCGGGGGGAGGGGAACTTTTTTAATTTTTAATTTTTAATTTTATTTTTACAATTCCCAAAATTCCAGGGAAATATGAAACATTTGTCCATCAATAGTCATGGTTTTAGGCTATGAAGCTGCATACAAAATGTTAAAAATGCATGTCTCTCTAACTTACAACTAATAAGAAATGCTTTGGAAAGTCAACCAAGTGGGTTGCATAATTAGAATACACTTTGTCCCTATTGATGAAACAACAGTTCCTATATAAATATATATATATATATATGTATCAGGTTCTTTCACGATATCTTGTGTGAGATAGTCCCTCATTGTATTTTCTTTTAATCAACTTATAACAAACAATTGACTTACTTGGAATTTAATGTAAAATTATATATGCATAATAAGTTAGTGACAAATAGTATTATGTTAGATATAGTTTTACATAAAGTTACAAACAAGTCAACTAGTTGTTATAGGTTATTTCATACGAAGTTACATTTAAGTGACCATCTCATTTAAAAGATAGTAGAAAACGTCTATCTATATAGAGCTTTTCTACGGCCCTCAGTTGGGATGCAGGCTTGAACAACTTAATCCTGGATATCTGTGGTATACCTACCTCCTACAAGACCCAAAGACAGCTTCCTAGCAAAAGTGAAGAAGTCACTATCCATATGATTAATATATTATATGTTGTGTTATCTATCTACAAAATTCTTTTATGGTGCCTTCACACAAGTTCATCGTAATTTCATAACTTGAGCATTCAAAATTCGCAATTTTATCATTCAAATGTTGAAATTATAGTATTTCGTTAATATTCATACGTCTATCATACCCAGTACAACTCAAATACTCTAAATTTACAAACTTCAATCCAAAATACACAGCTTAGTGTATTATCGATATGATATAAAAAATTTCTTCTCTCAGCACCATAATATATATATATATATATATATATATATATTTATAGCGGCACCGAGATTCTAACCATCCATCGTGTACAAAATTTGACTAATTTTAGCCGTTTTTTTTCTTTTTTTTTTTTTTGGCTACTGAACTAATTCTAGCTATTTATTAGGCTTTTATACTTGGTCAGTGTTTGTTAATATTAAACATTTGACTACAATAGTTTTTGTAATCCATTTAACGCCTGCTCTTGGGAAAACGGCATTAAAACGGATTCTACAACGGTTAAAAATCGAGGTAAAACTCTTTTTCCTACTAGTGGATAGATAATCGCATACAAATTTACTCAAAATTGTGGATAATCTCCGTTCTTACTGATGGTTTCTATTGCCTTAAAATGGGTTGGTTCGGATAAATTATAGCCTCATAATAAAGTAACTGATGTGGACAAATATCCATCTAAAAGTGCCAAAAGTTGCACTATCCACCTACTTGTTGTGGTTAAAAATTGTTTTTTTCTTGTACTTTTTCATTTGTTTTTAATACTTCAAAACTAGTATACTATATAGGACACTACCATATTGAAAGTAATGTTTAAACTATTTAAACTTTTCATCCAAAAAAAAAAAAAAACCACACTCTCTAAGCTTCTCCGCTCAATATGCCAAATGTATCCTTCGGATTATCAAATATATCGAGCGATTGAGGTTTCTTGTGAGAGTTGTTACATTTCTTGGTTAGATTTTTCATTTTACTCTTAATTAAAATTTATACTTATGAATGAGAACTCTAAGATGGGCTTTGAGAGAAGATTAAAAAAAAAAAAACTGGTGTTAATTTTTTTTTTTTTTTTGAATTGTTAGATCTGTATAGTGATTCTATTGTTTTTGTATACTTTTCATATCTGTTTAATTGATTTTGATCGGATCTTTAAAATAGATAATACTACCAATAGTGATATATATATATATATATATATATATAGAACTGTAGAAAAGAGAGGGCGAGAAAGGAGAGAGAAGTAAATTTCTGTTATTTACAAAGTGGTATAAATTTTTTCGTTATATCATTAGTAAAATAACGGAGAATGAGAAACAAACTGCCTTAAACCCAATTTCAATACGATCTTTCTTGTTTCCCCCAAGTAATTTGTTGTAGGAATCTCTCGCAAGTATGCAATTCGCACAAGTAATAGAATGATAAATAAGATTATCGATCATATGAGGATTACGTTTAATTTTGAATTAAGTATCGAAATTGATTAGTTCTAAAATTATTTAAACAAACGATTAAAAAATAAAAATAAGAAAAATGCTAATTAAAATAAATAAAATAAAATAAAATACAAAACAAAACCAAAGAAATAAAAGACACGAACCAACAAGGTTTTAGGGATCCAATCTCACCTAACCAATCCACAAAGCCACCCAATCATCAAGTTCTCACAAAAAAAAAAACAAAAAAAAAAAACTATGAAATTTGTACCAAGAAATAAGTCTCCTTTCGAGAGAGAGAAAGAGAAGGTTAGTGTGTACACATATTTGATCAGACATAAATACTGCGCTTCGGGGTAGACTGGCACCGCGGGGATCTGAATCTACCATCATTTTCTCTAGTTTTCAACAATGAAGTGGAGACAGTCAAGTTCAAGGGAGCTATTTAGAATGTTGGGAGTAATGTCAGACGCAGTTTCGCGGCGATTTGGCATTCACCTCCAAGTACTAGAATCAATATTGAGACTAATACGCCTATGTTCAGCCAAGAAAATCCGAAAGCACACTAATTATGAGTTTACGTTCTCTTCCACCGGTGGCTTGGATTATTCACCAAGATTTGGTTGGATTGTGTACAACTCATCATGTTAGGAGCACCGTTGTTTTCTCTGGATCGACACTACTACTACAGCTACTGACTCTGTGGCTTCCATTTGAACAACCTTATGTACGTAGTATTTACGTACATGGTATACATGTCCTGTTGAGATGCATCTTGTGCTTTGAAATAAATCTTTTTTTTTTAAAATTAATTAAGCTTTACATATATTACCCAAGGTAAGTATGTAATTTAATTACAATGTTATTTTTAAAAAATATATCAATTTCTCTTTTTTCCTTTTCTTTTCCTTTTTTTTTTTTTTTTTTTTTTTTTTTAAAGTTCGGGGACATCTAAGCCGGAGTGTTGTAAATCAATCGTATGTCGATGCCATCACTTGATATTCCACAACCTACATGCTTAGTTCAAATTCCAAATTTACAACCTCGTTTTTAAGCTCATTAATTTTTTTCCTTTTTAACATTGTGTTTATCTCTTTGTTTGTGTCAAAATTGGATCAAACAACAAATAACAAGATACAAAGTTTAATTAGATTTTTGAGAATTGGAGAAATCTATCCTAATCTATATGCAAATTTCAGGTCTCTTCCAAAAACGTACAAAATTACATAGTCTCCTGTTTATGGTCTCCTGTGACTGGGAATTCTATCATCCTTCCTAAATCTTGGACTCTTATTCTTGACACGTGTCATTTATCTTATCTTCTATTTTCTTGTTATGTTTGTTGGCGTGACGCAGTCTCGATTCTGTTATGTTTTCCAACCATTCCGGTTCTACTTCTCCTTAATTCTTTTGAATGCTGCCGTTTCATTCATTTCCCTTGAGGTCCTAAAGGTGACATCGACGTCGTTTTCTGAGTCATCTAAAATTCATCCCATAAATAATTTTGTAGTTGTGTGCAGTACATTAGCCTTAATGTATACAAGGGACCACTATACTGAAAGAAATTCATTACTAGCTAGACAGTTATCTGTCCAAATCTAGATTTTCTTCTTGGGGAAAATTAATTAAAGCAGGGAAAAAAAAAAAAAACAGAGTTAAACAAAATGAACAAAAACAAAACAAGTCCCGAAGGGCTTAGTATTTGTATTTTTTTTGAATAAGCAAAAACTTTATTAAAAGAAAAAAAAATTATGAGCCTACAAATTCAGGAAGTAAAGAAAGAGGCCTAATAAAAACATATAGAAAGGGGGGAAAATCAATGAGAAAACACGACTATTTTCTCATTTTAAAACATTTTCCTCTCCGAGCCCTAAGTTGATAAGATGACGTGCTTTTCTTGGACTCCTTTTTCGGTTCTTTGTTCACTATTTTTCCATAAAATGTCAAGTTCCATCAATTTATCCCAAGAACAAGAAACTACAATTTCCATATCTTTCTGACTAAGTAGGTGATTGTTGACCAATATGCCATTGTTTGCTTCAAGACTTTGATCTTTCCGAGTATTTTACTCTTCATCATCTTCTATGTCAGAAATTTAAAGACCTTTGATCTTTGTATTGCAAATTTAATGATGTATTGACAAAAATACGCTTTTAATTTTGGTCTTTGTTTGACATCTATTAGTTCCGTTAAAAAAAAAAACCTAATAGAAGGGGAAAATTTTCCAACATTTAAAAGTTTGAGGGGAACGGATATTATAAATTAATATTCAAAGGATATTTTGTGACAAGATCTAAAACTCAAGGGAAAAAAGTGTAATTTATCATTAATCATTTGTTGACTGATATATATATATATATATATATATATATGAATGTGTGCGCGTGTCTGCATGTGTGAGCGAGAAGTAGATTTACTTCGTCAAAATTTTTTTTTTCTTTTTGTATTTTTATTTTTATTTTTTCTGGGTATAATGTCTATAGATACTCAATGTCGTAAATTAAAAGAAAATCTCTCAAAGTTTTAAATTACCTGATGAACTAGCCCGGGGGATTACAAATGTCAAGAGTGGGCTTTGAAACTTTAACCGAAGTAAAGGAAGAATATTAACCACTACTAATTCGGCTAAAATTGCTTTGAAATCTTTTTACCAAAGTTTGGCAGATTCTTGTACCTTTCATGTAATAATTTGTGAAAGAGATAACACTAACTTTTGTTTTAGACTTGCAACTGCAAGAAGTTAGACTTAGGGTTACTTTGGTAAATGCCTTTGGAGTCTTTAAAAGTCCTTTTTCATAAAGTACGATATAAATATTGTGTTTGTTAAAAGTACTCAAAAATCATTTACACAACACTAATACATAATTAATAGTTATTTGGAGAAACTAAAATTTCTAACTTTTGTTTTTAACTTCTACTTCTCTTTTTCCTATAAGTAAAAATAGAAATTATGACAAAAGCACAACAACTACAAACTAACCATTCCTGCAGCTCGATTTTCAGCCTTGGTAAACTTAGATTAACTGTTAAAATTAGTCTATGCTCTACAAGAATAAATAATATGAAATTTTTTTTTTTAATTAGGTCATTGTAGTACTCATTGAATAAAACAGAAATAGGGGCTTTTTTAGTATTGAGGGTGGGGAAGAGAATTTTTTTTTAGGCTATGTTTGGAACATACATTTCAATACTCTAAAAGTTTTTTTCTCTTTTTCTTTAAAAATAAATCAAATTCAATATCTTCATCTTTAAATCTGTCTTAAAAACTTAAAATTTAAAAGTTCATAACTTTTTTATTTCAAATTAAAATAAGATAATTTTTTTAAATTGCATAAAATGATGAAATGTACTAAAAAAATATATCCATATTACCATTTTTACATTTTTTAATTCTAAATAGATCATTTTCAACCAAATGTACAACTCCAAATATGAACTTCTTTTTCAATCAAAATATTTCCAACACTACAATTGGAGTATGCCACCTTACTTAAACAAAGAGTAAATTGCAAGATTAGTCTCTAAACTTTTAAGTGCAACTTTGATCCCTAAGTTTATTTTATAGTTGAAATACCTTTAAACTATTAAAATGTTACTAAAATAGTTATTTCCCGTTAATTTTATTCGGAATTCGTTAATCAGCATCACTTTTTGACTAAATTACCATTGGATTCTGTCTAAAAATTTATGGAAAAAAACTATTATAGAAATATTTTGAATAGTTTAGGACCATTCTAATTAAAAAAAATTAGGGATTAAAGTTACATAAACTTACAAGTTTAGAAATTAAATGAGTAATTTATCCTTAAATAAATGTAAGACCTACTTTAACCAAAGATGATGCAACTGCTATGAGTAGAGCTGTGTGAAATATGCAGAGTTGTTATTTTCCAGAGCTGAAAAAGCATTTATGTTTTAAATTTGAGAAAGGGAACTAACGATCTTGATCAAATCCAAGAAAAACAAGTGTGCCCAATATATCTTAAGTCCCAAGCAAAATTGAATGCATTCACATGTGGCAACGACTTGTATGAGTACTTGTGGGCCCTAAAACGTTGCTACAATCATAGAGATTAGAACTTGGTAGGTAATGCTAATCAAGGAAGAGGGCAAGTCTCATCCTCCTTTCCTCTCCTAATATGATTTGAAATGAAAATTTTAAATGAAAATTTATTAATTTTTTAAAAATTAATTATAATTTTTATTAATTTTTTAGAAAAAAATAAAAATCAAGATAAAAAATATAAGTCTCATTTGGTATTTAAACTTAAACTGTATTTTTTTATCTTAATTTTTATCTTTTTTCTATAAAATTTTTGTCTTTTTCTCACAAAGTTTTTGTCTTTTTTGAAAAATCAATAAAAATTTTCAACTCAAATTTAAAATTTTCATCTCAAACTCTTTCACCAAACGGATCTGTAGGTGTGAACCTAAAATCTAAAAGCATGCTCAAACTCCTGTATGAATCCAACAAACTCAAAACACTTTAGTGCTCATCAAGTTCCTAGCAAAACACAACGGAATTTGTATCATGGCCACTACTTCCAAGAGTCCCTCAATATTCTTGATTTTCATTGTTTTCCTCTTCATGTGTAATATTTTACCCATAAGCTTTGCAAAATCATTGTTAGAGGATTTAGACCATCCAACGACATTCATCGTTCACATGGCCAAATCGCAAAAGCCATCGCTCTTCACCGCTCATCATCACTGGTACAACTCCATAATCAAATCTCTTCCTTCTTCAAACCACCCTTCCAAAATCCTCTACACCTACCAGAAGGTCGTTAATGGCTTCTCTGCAAGCCTCACCCCTTCCCAAGCACTAAAGCTAAAAGACATTCCAGGTGTCCTTTCTGTCACACTTGACCAAACCCACAAAATTCAGACTACACATTCATACCAATTTTTAGGCCTCTCCGATAACTCTGGAATCTGGCCTTACTCCAACAGGGGTGAAGATATCATCATCGGAGTTGTCGACACCGGAATTTGGCCAGAACACCCGAGTTTCGTAGACACAGGATTCTCCGATGTCCCGTCCACCTGGAAAGGCATATGCGAGATGTGGGCTGACTTTCCGGCTTCATCTTGTAACCGAAAACTCATCGGTGCAAGAGCGTTCCTTAGAGGATATTACATGAAGTCTGGTTTAGACAAATCCCAAATGAATGTGTCAGTGGAAACAGAATCCCCACGAGACACAAGGGGCCATGGGACTCATGTTGCTTCAACAGCCGCAGGAGTTGCTGTACCAAATGCAAGCCTCTTTGGGTATGCCAAGGGGACAGCCACTGGCATAGCCCGAAGAGCCCGCATTGCCGCATACAAAGTGTGTACTGCTCGTGGGTGTCAAGCAACTGACATGTTGGCTGGCATGGACCAAGCAGTCTCTGACGGGGTTCACATAATATCCATGTCCATATCCGGCGGGACTCGCGAGTACCATCATGATAACACGGCAATCGCAAGCTATGGTGCTATGCAGTCTGGCGTTCTTGTCTCCGTCAGTGCAGGGAACTATGGACCTGATCCGTCAACTGTCAACCATCTCCCTCCTTGGGTTCTAACAGTTGGTGCTTCTAGCATCAACAGAGACTTTCCTGTCGACGTGAGTCTTGGCAACTCGAGGAAATTTACGGGTACCTCACTCTACGCTGGCGATCCTTTGCCTTCAAATCAATATCAAGTGGCCTACGCAGGTGATTTTATGAATCCCTTTTGTAAATTTCGCAACTTCAGCAATCCGAACCAACTTGCCGGAAAAATCATAGTGTGTGAGGGAAATAAGAGTACTTCAGCCTATGAAGCGGCATACGCAGTCTTTGATGTTAATGGTGTTGGAATCATAATTATAAATACAGTAGCTAGATGGGATGAACTTCAATCTGAGCCATTTATAACACCAGGGGTTCGGGTCACTTACAATGACGGAAACCAAATAAAACAGTATATAAGGTCAAGCCAAAATCCCACGGCAACCATTCTGTTCAGAGGAACAATCTTTGGAGCAGTTGCTCCAAAAGTTGCTTCATTCTCCAGTAGAGGTCCAAACCCTCTAACGCCTCAAATTCTCAAACCCGATGTTATAGCTCCAGGTGTCAATATCTTGGCTGCATGGACCCAAGCCGCTGGTCCATGGGGTGCTGTTGATCCGAGACGTGTTGAGTTCAACATAATCTCAGGAACTTCAATGGCATGCCCACATGTTAGCGGGATCGCTGCTTTGCTTATCAACATTTACCCCGATTGGTCACCCGCCGCTATAAAATCTGCCATCATGACTACAGCTTACAATCTTGATAATTCCCGGGAAAGCATCAAAGATCTTTCGACTGGGACGGCGTCGACACCTTTTGCTCATGGAGCTGGTCACGTCAACCCCAACGGAGCTCTCAATCCAGGTTTGGTGTATGACATGGGTGAGATCGACTACATCGGGTTCCTTTGCTCCATTGGGTATGACTACGAAAAAATAAGTATTCTTTCGAGAGATCAGGAGGATCCAGACATATGTGATCAGGCATACGCTGAACTTGGGGGTCGAGTTAAGCCAGGAGATCTGAATCTACCATCCTTTTCCGTGGTTTTCAACCATCAAGTGGAGACAGTCAAGTACAGGAGAACTGTTACTAATGTGGGGAGTGATGTCAATGCAGTTTATGCTGTGACTTCGTATGCACCTCCAGGTACTACAATCAGCATCACACCAAATGAGCTTGTGTTCAGCAGTAGTAATCCGATGCAGAAGTATGAGGTTACGTTCTCGTCCGTCAGCGGCGCCGGTGTCGTAGCAAGATTTGGTTGGATTGAGTGGAACGACGGAACTCATCATGTCAGGAGCACGATTTCTTTTAGCTGGTCCGTTTGATGAACTTTATGATTTCCTTTTAGCACACGACTGAATATGACTTTCCAGTTTGGTTACAAAGAGGTATCTAATCGTGGAGTACCTTCTATATATGTCTCATGTATGATATATATGTGTGTATATGTCAGTTATTTGAAAATAAGTTGGAGTACACTACGTATTACTCCAGTAGATATATGAACTTTTGAGATGTATACATCTTGTGCTTTGAAATAAAGATTTCAGTAAGGAAGCTTTGAGGTTATTTTAAATTATTCAGATAGTACACATTAATTCTAAGGAAAGTCGTAATGCTTATTAAACTAAAAGACAAATTGAATAAATTCTCCCCAAATTTCCTTTTCAAGCTCCAAATTTGAAAACCAGTTACTCTCTTAAACTTCAAAATGAGAGATCGAGATAAAGAATGACATATTATCGAAGTATGGATAAAAATGAGGTTACAAGGGTGATTTATAAAATTTGTAGGCCATAATATTTTCTATTATGAGTACGTCGAAGGGACGGCCGTCGTCGTCGCTTTTCAAGCCCGCATTGGCGTATACGAAGTCTGTATTAATTAATGCTATTGTCTACAACCTGACTGGTTGGCTGGCATGGACTAAGCAGTCAGGGACGGGGTTCACATAATATCCATGTCCATCAGTGGCAGAACTGATGAGTACTATCAAGATAACATGGCCATTGCATCCTTTGGCGCTATGCAACATAACATTCTTGTCTGTACACGGTGTAGGGAACGATGGACCTTCTCCGTTTACTATCAACCATCTCCCACTTTACGTACTAACAGTTGGCATTTCTAGCATCGACGGAGCGTTTACTGCCAATGTGGTTCTTGGAGACTGCGACTTAAGCGGTGTTTTTGGGGGACTTCTCCAGACACATTTCCAAATGTTATTGTTTTTTTTTTTTTTTTTTTTTTTTGAATTGTTGTATCTGTATAGTGATTCTATTATTTTTGTATACTTTTCATTTCATTTTAATTGATTTTGATTGGATCTTTAATACTACCAATAGTGATATATATATATATATATACACACACACATACGTACATAAAGTACCGTAGAAAAGAGAGGGAGAGGGAGGAGAGAGAGGTAAAAAGAACTTCTTTTTAATATCAGCTTTCGTAATCGTGACTTATAACATTGTACAGATTAATTCAATAATCTAAATATGCTAGGGTGACAAAATAGAATTAGAATCAGAATATTTTAGCATATTCAATTTAGAGAAAAGGATTTATATCCAAGTGTCTATAAATAACATGTTGAGTTAAGAATTTATACGGCAAACATGTTGGAAAACATTGCAGACAAATTAAGGGTGATTTTGGGGATTTTCTTTCCTTACTCTTTGAGGTATGACAAAGTGTGCTAGGGATTATTATACAAGTTTTTCAAATTAAAAGGATAAATCTTTGTAATTTCCGAAAATAAAGAGATAAATTGAAAAATAAGTCAAATGACGAGGAATAGTTTTATAATTAAACCCATATATCTGAGGTAGGTAGCGTCTACTTGCACACTTTTCTTTTTATCATATTCTATACTGGTGGATTGTTGGCTTATATATTTGAAGATCAAATCATTTTCAATGAATTTGAAATGACCTATATTTGATTTATGTTTAAGGTAGGTAGTATGTACTTGTACTTTTTAAAAAACAAATGAATTTATGTTTAAGGTCGGAAGCATGCACTTGTACTTTTTAAAAAAAAAAATTGAATATATTACATGAATAAAAAAAGAAGAAGTAAATGTTCCCACTATGTTCACATTAATTAAAAACAAAAAAAAAATGAAGAGAAACCATGTCAATTGTTTTCTTTACTTTCCTCAATTTCATTGAATATGTCCACGAAAGGACACTTGTACATTTGATGTGTTTGAGTAGGCAGTATTATTCTTTGATATGTTTTTTTTTTTTTTCCTCTCTAAATAATTCTTTGATATGTTTGTAGAACAAAACTGTTAAAGTACTCATAGTATCTCCAATGCAATATTAGAAAATTCTGCTAATGATAAATTTTGGCATTTATATATATACACATATATATACGTACGGGTTCTGCTATTTAATTTTAAATTTAAGAAATATATGAACTATATATATATATGAACTTGATCAAATAATCCGAGACCAAGTCTGGATGATATATGCGAGCCACGCAAAATTCAATGCATTCACAAGATTAGATAACGATATATACACACACACACTCACACTCACACTCACATATATAACAGAGAAACTATATATATATATTATACGACATATTTATATAAGTGAAATTGAAATATAACGTTTTCTTGAAATATTTTTAAAAAGTAACGTAAATAACTAGTAATTATTATAAGATTTTCACGTTTTGCATTACAATTACAACTCAATTTATTATATATCTAATAAATGTAAATTTTTGTTATTTACAAATTGGTATAAATTTTTTTGTTATATCATTAGTAAAATAACGGAGAATGAGGAACAAACTGCCTTAAACCCATTTTCAATATGATTTTTCTTGTTTCCCTCAAGTAATTTGTTGCAGAAATGCATTTAATTTTGAATTAAATACCAAAATTGATTAGTTATAAAATTAGTTAAACAAACGATTGAAAATAAAAATAAGAAAAATGCTAATTAAAATAAATAAACTAAACTAAAGTACAAAACAAAACCAAACACTACTACAAAATGTGGATTTCACGACGGAACTTCCACGACCGTTTTTAAAAAACTGTCGTGAAAAATACGTCAAAAACACGGAGCGGAACAAGGTTTCCGAAAACTGTCGTGGAAGCCGAAGCTTCCACGACGTTTACAGAAAACCATCGTGGAAGCTAGAGATACCACGACGGTTAAAAAACCGTCGTGGTATCTCAACTAAAATTTTGAAAAAAAAATTTTAAAATTAAAAAAAAAACCGTCGTGGAATTTTAAAAAAATCAAAAAATTAGCTACCACGACGGTTTCTGGAAACCGTCGTGGTAGGTATAAAGGAGGGAATTTTTCCAAATTAATTTTTTTGAATTTTTCACCCTACCACGACGGTTTTTTCCAAAAACCGTCGTGGTAGGTATGAGTGGGAATTTTGAAAATTTTTGAAATTGTTCAACTTTTTGGAGCGTATATTAAAACCCCAAAAAAATACCCTCTTTCTTACCCCATTATATTCTGAGCCTTTTTCACTCTCTAATACAAACTCTAACTCCAAACCCAAAGCCACCCATATCCTCCCTCCATTTATCTCTCTCCGCTCCCTCTCTACATTCTCGCCGCCATTCCTCTCTCTCTTTAACTCCGAGCCCTTTTCCCTCTCTCTCTAGCCACCATTCCTCCCTCTCTCTCTTTAACTCCGAGCCTTTTTCCCTCTCCCTCTTGCCGCCATTCCTCTGTCCCCGACATTCTCTACCACTCCACCTGTAACCATACTCGACAATTCGGTAAGTTGAAATGTATCTTGCTTGGGTAAGGCACGGATTTGGGAATTTTCCGTCCAAAATATTGATTTTGTTGATTGTGGTTGTTGATTGTGAAATTTCTGTCCAAAATGTCAAAAATCCACAATGTTCCTTCCAAAATGTTGATTTGGTTTATTGTTGATTTGGGAATTTTCCGTAGAAAAATGTCCAAAATCCGTCCTTTCGGCGATTGTTGATTGTCGTTGTGATTTAGATTGCTTTAAAATTGATTGGGTAAGGCACATATTTGGGAATTTTCCAGATAAAATGTTGATTTTGTGAGTTAAATTTTCCGGATTTGCCACCCATAGGAAATGAAATGAATTCGCAAATTTTTTTTTTCGGCGGACCCTACCACGACGGTTTTTTTTTTTTGCATAGAACCGTCGTGGTATGTTCTTAAATGTTCATATTTAAGCCATATTTTTTACCTATTCCACGACGGGTAAAAAACCGTCGTGGAATCTGAAAAGATTCCACGACTTTGGATTCCACGACGGTTAGAAAACCGTCGTGGAAATGTTACCACGACGGTTAAAAACCGTCGTGGTATCCACATTCTGTACTAGTGAAAGGAATAAAAAGACACAAACAAATAACGTTTCAAGGATCCAATCTCGCCTAATCAATCCACAAAGCCACCCAATGATCAAGTTCTAACAAAAAAAAAAAACCCACAAAATTTGCACCAAGAAATAAGTCTTCTTTCAAGAGAGAGAAAGAGAGAGAGAGAGATTGGAGGTTAGAGTACACATATGTGATTAGACATAAATGCTGCGCTTTGGGGTAGACTGGCACCGCGGGGATCTGAATCTACCATCATTTTCTCTAGTTTTCAACAATGAAGTGGAGACAGTCAAGTTCAAGAGAGCTGTTTAGAATGTTGAGTAATGTCAGACGCAGTTTCGCGGCGATTTGGTATTTCACCTCCAGGTACTAGAATCAATGTTGAGCCTAATACGCCTGTGTTCAGCCAAGAAAATCCGAAGGCACATTAATTATGAGTTTACGTTCTTTTCGACCGGTGGCTCGGATTACTCACCAAGATTTGGTCTTATTGTGTGGATTGAGGGAACTCATCGTGTCAGGAGCACCGTTGTTTTTCTCGGGATCGACACTACTACTGCTGCTGACTCTGTGGCTTCCATTTGAACAACCTTATGTACGTATTGTTTACGTACATAGTATACATGTCCTGTTGAGAGGCACCTAGTGCTTTGAAATAAATCTTTTTTTTAAATTAATTAAGCTTTACATATATTACCTAAGGTAAGTATGTAATTTAATTACAATGCTATTTAAAAAAAAAAAAATCACTTTCTCTTTTTTTCTTTTCTTTCTTCTTCTTCTTCTTCTTTTTTTTAGTACGGGGACATCTAAGCCGGAGTCTTGTAAATCAATCTTATGTTGATGCCATCACTTGCTATTCCATAACTTACATGCTTGGTTCAAATTCTAATTTACTACCTCGTTTTTAAGCTCATTATTTTTTCCTTTTTAACATTGTGTTTTCTCTTTGTTTGTGTCAAAATTGGATCAAACAACAAATAACAAGATACGAAGTTTAATTGGATTTTTAAGACTTAGGGTCCATTTGGTGAATGAATTTGAGTTGAAAATTTTAAATTTTAATAATAATTTTTGTTGACTTTTCAGAAAAAATAAAAAAAAAATTTCAGAAAAAGATAAAAATTGAGATGAAAATTTTGAATTTAAACTCACGAAACAAACGAGGCTTTAGAGAAATCTATCCTAACTTATATGCAAGTTTCAAGTCTCTTCCAAGAGCATATGAAATTACGTAGTCCCCCATTTATGGTCTCTTGTGATGGGGAACTCTATCATCATTCATAAATCTTGGACTCTCATTCTTGACACGTATCATTTTTTTATCTTCTATTTTCTTGTTATGTTTGTTGACGTGGCGCAATGTCGATTCTGTTATGTTTTCCAACCGTTCCGGTTCTACTTCTCCTTAATTTTTTTGAACGCTGCCATTTCATTCATTTCCCTTGAAGGTCCTAAAGGCAATGTCCACGTCGTTTTCGGAGTCATCTAAAATTCACCCCAAAAATAATTTTGTAGTTGTGTGCAGTACATTAGCCTTAATGTATACAAGGGACCACTATACTGACAGAAATTTATTACTAGCTAGACAGTTATCTGTCCAAATCTAGATTTTCTTCTTGGGTAAATTAAGTCAAGCAGGGGAGAAAGGCAAAAGGGTTAAACAAAGTGAACAAAAACAAACCAAGTCCCGAAAAGCTTAGTATTTGTTTCTTTTCTTTCTTTCTTTCTTTCTTTCTTTTTGAAAAAGCAAAAACTTTATTAAAAGAAAAAAAAATTAAGAGTCTACAAATTCAGGAAGAAAAGAAAAAAGCCTAATAAAAACATATAGAAAGGGGAAAAAATCAATGAGAAAACATGACTATTTTCTCATTTTAAAACATTTTCCTCTCCGAGCGCCAAGTTGATAAGATGATGTGTTTTTCTTGGACTCCTTCGGTTCTTTGTTCACTTTTTTTTTTTTCCCTTAAAATGTCAAGTTCCGCCAATTTATCCCAAGAACAAGGATCTACAATTTCCATATCTTTCTAAGTATGTGATTTTTGATCATTATGTCATTGTTTTCTTCAAGACATTGATGTTTCAGAGTATTCGAATCTTTCATCATCTTCCGGATCATATTATAAATTAATGATGTTTTTTTTACAAAAATATTCTTTTAATTTTGGTCTTTGTTTGACATCTCTCAGTTCCATTAAAAAAATCAAACAAAAAGGGAAAAATTTGCCAACATTTAAAAGTTTAAAGGGAACGGATATTACAAATTGATATTTAAAGGATATTTTGTGATAAGATCTAAAGCTCAAGAGAAAAAAGTATAATTTAAAATAAATCATTTGTTGACTGTTATCTGCATATACATATATGTGTCTGCGTGTGTGAGTGAGAAGCAGATTTACTTCGTTAAAAAATTTTCATTTTTTATTTTATTTTATTTTATTTTTTGGTATAATATTTTTAGATACTCATTGTCGTAAATTAAAAGAAAATCTCTCACGCTTTGGATTACCTGATGAACTAGCCCGTGGATTACAAATGTCAGGAGTTGGGCTTTGAAACTCTAACCGAAGTGAAGGAAGAATATTAACCACTAGTAATTCGGCTAAAATTGCTTTGAAAACTTTTTACCAAAATTTGGCAGATTCTTGTACCTTTCATGTAATAATTTGTGAAAGAGATAACACTAACTTTTGTTTTAGACTTGCAACTGCAAGAAGGATGACTTAGGGTTAGTTTGGTAAATGCCTTTGGAGTCTTTAAAAGTCTTTTTGTAAATATTGTGTTTGTTAAAAGTACTACGTAAAAATCATTTGCACATCACTAATGTATTTTAATAGTTATTTGGAGAAGGTAGAATTTTTAACTTTTGTTTTTAACTTCTACTTCTCTTTTTCCCATAAGTAAAATTAGAAATTATGATAAAAACACAGCAACTCCAAACTAACCCTTTTTACAGCTCGATTTCGACCTTGTAGAATAAATAATATGAAAATTTTTTAATTAGGTCATTGTAGTACTCATTTAATAAAACAGAAATAGGGGCTTTTTTAGTATTAAGGGTGGAGAAGAGAATTATTTTTTTAGGCTGTGTTTTGAGCATACACTTCGATATTTTAAAAGTTTTTGTCTTTCTCTTTAAAAGTAAACCAATTTCAATATCTACATATTTAAATCTCTCTTAAAAACTTAAAATTTAAAGTTCATAACTTTCTTATTTTAAATCGAAAGAAAATAATTTTTTTAAAATTGCATAAAATGATGAAATGTGCATAAAAAAGAATATCCATATTACCATTTATACATTTTTTTAATTCCAAATAGATCATTTTCAACCAAACGTACAATTCCAAACATGAACTTTTTCTTCAATCGAAATATTTTGAACACTGCAATTGGATTATATGCCACCTTAATTAAATAAAGAGTAAATTGCTAAGTTGGTCCCCAAACTTTTACGTGTAACTTTCGTCCCTAATCTTTTTTTTTTTTTTTTTTGTAGTTGAAATGCCCATAAACTATTAAAATGTTGATAAAATAGTCATTTTCTGTTAATTTATACGGAATCCGTTAATTTGCATCACTTTTTGACAAAATTACCAACAGATTCTGTGCAAAAATTTGTAGAAATGACTATTATAGCAATATTTTAATAGTTTAGGATCATTCCAAAAAAAAAAAGAAGAAGAAGAAGAAGAAGATTAGGGATTAAAGTTGCGTAAACTTAAAAGTTTAGAGATTAAATGAGTAATTTATCCTTAAATAAATGTAATATCTACTTTAGCAAAAGATGATGCAACTGCTGTGAAGTAGAGCAGTGTGACATATGTAGAGTTGTTATTTTGCAGAGCTGAAAAAGCATTTATGTTTTAAATTTAAGAGAGGGCACTAATGATCTTTGATCAAATCCAAGAAAAACAAGTGTGAACAATACATGTTGAGTCCCAAGCAAAATTCAACGCATTCACATGTGGCAACGACTTATATGAGTACTTGTGGGCCCTACAACGTTGCTACAATCATAAAGATTAGGACTAAGGAGGGCAAGTCTCATTCTCCATGGTTTTTTGAAATGAAATTTTTAAGTTAAAATTTATTAATTTTTTAAAAATTAATTATAATTTTTATTAAGTTTTTAAAAAAAGATGAAAATTAAGATAAAAAAAAGTATGTCTCGTTTGGCGTTTAAACTCAAACTGTATTTTTTTATCTAAGTTTTTATCTTTTTTTTTTTGTAAAATTTTTGTCTTTTTCTCACAAAATTTTTGTCATTTTTGAAAAATCAACAAAAATTTTCAACTCAAACTTATTCACCAAACGACCTGTAGGAGTGAACCTATAATCTACACGCATGCTCAAACTCCTGTATGAATCCAACAAACTCAAACACTTTAGTGCTCATCAAGTTCCTAGCAAAACACAACGGAATTTGTACCATGGCCACTATTTCCAAGAGTCCCTCAACATTCTTGATTTTCATTGTTTTCCTCTTAACGTGTAATATTTTACTCATAAGCTTTGCAAAATCATTGTTAGAGGATTTAGACCATCCAACGACATTCATCGTTCACATGGCCAAATCGCAAAAGCCATCGCTCTTCACCGCTCATCATCACTGGTACAACTCCATAATCAAATCTCTTCCTTCTTCAAACCACCCTTCCAAAATCCTCTACACGTACCAGAAGGTCGTTAATGGCTTCTCTGCAAGCCTCACCCCTTCCCAAGTACTAAAACTAAAAGACATTCCAGGTGTCGTTTCTGTCACACTTGACCAAACCCACAAAATTCAGACTACACATTCATACCGATTTTTAGGCCTCTCCGACAACTCTGGAATCTGGCCTTACTCCAACAGGGGTGAAGATATCATCATCGGAGTTGTCGACACCGGAATTTGGCCAGAACACCCGAGTTTCGTGGACACAGGATTCTCCCCTGTCCCGTCCACCTGGAACGGCAAATGCGAGAGGTGGGCTAACTTTCCGGCTTCCTCTTGTAACCGAAAACTCATCGGTGCAAGAGCGTTCCTTACAGGATATTACATGAACTCTGGTTCAGACAAATCCCAAATGAATGTGTCCGTGGAAACAGCCTCCCCACGAGACACAGACGGCCATGGGACTCATGTTGCTTCAACAGCCGCAGGAGTTGCTGTACCAAATGCAAGCCTCTTTGGGTATGCCAAGGGGACAGCCATTGGCATAGCCCCAAAAGCCCGCATTGCCGCATACAAAGTGTGTACTGCTGATGGGTGTCAACAATCTGACATGTTGGCTGGCATAGACCAAGCAGTCTCTGACGGGGTTCACATAATATCCATGTCCATAACCGGGGGGACCGATGAGTACCATCTAGATAACACGGCAATCGCGAGCTATGGTGCTATGCAGTCAGGCGTTCTTGTCTCCGTCATTGCAGCGAACTCTGGACCTGATCCGTCAACTGTCAACAATCTCCCTCCTTGGGTTCTGACAGTTGGTGCTTCTAGCATCAACAGAGACTTTACTGCCGACGTGATTCTTGGCAACTCGAGGAAATTTACGGGTACCTCACTCTACGCTGGCGATCCTTTGCCTTCGAATCAATATCAAGTAGCCTACGCAGGTGATTTTATGAATCCCTTTTGTAAACTTGGCCACTTCAGCAGTCCGAACCAACTGCCGGAAAAATCATAGTGTGTGAGGGAGATTTGTCAACCTACCAAACGGTAGACGCAGTCACTGATGTTAATGGTGTTGGAATCATAATGATAAATACAGTAGCTAGATGGGATGAACTTCAATCTGAGCCATTTCCAAGACCAGGGGTTCGGGTCACTTACAATGACGGAAACCAAATAAAACAGTATATAAGGTCAAGCCAAAATCCCACGGCAACCATTCTGTTCAGAGGAACAATCATTGGAACAGTTGCGCCAAAAGTTGCTTCATTCTCAAGTCGTGGTCCAAACCCTCTGACACCTCAAATTCTCAAACCCGATGTCATAGCTCCAGGTCTCAATACCTTGGCTGCATGGACTCAAGCCGCTGGTCCGTGGGGTGATGTCGATTCCAGACGTGTTGAGTTCAACATAATCTCAGGAACTTCAATGGCATGCCCACATGTTAGCGGGATCGCTGCTTTGCTTATCAACATTTACCCCGATTGGTCACCCGCCGCTATAAAATCTGCCATCATGACTACAACTTACAATCTTGATAATTCCGGGCAAAGCATCAAAGATCTTTCGACGGGGACGGCGTCGACACCTTTTGCTCATGGAGCCGGTCATGTCAACCCCAACAGAGCTCTCGATCCAGGTTTGGTATATGACATGGGTGAGATCGACTACATTGGGTTCCTTTGCTCCATTGGGTATGACTGCCGAAAAATAAGTATTCTTTCGGGATATACGGAGGATCCAGATATATGTGATCAGGCATACGCTGAACTTGTTAAGCCAGGAGATCTGAATCTACCATCCTTTTCCGTGGTTTTCGACCATCAAGTGGAGACAGTCAAGTACAGGAGAACTGTTACGAATGTGGGGAGTGATGTCAATGCAGTTTACGCTGTGAGTTCGTATGCACCTCCAGGTACTACAATCAGCATTACACCAAATAAGCTTGTGTTCAGCAGTCGTAATCCGAAGCAGAAGTATGAGGTTACGTTCTCGTCAGTCAGCGGCGCCGGTGTCGTACCAAGATTTGGTTGGATTGAGTGGAACGACGGAACGCATCATGTCAGGAGCACGATTTCTTTTAGCTGGTCCGTTTGACGAACTTTATGGTTTCTTTTGAGCACAAGACTGAATATGACTTTCCAGTTTGGTTATAAAGAGGTATCTAATCGTGGAGTACCTTCTACATATGTCTCATATATGATATATATATATGTGTGTGTATATATATCAGTTATTTGAAAATAAGTTGGAGTAGACTACGTATTACTCTCGTAGATATATGTACTGTTGAGATGTATGCATCTTGTGCTTTGAAATAAGGGTTCCATTAAGATATCCATGTCCATGTCCATCAGTAGCAGAACTTGCATCCTTTGGAGCTATGCGACATAACGTTCTTGTCTCTACACAATGTAGGGAACGATGGACCTTCTCCGTTTACTATCAACCATCTCCCTCCTTACGTACTAGCAGTTGGCATTTGTAGCATCGACGGAGCGTTTACTGCCAATGTTGTTCTTGGAGACTGACTTAAGGGGTGACTTCTCCGAACACATCCCCAAATGTTTTTTTTATTTTTTTATTTTGTTTCAACTCAAAACCACTATTTATTATTCGTAATTTTATTATTTCAAGTCCACAATAACAAAATAATATCTATATATTGATTTTTTTTTCCAAGCACATTTCAAGTTTTTATATTATTCACTCCAAACAATTTTATTTCAACCAAACACACATTTTTAAAACTTATCTTAACTCCAATTCAAATATTTTCAAAACTTAGTCTCCAATACCTCCCCCAAATGGGCCCTCAATGCCTTTTGTGGGATCCTCACTTTAAGACGACCCTCCTTTACCCTATGGTTCGTATCAACTAGTCTACGCTGGCGATTTTATGACTCCCTTTTGTACAATTGGCGGCTTCAACAATACAAACCAACTTATTGGAGAACTCTTGTGTATGAGAATAATGGTGGTGATTCAACCTAAGTGATCAGTCGCAATCTGGAGCTATATATATATATATATATATATATATGAACTCTAATGGAAGACAATTTAGTATGTGAAGTGCATAGAAAATATTGCACATAATTATTTGAGGTCGATCGTTACATATATTTTCATAAGACCTGGCTATGATTAAGTTGTTGAAGCAGTCAGGGACTTGAATGCGGGTTTGAACGTTTGGATGAATATTGTCCGTTTTTTTTTCTTTTTTTTTTTTTAAATTTGAATTCTCGTTTTTATTTATTTCTTTTCTTTAATTTGAACTTGGAAGCAATCTACGAACATGCTAAGTTTGTATATACGATACAGATGCAATATTTACGGAAACGTTATTTGCTTGACATTTTGCCAGTAGATCGAACCACAAACCCAAGCCAGGTTCGTTTCTTCCCTATATTACAGAACATCTAGGAACAAGTTTAAATTTGCAACACTTCCATGGAATCAGGAGAACCGGCGTTACATTTAAAGTTTGTGGGGCGGGGGGAGGGGACCTTTTTTTTATTTTTAATTTTATTTTTACAATTCCCAAAATTCCAGGGAAATATGAAACATTTGTCCATCAATAGTCATGGTTTTAGGCTATGGAGCTGCATAGAAAATGTTAAAAATTCATCTCTCTCTAACTTACAACTAATAAGAAATGCTTTGGAAAGTCAACCAAGTGGGTTGCATAATTAGAATACACTTTGTCCCTATTGATGAAACAACAGTTCCGGTCCTATATAAATATATATATATATATATATATATATCGGGTTTTTTCACCATATCTTGTGTGGAATGGTTCCTCATTGTATTTTCTTTTAAACAACTTCTAACAAACAGTTGACTTATTTGTAATTTTATGTAAAATTATACATGCATAATAAGTTAGTGACAAATAGTATTATGTTAGATATAGTTTTACGTAAAGTTACAAACAAATCAATTAGTTGTTACAAGTTATTTCACACGGTATGCTCCATTCAAGAAAGGATCATATACCTCAGGTAAGTATTTTTTTTTTCGGATTATTATAACCCAATCTAGTTCTTTTTTCTAGTACATCCAAAATAAGGGATTTTTGTATGACCATCTCACCTGTTCAGAAAGTAGAAAACCTAATCTATATAGAGCTTTTCTACGGCCCTCAGGTGGGATGCAGGCTTGAACAACTTAATCCTGGATATCTGTGGTATACCTACCTCATACAAGACCCAAAGACAGCTGCCTAGCAAAAGTGAAGAAGTCACGATCCATATGATTAATATATTATATGTTGTGTTATCTATCTACAAAATTCTTTTATGGTGCCTTCATACAAGTTCATCGTAATTTCATAACTTGAGCATTCAAAATTCGTAATTTTATCATTCAAATGTTGAAATTATATTATTTCTTTGATATTCATACGTCTATCATACTCAGTACAACTCAAATACTCAAAATTTACAAACTTCAACCCAAAATACACAGCTTATTGTATTTCCGATATGATATAAAAAATTCTTCTCTCAGCACCATAATACATATATATATATATATATATATATATATTGCGGCACCGAGATTCTAACCATCCATCGTGTACAAAATTTGACTAATTCTAGCTTTTTTTTTTTTTTGGCTACTGAACTAATTCTAGCTATTTATTAGGCTTTTATACTTGGTCAGTGTTCGTTAACATTAAACATTTGACTACCATAGTTTTTGTAATCCATTGAACGCCTGCTCTTGGGAAAACGGCATTAAAACGGATTCTACAACGGTTAAAAATCGAGATAAAACTCTTTTTCCTACTAGTGGACAGATAATCGCATACAAATTTACTCAAAATTGTGGACAATCTCCGTTCTTACTGATGGTTTCTATTGCCCTAAAATGGGTTGGTTCGGATAAATTATGGCCTTATAATAAAGTAACTGATGTGGACAAATTATATACATATACTAAAGGAAAGCCTATTTTTACTGTTCAAAGAACAGTAATCTACAGTGATTTTCGGGTTTTTTTTTTTGTTTTTCGCGTTATAGCTACAGTAATGCACAGTACCGCACAGTAAAACAGTGCAAAACAGTGAAATGATGCTCTTACCCCTCTGTTTCTTCTTCTTTTTGGGCATGAACAGTGAACGGACCATTTTACTCCTCATTTACCGCCTGCCAGCCTGCCAGCTGTCCCTGCGCGTCACTGTTCACTGAACAGTGATTTCACTGTTCATGAACAGTGATTCACTGTTCAGTGAACAGTTTCATATTTTTTTTTTTTCGTTTGCTGTCTTTTTTCTTTTTTTTTTTTTTTGCTGCTCTCTTTTTTTTTTTTTACACTTGCTTTTTTTTTTCTTTTTTTACTTTTGTTGTTTTTTTTTCCTTTTTTTTTTTACTTTTGCTGATTTTTTTTTCCTTTTTTTACTTTTGTTGTTGTATTTTTTTTTTTTTTTTTACTTTTGTTATTGTTGTATTTTTTTTTTAATTTTTGGTGCTTTGTTACGTTTTTTTTTTTTTTACTTTTACTGTTTTGTTTTATTATTTGATAAATAGTTTTTTTTTAACTTTTATTTCTTTGTTACAGTTTTTTTTTTTAAATTTTTACTGCTTTGCTATAGTAAAAAAATGTAATATTTCATTGTTTAATAAATAGTGATTTTTATTTTTGTTTTTTTTTTTATTTTTGTTACTTTTGCTGTACGGTTCTTTTTTTCTACAATAATGCACAGTAGCTGCTTTTTTTTATTAAACTGTCAATTTTGCCCTTATCCTATGTACTGATTTTGGCTTATCTTACAGTGGAATGACAGTTTTGTTCTCATATATTTTGCCTTTTTTTTCTGTGAAATTTTAGATATTAGATTTTGATCTTATTGTTGTATTGTGTTTTTGTTCACCTTGTCTTTTTCATTTTTTAAACAATTTTTTTACTTTAAATTTTTTATCTTTATTTCAGATTTTTTTTTTTGTATCTTTTTTGTTTCTTTTGTTCTATTTTTTAAAATACCCATTTTTTTAAAGGATTATGCATGCAATTTTTTTTTGTTTGTTGTTATATTTTAAAAATCATGTTTTTTAGTTTTTACATGTATATAACCTAATAAAAAAAAATTTTATTTTTTTTTAAAACAGTAAAAGAAGAAGAAAATGAGTTATATATTTTATTTTATTATAATTTTTTTGTTAGGGTTAGTTTTTTCAGATTCTTTTGAGTTTAAAGATTTTTTTCTTTTTTTTCTGCTTTATTTTTCTTTAAAAAAGTATAACTACAGAAGATTTTTTTTCTTTTTTGCTTTTGTTTTCATTTTTATTATTATATTAGTTCTATTATTATTTTGATTTTGCATCTTCATTGTTGGGAGAAATCTTGAGAAAAATTATATTGATTATAATTATAATATTTATCTTAACCAACTGTTTTTATCATATAATATTTAATTAATTTATTTATTTTTTTCTTCATTTCCCGTACAACGAACGGGTATTAAACTCGTATCTATCTAAAAGTGCCAAAAGTTGCACTATTCACCTACTTGTTGTGGTTAAAATTTTGTTTTTTTTTTTTCTTGTACTTTTTCATTTGTTTTTAATGCTTCAAAACTAGTATACTATATAGGACGCTACCGTATTGAAAGTAATGTTTAAACCATTTAAGCTTTTCATCCAAAAAAAGAAAAAAAAGAAAAAAAAAACCACACTCTCTAAGCTTCTGCGCTCAATATGCCAAATGTATCCTTTGGATTATCAAGTATCTCGAGCGATTGAGGTAATTTCTTGTGAGGGTTGTTACATTTGTTGGTTAGATTTTTCATTTTACTCTTAATTAAAATTTATACTTATGAATGAGAGCTCTAAGATGGGCTTTGAGAGAAGATTAAAAAAAAAAAAAAAAAAAGTGGTGTTAATTTTTTTTTTTGTTTTTGAATTGTTAGATCTGTATAGTGATTCTATTGTTTTTGTATACTTTTCATATCATTTTAATTGATTTTGATCGGATCTTTAAAATAGATAATGCTAACAATATTGATATATATATTTATATATATGTATATAGAACTGTAGAAAAGAGAGGGAGAGAAAGGAGAGAGAAGTAAATTTCTGTTATTTACAAAGTGGTATCAATTTTTTTGTTATATCATTCGTAAAATAATGGAGAATGAGGAACAAACTGCCTTAAACCCATTTTCAATATGATTTTTCTTGTTTCCCTCAAGTAATTTGTTGTAGAAATCACTCGCAAGTATATAAGTCATACAAGTAATAAAATGATAAATAAGATTATTAATCCTATAAGGATTGCGTTTAATTTTGAATTAAGTATCGAAATTGATTAGTTCTAAAATTATTTAAACAAACTATTGAAAAATAAAAATAAGAAAAACGCTAATTAAAATAAATAAATAAAATTAAAATACAAAACAAAACCAAAAGAATAAAAAGACATGAACTAACAAGGTTTTAGGGATCCAATCTCACCTAATCAATCTACAAAGCTTCCCAATCATCAAGTTCTCACAAACAAAAAAAAAAAAAAAAACACGACGAAATTCGTACCAAGAAATAAGTCTTCTTTCGAGAGAGAGAAAGAGGAGGTTAGTATAGACACATGTGGTCAGACATAATGCTGCGCTTCGGGTAGACTGGCACCGCGGGGATCTGAATCTACCATTATTTTCTCTAGTTTTCAACAATGAAGTGGAGACAGTCAAGTTCAAGAGAGCTGTTTAGAATGTTGGTAGTAATGTCAGACGCGGTTTCATGGCGATTTGGTGTTCACCTCCAGGTACTAGAATCAATGTTGAGCTAATATATACACCTGTGTTCAATCAAGAAAATCTGAGAGCACATTAATTATGAGGTTACGTTCTCTTCGACCGGTGGCTTGGATTACTCACCAAGATTTGGTTCTATTGTGTGGAACTCATCGTGCCAGGAGCACCGTTTTTTTCCTCTGGATCGACACTACTACTACTACTGACTCTGTGACTTCCATTTGAACAACCTTATGTACGTACTGTTTACGTACATAGTTATACATGTACTGTTGAGATGCATCTTGTGCTTCGAAATAAATCTTTTTTTATTAATTAAGTTTTACATATATTACCTAAGGTACGTTATGTAATTTAATCTCAATGCTATTTAAAAAAAAAAAAAAAAGTGGATTTTTTTTTTTTTTTAGTAAGGGGACATCTAAGGAGGTGTTGTAAATCAATCGTACGTTGATGCCATCACTTGGTATTCCATAACCTACGTGCTTGGTTCAAATTCCAATTTACTACCTCATTTTTAAGCTCATTATTTTTTTCCTTTTTAACATTGTGTTTATCTTTTTGTTTGTGTCGAAATCAGATCAAACAACAAACAACAAGATACAAAATTTAATTGGATTTCTGAGGACTAGAGAAATCAATCCTAACGTATATACCAGTTTCAAATATCTTCCAAAAGCGTAAAAAATTACAAAATTTAATTGGATTTCTAAAGACTAGAAAAATCTATCCTAACTATATTCAGATATCATCCAAAGCATAAAAAATTACATAGTCCTCTATTTATGGTCTCCTGTGACTGGGAATTCTATCATCCATTCCTAAATCTTGGACTCTCATTCTTGACATGTGTCATTTCTCTTATCTTCTATTTTCTTGTTATGTTCGTTGACATGCCGCAGTCTCGATTCTATTATACACTTTCCAACCGTTCTGTTCTACTTCTCCTTAATTCTTTTGAACGCTGCCGTTTCATTCATTTCCCTTGAAGGTCCTAAAGGCCACGTCGACGTCGACGTCGTTTTCCGAATCTAAAATTAACCCCATAAATAATTTTGTAGTTGTGTGCAGTACATTAGCCTTAATGTATACAAGGGACTACTATACTGAAAGAAATTTATTACTACACAGTTCTAGATTTTCTTCTTGGGGAAAATTAATTAAAGCAGGGGAAAAAAAAAAAAGAGTTAAACAAAATGAACAAAAACAAACCAAGTCCCGAAGAGCTTAGTATTTGTATTTTTTTTTTGAATAAGCAAAAACTTTATTAAAAGAAAAAAAAATTATGAGCCTACAAATTCAGGAAGTAAAGAAAAAGGCCTAATAAAAACATAGAGAAAGGGGGAAAAATCAATGAGAAAACACGACTATTTTCTCATTTTAAAACATTTTCCTCTCCGAGCCCTAAGTTGATAAGATGACGTGCTTTTCTTGGACTCCTTTTTCGGTTCTTTGTTCACTATTTTTCCATAAAACGTCAAGTTCAGTCAATTTATCCCAAGAACAAGAAACGACAATTTCCATATCTTTCTAGTAAGTATGTGATTGTTGACCATTATGCCATTGTTTGCTTCAAGACTTTAATCTTTCGGAGCATTTTACTCTTCATCATCTTCCATGTTAGAAATTTAAAGACCTTTGATCTTTGTATTATAAATTTAATGATGTATTGACAAAAATACCCTTTAAATTTTGGTCTTTGTTTGACATCTATTAGTTCCGTTAAAAAAACCTAACAGAAGGGGAAATTTGTCAACATTTAAAAGTTTGAGGGAACGGATATTACAAATTAATATTCAAAGGATATTTTGTGACAAGATCTAAAACTCAAGGGAAAAAAGTGTAATTTATCATAAATCATTAGTCGACTGATATATATATGAATGTGTGCATCTGCATGTGTGAGCGAGAAGTAGATTTACTTCGTCAAAAAAAATTTTTTTTTTTTATTTTTATTTTTTTTGGGTATAATGTCTATAGATACTCAATGTCGTAAATTGAAAATCTCTCAAAGTTTTGAATTACCTGATGAACTAGCCCGGGGGATTACAAATGTCAAGAGTGGGCTTTGAAACTCTAACCGAAGTAAAGGAAGAATATTAACCACTACTAATTCGGCTAAAATTGCTTTGAAATCTTTTTACTAAAGTTTGGCAGATTCTTGTACCTTTCATGTAATAATTTGTGAAAGAGATAACACTAACTTTTGTTTTAGACTTGCAACTGCAAGAAGTTAGACTTAGGCTTTAAAAGTCCTTTTTCATAAAGTACGATATAAATATTGTGTTTGTTAAAAGTACTCAAAAATCATTTACACAACACTAATGCATAATTAATAGTTATTTGGAGAAACTAAAATTTCTAACTTTTGTTTTTAACTTCTACTTCTCTTTTTCCTATAAGTAAAAGTAGAAATTATGACAAAAGCACAACAACTACAAACTAACCAGTTCCTGCAGCTCGATTTTCAGCCTTGGTAAACTTAGATTAACTGTTAAAATTAGTCTATGCTCTACAAGAATAAATAATATGAAAAAAAAATTTTAATTAGGTCATTGTAGTACTCATTGAATAAAACAGAAATAGGGGCTTTTTTAGTATTGAGGGTGGGGAAGAGAATTTTTTTTTAGGCTATGTTTGGAACATACACTTCAATATTCTAAAAGTTTTTTCTCTTTTCTTTAAAAATAAATCAAATTCAATATCTTCATCTTTAAATCTGTCTTAAAAACTTAAAATTTAAAAGTTCATAACTTTCTTATTTCAAATTAAAATAAGATAATTTTTTTAAATTGCATAAAATGATGAAATGTACTAAAAAATATATCCATATTACCATTTTTACATTTTTTAATTCTAAATAGATCATTTTCAACCAAATGTACAACTCCAAATATGAACTTTTTTTTCAATCAAAATATTTCCAACACTACAATTGGAGTATGCCACCTTAATTAAACAAAGAGTAAATTGCAAGATTAGTCTCTAAACTTTTAAGTGCAACTTTGATCCCTAAGTTTATTTTATAGTTGAAATGCCTTTAAACTATTAAAATGTTACTAAAATAGTTATTTCCCGTTAATTTTATTCGGAATCCGTTAATCAGCATCACTTTTTGACTAAATTACCATTGGATTCTGTCTAAAAATTTATGGAAAAAAACTATTATAGCAATATTTGAATAGTTTAGGACCATTCTAATTAAAAAAAAATTAGGGATTAAAGTTACATAAACTTACAAGTTTAGAAATTAAATGAGTAATTTATCCTTAAATAAATGTAAGACCTACTTTAACCAAAGATGATGCAACTGCTATGAGTAGAGCAGTGTGAAAAAGCATTTATGTTTTAAATTTGAGAAAGGGCACTAACGATCTTGATCAAATCCAAGAAAAACAAGTGTGCACAATATATCTTAAGTCCCAAGCAAAATTGAATGCATTCACATGTGGCAACGACTTATATGAGTACTTGTGGCCCTACAACGTTGCTACAATCATAGAGATTAGAACTTGGTAGGCAATGCTAATCAAGGAAGAGGGCAAGTCTCATCCTCCTTTTGTAATATGATTTGAAATGAAATTTTTAAATTAAAATTTATTAATTTTTTAAAAATTAATTATAATTTTTATTAATTTTTTAAAAAGAAGATAAAAATCAAGATAAAAAATATAAGTCTAGTTTGGTATTTAAATTTAAGTTGTATTTTTTAATCTAAATTTTTGTTTTTTTCTATAAATTTTTGTCTTTTTTGAAAAATCAATAAAAATTTTCAACTCAACTTAAAATTTTCAACTCAAACTCATTCACCAAACGGACCCGTAGGTGTGAACCTAAAATCTAAAGCATGCTCAAACTCCTGTATGAATCCAACAAACTCAAACACTTTAGTGCTCATCAAGTTCCTAGCAAAACACAACGGAATTTGTACCATGGCCACTACTTCCAAGAGTCCCTCAATATTCTTGATTTTCATTGTTTTCCTCTTCATGTGTAATATTTTACCCATAAGCTTTGCAAAATCATTGTTAGAGGATTTAGACCATCCAACGACATTCATCGTTCACATGGCCAAATCGCAAAAGCCATCGCTCTTCGCCGCTCATATCAAATCTCTTCCTTCTTCAAACCACCCTTCCAAAATCCTCTACACCTACCAGAAGGTCGTTAATGGCTTCTCTGCAAGCCTCACCCCTTCCCAAGCACTAAAGCTAAAAGACATTCCAGGTGTCCTTTCTGTCACACTTGACCAAACCCACAAAATCAGACCACACATTCATACCGATTTTTAGGCCTCTCTGATAACTCTGGAATCTGGCCTTACTCCAACCGGGGTGAAGATATCATCATCGGAGTTGTCGACACCGGAATTTGGCCAGAACACCCAAGTTTCGTAGACACAGGATTCTCCGATGTCCCGTCCACCTGGAAAGGCATATGCGAGATATGGGCTGACTTTCCGGCTTCATCTTGTAACCGAAAACTCATCGGTGCAAGAGCGTTCCTTGCAGGATATTACATGAACTCTGGTTTAGACAAATTCCAAATGAATGTGTCGGTGGAAACAGCCTCCCCACGAGACACAAACGGCCATGGGACTCATGTTGCATCAACAGCCGCAGGAGTTGCTGTACCAAATGCAAGCCTCTTTGGGTATGCCAAGGGGACAGCCATTGGCATAGCCCCAAAAGCCCGCATATCCGCATACAAAGTGTGTGCTGCTGATGAGTGTCAAGAATCTGACATGTTGGCTGGCATAGACCAAGCAGTCTCTGACGGGGTTCACATAATATCCATGTCCATAACCGGCGGGACTGATGAGTACTATCTAGATAACACGGCAATCGCAAGCTATGGTGCTATGCAGTCAGGCGTTCTTGTTTCCGTCATTGCAGCGAACTCTGGACCTGATCCGTCAACTGTCAACAATCTCCCTCCTTGGGTTCTGACAGTTGGTGCTTCTAGCATCAACAGAGACTTTACTGCCGACGTGATTCTTGGCAACTCGAGGAAATTTACGGGTACCTCACTCTACGCTGGCGATCCTTTGCCTTCGAATCAATATCAAGTAGCCTACGCAGGTGATTATATGAATCCCTTTTGTAAATTTGGCCACTTCAGCAGTCCGAACCAACTTGCCGGAAAAATCATAGTGTGTGAGGGAGATTTGTTCAACCTACCAAACGGTAGACGCAGTCATTGATGTTAATGGCGTTGGAATCATAGTAATAAATACAAAAGCCACATGCAATGAACTTGAATCTGAGCCATTTCCTAGACCAGGGGTTCGGGTCACTTACAATGACGGAAACCAAATAAAACAGTATATAAGGTCAAGCCAAAATCCCACGGCAACCATTCTGTTCAGAGGAACAATCATTGGAACAGTTGCTCCAAAAGTTGCTTCATTCTCAAGTCGTGGTCCAAACCCTCTGACACCTCAAATTCTCAAACCCGATGTCATAGCTCCAGGTCTCAATATCTTGGCTGCATGGACTCAAGCCGCTGGTCCGTGGGGTGATGTCGATTCCAGACGTGTTGAGTTCAACATAATCTCAGGAACTTCAATGGCATGCCCACATGTTAGCGGGATCGCTGCTTTGCTTATCAACATTTACCCCGATTGGTCACCCGCCGCTATAAAATCTGCCATCATGACTACAGCTTACAATCTTGATAATTCCGGGAAAAGCATCAAAGATCTTTCGACGGGGACGGAGTCGACACCTTTTGCTCATGGAGCCGGTCATGTCAACCCCAACAGAGCTCTCAATCCAGGTTTGGTATATGACATGGGTGAGATCGACTACATCGGGTTCCTTTGCTCCATTGGGTATGACTGCCAAAAAATAAGTGTTCTTTCGGGATATCCGGAGGATCCAGATATATGTTATCAGGCATACGCTGAACTTGGGGGTCAAGTTAAGCCAGGAGATCTGAATCTACCATCCTTTTCCGTGGTTTTCGACCATCAAGTGGAGACAGTCACGTACAGGAGAACTGTTACGAATGTGGGAAGTGATGCCAATGCAGTTTACGCTGTGAGTTCGCATGCACCTCCAGGTACTACAATCAGCATTACACCAAACAAGCTTGTGTTCAGCAGTCGTAATCCGAAGCAGAAGTATGAGGTTACGTTCTCGTCAGTCAGCGGCGCCAGTGTCGTACCAAGATTTGGTTGGATTGAGTGGAACGACGGAACTCATCATGTCAGGAGCACGATTTCTTTTAGCTGGTCCGTTTGATGAACTTTATGATTTCCTTTTAGCACAAGACTGAATATGACTTTCCAGTTTGGTTATAAAGAGGTATCTAATCGTGGAGTACCTTCTATATATGTCTCATGTATGATATATATATGTGTGTGTATAGCAGTTATTTGAAAATAAGTTGGAGTACACTACGTATTACTCCAGTAGATATATGTACTGTTGAGATGTATGCATCTTGTGCTTTGAAATAAAGGTTCCATTAAGATATCCATGTCCATGTCCATCAGTAGCAGAACTTGCATCCTTTGGAGCTGTGCAACATAACGTTCTTGTCTCTACACGGTTTAGGGAACGATGGACCTTCTCCGTTTACTATCAACCATCGCCCTCCCTAGGTAGCAACAGTTGGCACTTCTAGCATCGACGGAGCGTTTACTGCCAATGTGGTTCTGGGAGACTGTGACTTAAGAGGGTGACTTCTCCAAATACATCTCCAAATGTTTTTTTTTTTTTTTTTTAAACTAAAAACTACTATAATATATATATATATATATATATATATTGCGGCACCGAGATTCTAACCATCCGTTGCGTACAAAATTTGACTAATTCTAGCTTCTTTTTTTTTGGCTACTAACTAATTCTAGCTATTTATTAGGCTATACTTGGTCAGTGTTTGTTAACATTAAACATTTGACTACAATAGTTTTTTTAATTCATTTAATGACTACTCTTGTGAAAACCGCATTAAAATGGATTCTACAACGGTTAAAAATCGAGGTAAAACTCTTTTTTCTACTAGCGGACAGGTAATCACATACAAATTTACTGAAAATTTTGAACAATCTCCGTTCTTAGTCATAGTTTCTAATGCCTTAAAATGGATTGGTTTAGATAAATTATGGCCTTATAATAAACTGATGTGGGACAAATATCCATCTAAAAGTGCCAAAAACTGCAGTATTCACCTACTTGTTATGGTTAAAATTTGTTTTTTTCTTATACGTTTTCATTTGTTTTTAATACTTCAAAACTAGTATACTATACAAGACACTACTACATTGAAAGTAATGTTTAAACCATTTAAGCTCTTTTCATCAAAAAAAAAAAAAAAAAAAACCCACACTTTTTAAGCTTCTCCGCCCAATAAGCCAAATGCATCCTTCGGATTATCAAATATCTCGAGCGATTGAGGTTTATTGTGAGGGTCGTTACATTTGTTGGTTAGATTTTTCATCTTACTCTTAATTAAAATTTACGCTTATGAATGAGAACTCTAAGATGGGCTTTGAGAGGAAAAAAAAAAAAAAAAAAAAAAAAAAAACTGTTGTTAATATCTTTTTTGAATTGTTAGATCTGTATAGTGATTCTATTATTTTTGTATACTTTTCATATTATTTTAATTGATTTTGATTGGATCTTTAAAATAGATAATACTACCAATATTGATATATATATATATATATAACTGTAGAAAAGAGAGGGAGAGAAAGGAGAGAGGAGTAAATTTCTGTTATTTACAGAGTGGTATAAATTTTTTCGTTATATCATTAGTAAAATAATGCAGAATGAGGAACAAACTGCTTTAAACCCATTTTCAATATGATATTTCTTGTTTCCCTCAAGTAATTTGTGACAGAAATCACTCGTAAGTATACAAGTCGGACAAGTAATAGAATGATAAATAAGATTATCGATACTGTGAGGATTGCATTTAATTTTGAATTAAGTATCAAAATTGATTAGTTCTAAAATTATTTAAACAAATGATTGAAAAATAAAAATAAGAAAAATGCTAATTAAAATAAATTAAATAAATAAAAATACAAAACAAAACCAAAGGAATAAAAGACACGAACTAACAAGGTTTTAGGGATCCAATCTTACCTAACCAAACCACAAAGCCACCCAATCATCAAGTTCTCACAAAAAAAAAAAAACTACGAAATTGGTACCAAGAAATAAGTCTCCTTTCGAGAGAGAGAGAGAGAGAGAGAGAAAGAGAAGGTTAGTGTACACATATGTGATCAGACATAAATGTTGTGCTTCAGGGTAGACTGGCACCGCTGGGATCTAAATCTACCATCATTTTCTCTAGTTTTCAACAATGAAATGGAGAGAGTCAAGTTCAAGAGAGCTGTTTAGAATGTTGGAAGTAATGTCAGACGCAGTTTCGTGGCGATTTGGTATTCACCTCCAGGTATTAGAATCAATGTTGAACCTAATATGCCTGTGTTCAGCCAAGAAAATCCGAAAGCACATTAATTATGAGTTTACGTTCTCTTTGACCGGTGGCTTGGATTACTCACCAAGATTTGGTTGGATTGATCTTGGTTGGATTGTGTCGAACTCATCGTGTCAGGAGCACCGTTGTTTTTCTCTGAATCGACACTACTACAATGCTATTTAAAAAAAAAAAAAAAAAAAAAAGAGGTGATTTATTTATTTATTTATTTATTTTTTGAGGAAGGGGACATCTAAGCTGGAGTGTTGTAAATCCATCGTATGTTGATGCCATCGCTTGGTATTCCACAACCTACACGCTTGTTTCAAATTCCAAATTTACAACCTCGTTTTTTAGCTCCTTTTTTTTTTTTTTTTTTTTCCTTTTAACATTGTGTTTATCTCTTTGTTTGTGTCGAAATTGGATCAAACAACAAATAACAGATACAAAGTTTAATTGGATTTTTGAAAATTGGAGAAATCTATTTTAACCTATATGCAAGTTTCAGATCTCTTCCAAAAGCGTATAAAATTACATAGTCCCCTGTTTATGGTCTGCTGTGACGGAACTTCTATCATCATTCTTAAATCTTGGACTCTCATCTTGACACGTGTCATTTCTCTTATCTTCTATTTTCTTGTTATGTTTGTTGACGTGGCGCAGTCTCAATTATGTTATGTTTTCCAACCGTTCCGGTTCTACTTCTCCTTAATTATTTTGAACGCTGCCGTTTCATTCATTTCCCTTGAGGTCCTAAAGACGACGTCGACATCGTTTTCCGAGTCATCTAAAAGTCACCCCATAACTAATTTTGTAGTTGTGTGCAGTACATTAGCCTTATGGTATGTTTACTTACCTGTAATCGGAATGATTATGAATCGGAGTGAGTAGGATTCGGAGTGAGCTGGATTTGAAGTCAGAATATGCTGTTTACTTGAGTTACAGGAATCGGAGTCGGAATCACTGTCAATTCCGTTCATGCGTTTACTTAGAACAGATATCGAAATCAGTTACTGTAAATTTACTTATATACCCATTTATTTATTGTGTTTTCAAAAATTAAAAAATTGATATTTTTTTAAATTATTATATCATATTATTAATCAAAAGTAAAATAACCATTGTGATATTAAGGCAATTAAATTAAATTGTGTAATTTTTTGTTTAAAAAAATTTAAAAGAGTAAAAAAAATGAATTAAAATAAGTAAAGTATAAAAAATATAAAAATAGAAATATAATAATATATTGTGATAAAAAAGTTATTTATTTACTCTAATAATGTTAATAGTAATTAGGATAGTGATAAAATATTAAGTTAATAAAAATATATTATATTTGGTTAATAAAAATAATTAATATAGGTTATTATTATTTTTTAATATAATTTTTAATCCTCAAAAGTAACTTAAGAAAGTAAAATTGGGGGCAAAATAGTAACTTAACTTTAATATCAGGAATGAGAGTGCTAATCCGGTGGGGGGACTTGGGATTGCTAATCCCTTATTCAATCCCAAATTAGTGTGGACCCCACACAATTTCACTCCCATTCGAAGATAAAAATAGGTAAGTAAACAAGGGATTGACTCCCATTCTTCACTCTCATTCCCTACTCCTGATAAGTAAACATGCCATTAATGTATACAAGGGATCATTGTACTGAAAGAAATTCATTACTAGACAGTTATCTGTCCAAATCTAGATTTTCTTCTTGGGGAAAATTAATTAAAGCAGGGGAAAAAAAACAAAAGAGTTAAACAAAGTGAACAAAAACAAACCAAGTCCCGAAAAGCTTAGTATTTGCTTCTTCTTCTTCTTCTTCTTTTTTGAATAAGCAAAAACTTTATTAAAAGAAAAAAAAATTAAGAGCCTATAAATTCAGGAAGAAAAGAAAAAAGTCTAATAAAAACATAAAGAAAGGGGGGAAATCAATGAGAAAACATGACTATTTTCTCGTTTTAAAACATTTTTCTCTCCGAATCGTAAGTTGATAAGATGATGTGTTTTTCTTGGACTCCTTCTTCGGTTCTTTGTTCACTTTTTTTTTTCCCTTAAAATGTCAAGTTCCGCCAATTTATCCCAGCAATAAGAAGCTACAATTTCCAACTCTTTCTGAGCCAATATGTGATTGTTGACCATTATGCCATTGTTTGCTTCAAGACTTTGATCTTTCGGAGTATTTGAATCTTCATCATCTTCCATATCAGAAATTTAAAGACCTTGATCGTTATATTATAATTTTAATGATGCTTTTTTACAAAAATACCCTTTTAATTTTGGGGTTAGTTTGCATTTTAAACTAAAGTGTACTTTTTTCATCATGATTTTTATCTTTTTCTGAAAAAAATTTTTGTTTTTTCTGAAAAAAGTTTTTTATCTTTTCTGAAAAATTACTATTGAAACTTAAAAATTTTAAACTAAATACATTCACCAAACACCTCTTTGGCTTTGTTTGACATCTGTTAGTTCCATTAAAAAAACCTAACTGAAGGGGAAATTTTGCCAACATTAAAAAATTTGAGGGAAACAAATATTACAAATTGATATTCAAGATACATTTTATGACAAGATCTAAGACTCAAGGGAAAAAAGCGTAATTTATCATAAATCATTTGTTGACTGTTATATATGCATATGTGTGTGCGCGTGTCTGCGTGTGTGAGTGAGAAGTAGATTTACCTCGTCAAAATATTTTCATTTTTTATTTTTCATTTTATTTTATTTTATTTTATTTTTTTGGGTATAATGTCTATAGATACTCAATGTCGTATGTCAAAAGAAAATCTCTCTGATGAACTAGCCCCGGGATTACAAATGTCAAGAGTTGGGCTTTGAAACTCTAACCAAAGTAAAGGAAGAATATTAACCACCAGTAATTCGGCTAAAATTGCTTTGAAATCTTTTTACCAAAATTTGGCAGATTCTTGTGCCTTTCATGTCGGAGTGTTTGGTGTATGAATTTGAGTTAAGATTTTTAAGTTTCAATAATAATTTTTATTAATTTTTTCATAAAAGATAAAAAACTTTTTCAGAAAAAGACAAAAATTGAGTTTAAATCTATGAGTTTGAAACTGTCCTCCAAACTCCCCCATAATAATTTGTGAAAGAGATAAAACTAACTTCTGTTTTAGACTTGCAACTGCAAGAAGGTAGACTTAGTGTTAGTTCGGTAAATGTCTTTGAAGTCTTTAAAAGTCCTTTTTCACAAAGTACGACACAAATATTGTGTTCGTTAGAAGTATTCAAAAATCATTTGCTAATGCATTTTAATAATTATTTGAAGAAATTAGAATTTTTAACTTTTTTTTTAATCTTCTACTTTTCTTTTTTCTACAAGTAAAAGCAAAAATTATGACAAAAGCACAACAACTCCAAACTAACCCTTCCTACAGTTCGATATTCGGCCTTGGTGAACTTAGATTAACTGTTAAAATTAGTCTATGCTCTACAAAAATGAATAATAAGAATTTATTTTTAATTAGGTCGTTTAGTACTCATTCAATAAAACAGAAATAGGGGCCTTTTTAGTAATGAGGGCGGGGAAGAGAATTAATTTTTTAGGCTATGTTTGGAGCATACACTTCAATATTCTAAAAGTTTTTTTTTTATCTTTTTCTTTAAAAGTAAATCAATTTCAATATCTACATCTTTAAATCTCTCTTAAAAACTTAAAATTTAAAAATTCTCAACTTTCTTATTTCATCGAGATAAGATAATTTTTTTAAATTGCATAAAATGATGAAATTTACAACAACAAAAAAATATCCATATTATCATTTTTACATTTTTTTAATTCCAAATAGATCATTTTCAACTAAACGTACAATTTTAAACATTATCCTTTTTTTCAATCAAAATATTTCCAACACTGCAATTGGAGTATATGCCACCTTAATTAAACAAAGAATAAATTGCAAGGTTGGTCCCTAAGCTTTTAAGTGAAACTTTAGTCCCTAATCTTTTTTTGATAGCTGAAATGCCCATAAACTATTAAAATATTACTAAAATAGTCATTTTCAGTTAATTTAATACGAAATCCAATAGTTAGAATCACTTTTTATCAAATTACCGTGGATTTTGTCCAAAAATTTATAAAAAGAACTATTATAGTAATATTTTAATCATTTATGACCATTCTAATAGAGAAAAAAAAAAGAATTAGAAATTAAAATTATATAAACTTAAAAGTTTAAAAATTAAATAGGTAATTTATTCTTAAATAAATGTAAGACCTACTTTAACAAAAGATGATGCAACTGCTATGAAGTAGAGCTGTAGAGGTGTGTGATGTATGCAGAGTTGTTATTTTCCAGAGCTGAAAAAGCATTTATGTTTTAAATTTAAGAAAGGACACTAATGATGTTGAGTCCCAAGCAAAATTCAACGACTTATATGAGTACTTGTGGGCCCTACAACGTTGCTCCAATCAACGGGAGTAAGACTTGGAGGAAATGCTAATCAAGGAGGGCAAGTCTCATCCCCCGTTTGGAACATGGGTAACATAGCTTAGACATGAAATTTATAGATTGAAGTTGGTTTACTTTTTTAGAAGTTAGTTATAATTTTTATTGATGTTTTAGGAAAAGAAAAATTAAAATAAAAAATATACGTGTGAACTTACAATATAAATGCATGCTCAAACTCCTATACGAAGCCAACACTGCAATTGGAGTATATGCCATCTTAGTCAAAGAAAGAGTAAATTACAATATTGGTTCCTAAACTTTTAAGTATAACTTTGATCCCTAATTTTTTTTTTATAGTTGAAATATCTCTAAATTATTAAAATATTACTAAAATCATTTTTTTAATTAATTTTATACAAAATCTGTTAGTTAGTATTATTTTTTAATTAAATTATCAACGGATTCTGTCCAAAAATTTATAAAAAGAATTATTATAGTAACATTTTAATAATTTAAAACTATTCCAACTTTAAAAAAATTAAAAATCAAAGTTACATGAACTTAAAAGTTTAGGTTCTGTTTGGTGAAACAGTTTGACTTAAAATTTTTGAATTTGAGTTGATTGATTTTTTAAAAATTAGTTATAATTTTTATTGATTTTTTAAAAAAATATAAAAATTAAGATAAAAAATTTGAGATTAAATTCATTGTTCAAGCGAGGTAGATATTAATGGAGCAATTTATTCGCAAATAAATTTAAGACCTACTTTAACAAAAGATGATGCAACTGCTATGACGTTGAGCTGTGTGACGTATGCAGACTGGTTATTTTCCAGAGCTGAAAAAGCATTTATTTTTTAAATTTAAGAAAAGGGCACTGACGATCTTGATCAAATCCAAGAAAAACAAGTGTGAACAATACATGTTGAGTCCCAAGCAAAATTCAATGCATTCACATGTGGCAACAACTTACATGAGTACTTGTGGGCCCTACAATGCTGCTGCATTTATTGTTTGTGTGCTTGGTTCAATCCAACTCAATTCAAATTTTTTTTATCTTTTTTTCAAAAAATTTATTTCTTTCTCAAAAATTTTTAATCTTTTTTGAAAATTTAAAAATATTTAGTATTATAACTAAAATATTTAACTCAAACTAACTAACCAAACACCCTTTAGAACTTGGGAGGAAATGCCAATCCATCTCATCTTCCGTTTGAAATATAGATTTAGACCCGTTTGACTCATTAACTCAAATTTAAAATTTTTATTTTAATTTTAATTTTTTTGTTTAAAAAAATTTTTTTAAAAAATTTTTATTTTCTCTGAAAAATCAACACAAATTTATTATTATAACTTAAAATTTTTAATTTAAACTCGTTCACTAAACGGACCGGTAGGTGTGAACCTAAAAGTCTAAACGCATGCTCAAACTCCTGTATGAATTCAACAAGCTCAAACACTTTAGTGCTCATCAAGTTCCTAGCAAAACGCAACAGAATTTGTACCATGGCCACCGCTTCCAAGAGTCCCTCAATATTCTTGATTTTCATTGTTTTCCTCTTCATGTGTAATATTTTACCCATAAGCTTTGCAAAATCATCGTTAGAGGATTTAGACCATCCAACGACATTCATCGTTCACATGGCCAAATCGCAAAAGCCATCGCTCTTCACCGCTCATCATCACTGGTACAACTCCATAATCAAATCTCTTCCTTCTTCAAACCACCCTTCCAAAATCCTCTACACCTACCAGAAGGTCGTTAATGGCTTCTCTGCAAGCCTCACCCCTTCCCAAGCACTAAAGCTAAAAGACATTCCAGGTGTCCTTTCTGTCACACTTGACCAAACCCACAAAATTCAGACCACACATTCGTACCGATTTTTAGGCCTCTCCGATAACTCTGGAATCTGGCCTTACTCCAACCGGGGTGAAGATATCATCATCGGAGTTGTCGACACCGGAATTTGGCCAGAACACCCGAGTTTCGTAGACACAGGATTCTCCCCTGTCCCGCGCACCTGGTATGGCAAATGCGAGAGGTGGGCTGACTTTCCGGCTTCATCTTGTAACCGAAAACTCATCGGTGCAGGAGCGTTCCTTGCAGGATATTACATGAACTCTGGTTCAGACAAATCCCAAATGAATGTGTCCGTGGAAACAGCCTCCCCACGAGACACACACGGCCATGGGACTCATGTTGCTTCAACAGCCGCAGGAGTTGCTGTACCAAATGCAAGCCTCTTTGGGCATGCCAAGGGGACAGCCATTGGCATAGCCCCAAAAGCCCGCATATCCGCATACAAAGTGTGTGCTGCTCATGCGTGTCAACAATCTGACATGTTGGCTGGCATAGACCAAGCAGTCTCTGACGGGGTTCACATAATATCCATGTCCATATCCGGCGGGACTGATGAGTACTATCGAGATAACTCGGCGATTGCAAGCTATGGTGCTATGCAGTCTGGCGTTCTTGTCTCCGTCAGTGCAGGGAACTCTGGACCTGATCCGTCAACTGTCAACCATCTCCCTCCTTGGGTTCTAACAGTTGGTGCTTCTAGCATCAACAGAGAGTTTCCCGCCGACGTGGTTCTTGGCAACTCGAGGAAATTTACGGGTATCTCACTCTACGCTGGCGATCCTTTGCCTTCGAGTCAATATCAAGTAGCCTACGCAGGTGATTATATGAATCCCTTTTGTAAATTTGGCAACTTCAGCAATCCGAACCAACTTGCCGGAAAAATAATAGTGTGTGAGGGAAATAAAAGAATTTCAACCTACAAAACGGTACACGCAGTCATTGATGTTAATGGTGCTGGAATCATACTGATCAATATAAAAGCTCGTTGGGATGAACTTAAATCTGACCCATTTCCAGTACCAGGGGTTCGGGTCACTTACAATGACGGAAACCAAATAAAACATTATATAAGGTCAAGCCAAAATCTCACGGCAACCATTCTGTTCAGAAGAACAATCATTGGAACGGTTGCTCCAAAAGTTGCTTCCTTTTCAAGTCGTGGTCCGAACCCCCGAACGCCTCAAATTCTCAAACCCGATGTTATAGCTCCAGGTCTCAATATCTTGGCTGCATGGACTCAGGCCGCTGGCCCATGGGGTAATGTTGATCCCAGACGTGTTGAGTTCAACATAATCTCAGGAACTTCAATGGCATGCCCACATGTTAGCGGGATCGCTGCTTTGCTTATGAATTTTTACCCCAATTGGTCACCCGCCGCTATAAAATCTGCCATCATGACTACAGCTTACAATCTTGATAATTCCGGGGAAAGCATCAAAGATCTTTCGACGGGGACGGCGTCGACACCTTTTGCTCATGGAGTTGGACATGTCAACCCCAACAGAGCTCTCAATCCAGGTTTGGTATATGACATGGGTGAGATCGACTACATCGGGTTCCTCTGCTCCACTGGATATGACTACAAAAAAATAAGTATTCTTTCGAGAGATCCGGAGGATCCAGACATATGTGATAAGGCATACGCCGAACTTGGGGGTCAAGTTAAGCCAGGAGATCTGAATCTACCATCCTTTTCCGTGGTTTTCGACCATCAAGTGGAGACAGTCAAGTACAGGAGAACTGTTACGAATGTGGGGAGTGATGTCAATGCAGTTTACGCTGTGAGTTCGTATGCACCTCCAGGTACTACAATCAGCATTACACCAAATAAGCTTGTGTTCAGCAGTCGTAATCCGAAGCAGAAGTATGAGGTTACGTTCTCGTCAGTCAGCGGCGCCAGTGTCGTACCAAGATTTGGTTGGATTGAGTGGAACGACGGAACTCATCATGTCAGGAGCACAATTTCTTTTAGCTGGTCCGTTTGATGAACTTTATGGTTTCCTTTTAGCACAAGACTGAATATGGCTTTCCAGTTTGGTTATAAAGAGGTATCCAATCGTGGAGTACCTTCTATATATGTCTCATGTATGATATATATATGTGTGTGTATAGCAGTTATTTGAAAATAAGTTGGAGTACAGTACGTATTACTCCAGTAGATATATGCACTGTTGAGATGTATGCATCTTGTGCTTTGAAATAAGGTTCCATTAAGATATCCATGTCCATGTCCATCAGTGGCAGAACTTGCATCCTTTGGAGCTGTGCAACATAACGTTCTTGTCTCTACACGGTGTAGGGAACGATGGACCTTCTCCGTTTACTATCAACCAACAGTTGGCATTTCTAGCATCGATGGAGCATTTACTGCCAATGTGGTTCTTGGAGACTGCGACTTAAGGGGTGACTTCTCCAGACACATCTCCAAATGGTTTTTTTTTTTTTCCAACTCAAAACTACTGTAATATATAGATATATATATATATATATATCGCGGCACCGAGATTCTAACCATCCGTTGTGCACAAAATTTGACTAATTCTAGCTCTCTTTTTTTTTTTTTTTTTTGGCTACTGAACTAATTCTAGCTATTTATCAGGCTTTTATACTTGATCAGTGTTTGTTAACATTAAACATTTGACTACGATAGTTTTTTGTAATCCATTTAAGTTAAAAATCGAGGTAATACTTTTTTTTCTACTGATGGACAGATAATGGCATACAAATTTACTCAAAAATTTGGACAATATCCGTTCTTACTGATAGTTTCTATTGCCTTAAAAATGGATTGGTTTAGATAAATTATTGCCTTTTAATAAAGTAACTGATGTGGACAAATATCTTATATAACTATATTAAAAGAGTGGAGGCTGCCTTTATTATTCATCCTTAAAAAATACACCGTTTAAATGCTTCTATCTTTACCTTTTCCTTTTTCTTTCTGTACTCTGTCTTTCTGAAAAGCAGCTTTGTTTTTGTTTTTTTTTTTTCCTCCGCTTATTGGAAAAGAAAGAGAGAGGGGGAGAGAGAGAGAGAGTGGGCGCATTGGGATAGAAAAAAAGGAAGGGAACAATAACATGTGGGTGGGGTCTACAAAAGTGAGAGAAAGAGAGAGATAGAGAAGAAAATGAGGGGATAGTGCAGGAGAGGGAAGGTTAATATATATATATATATATATCTGAATTCTATATCTTATATATATATATAAAGGAATGGATAAAAATTTACTGTCGATCTTAACGTGCCATTCGGTGTTTTCTCCCTTTTTTTTCTTTTTTGTCCTTTTTGCTTTTTCATGAAAAACCATTTGTATTTTTTTTTCCTTTTTTTTTTTTTTTTACTTTTGGTGCTTACGATTTATTTTTATTTTACTTTTTTCTTTTCAAGTTTTTTTTTTCTACGAACTTTTCTCTACCTTGTTTTATCATCATAATCAATATTATTATTATCATTATCATTATTATTATTATATTTGTTATGGTTATTAATTTTTTTAAATTTTTACTTGTCTTTTCTTAAATTTCAACTTATACATTTTTAGTAGAATTTTATTTTTTCTTTCTTTTTCTTTAATTTTTTTTATTGAAAGCTTAAAATTCTATCACTTTCTTTCTCTCTTAAATATTCTTTTCTAATCACTATCTCAACTTTTTCATTCGAATTTTTAATTTTCTTAACTATAATCAAATATAATTGTGATAAGTTTTCTTTCTTCGTTACATGATCAAACTTTTTTTTTTTGAAGAGTTTTCACGATGGAATAAAGAAGGTTATCAACTTTCTACTTTATTACTTTGGATAATATTTATGTGATTATTTTACTTTTTTTTGCATGAAAATTAATTTCCATTTCATTATTTTTTCTTAACATTTAATAGAATAATAAATTTGGTTGTAAAATATGCACCTTATTAGTGTGTTTTTTTTTTTGGAAAACTGTTTAAGTGTTTTTGTTGTTTTTTTTTTTTTTTTCCTTTTATGAAACTATTTGGTTCTTCATGTCATTTTTCCATATTTTGCTTTTCTATCATTAACTATTTCTTATCCCATTTCTACTTTGTTTTACTTATATTTCATCATTTTTCTTAAATTTCTGACTTGTCTTTTTTCAATTTTTTTTTAATACTTCATCCTGCAACTTTTTTTTTTTCTTTCTTTCTTTTTTTTTTTCCTTCTTATTAAAAGCTCAACGTCCCAAATTTTATCTCTTAAAGTCTGTATTATATTAATTTTCTCATTGATAACTCTAATATCCTTAATTGATTGTGGTGAGTCTTAAAAAACAGATTATGAGATTACTGTTGTTTTAAATAATCATTTGCAATAGAATGATACAAAATTTTAATTTTAAATAACATAATGGATACTATAAATATTGTGAAAGAACAAAATAAATAATATTATTATGTGTTTTATGTAATAAATATTAAGTCATCATGATTTTACGATAAAATGTAATTTTTGAATTTAGATAATTATTATTATATTTTGTTTTTGAATTATTTTTTTTCTATGAAATTGTTTATATTATACATTATAAAAACTACAATTACAGTTTTATACGTACATTGCACTAGTTTGATAACTAGTCTATCTAAAAGTGCCGAAAGTCGCAGTATTCACCTACTTGTTATGGTTAAAATTTGTTTTGTTTCTTATACTTTTTCATTTGTTTTTAATACTTCAAAACTAGTATACTATATAAGACACTACTAAATTGAAAGTAATGTTTAAACTATTTAAGGTCTTTTCATCAAAAAAAAAAAAAAAAAAAAAACCCTACACTCTCTAAGCTTCTCCGCTCAATATGCCAAATGTATCCTTCGGATTATCAAATATCTCGAGCGATTGAGGTTTCTTGTGAGGGTTGTTACATTTGTTGGTTAGATTTTTCATTTTACTCTTAATTAAAATTTATACTTATGAATGAGAACTCTAAGATGGGCTTTGAGAGAAGATTAAAAAAAAAAAAAAAACTAGTGTTATATATGTAAAAAAAAATTTATACTCAAAAATTTGGACAATATCCGTTCTTACTGATAGTTTCTATTACCTTAAAATGGATTGGTTTAGATAAATTATTACCTTTTAATGAAGTAACTGATGTGGACAAATATCTTATATAACTACATTAAAAGAGTGGAGGTTGCCTTTATTATTCATCCGTAAAAAATTCACCGTTTAAATGCATCTATTTTACCTTTTCTTTTTTCTTTCTGTATTCTGTCTTTTTGAAAAGCTGCTTTGTTTTTGTTTTTTTTCCTCCTCTTGTTGTGAAAGAAAGAGAGAGGGGGAGGGGGAGAGAGAGAGGGAGAGGACGCATTGGGATAGAAAAAAGGGAAGGGAACATGTGGGTGGGGTCTACAAAAGTGAGAGAAAGAGAGAGAGAGAAGAAAACGAGGGAAAGTGCGAGAGAGGGAAGGTTAATATATATATATATATATCTTAATCCTATATCTTATATATATCCTACGTGTATCTAAAGGAATGGATAAAAATTTACTGTTGATTTTAACGTGCCATACGCTGTTTTCTCCCTTTTTTTCTTTTTTCTCCTTTTTGCTTTTTCATGAAAAACCATTTTCTTTTTTTTTCTTTTTTTTTTTTTTTAACTTTTGATGCTTACGATTTCTTTTTATTTTATTTTTTTCTTTTCAAGTTTTTTTTTCTGCCAACTTTTTTCTACCTTGTTTTATCATCATAATCAATATCATTATTATCGTTATCATTATTATTATTATTATAGTTGTTGTGGTTATTAATTTTTTTAAATTTTTAGTTATCTTTTCCTAAATTTCAACTTATACATTTTCAGTAAAATTTTGTTTTTTCTTTCTTTTTCTTTAATTTCTTTATTGAAAGCTCAAAATAATATTATTTTCTCTCTTAAATATTTTTTTTGTAATCACTACTTAGCTTTTTCACTCGAAATTCTAATTTTCTTAACTATAATCAAATCTAATTGTGGTAAGTTTTCTTTCTTCATTACATGATCAAACTTGTGTTTTTTTTTTTAAGAGTTTTCACGATGGATTAAAGGAGGTTCACAACTTTCTACTTTATTACTTTGGATAATATTTATGTGATTATTTTACTTTTTTTGACATGAAAATTAATTTCCATTTCATTATATTTCCTTAACATTTAATAGAATAATAAATTTGGTTGTAAAATATGCACCTTATTAGTGCTTTTTTTTTTTTTTGGGAAAACTGTTTAAGTGTTGTTGTTTTTGTTTTTTTCCCCTTTACGAAACTATTTGGTTCTTCATATCATTTTTCCATATTTTGCTTTTCTGTTGTTAACTATTTCTTATTCCCTTTCTGTTTTATTTTACTTATATTTCATCATTTTTCCTAAATTTCTGGCTCGTCTTTTTTCAATTTTTTTGTATACTTCATCATGCAACTTTTTTATTTTCTTTCTTTCTTTTTTTTTTTTCCTTCTTATTAAAAGCTCCGCATCCCAAATTTTCTCTCTTAAAGTCTGCATTATATCAGCTTTCTTATTGGTAACTCTAATATCCTTAATTGATTGTGATAAGTCTTAAAAAACAGATTATGAGATTACTATTGTTTTAAATAATCATTTGCAACAGAATGATATAAAATTTTAATTTTAAATAACATAATGAATACTGTAAATATTGTGAAAGAACAAAATAAATAATATTATTATGTGTTTTATGTAATAAATATTAAGTCATCATGATTTTACGATAAAATGTAATTTTTGAATTTAGATAATTATTATTATATTTTGTTTTTGAATTATTTTTTTTCTATGAAATTGTTTATATTATACATTATAAAAACTACAATTACAGTTTTATACGTACATTGCACTAGTTTGATAACTAGTCTATCTAAAAGTGCCGAAAGTCGCAGTATTCACCTACTTGTTATGGTTAAAATTTGTTTTGTTTCTTATACTTTTTCATTTGTTTTTAATACTTCAAAACTAGTATACTATATAAGACACTACTAAATTGAAAGTAATGTTTAAACTATTTAAGGTCTTTTCATCAAAAAAAAAAAAAAAAAAAAAAACCCTACACTCTCTAAGCTTCTCCGCTCAATATGCCAAATGTATCCTTCGGATTATCAAATATCTCGAGCGATTGAGGTTTCTTGTGAGGGTTGTTACATTTGTTGGTTAGATTTTTCATTTTACTCTTAATTAAAATTTATACTTATGAATGAGAACTCTAAGATGGGCTTTGCGAGGAAATTAAAAAAAAAAAAAAAAACTGTTGTTATTATTTTTTTTTTTTTGAATTGTTAGATCTGTATAGTGATTCTATTTTTTTTTTTTTTGTATACTTTTCATATTATTTTAATTGATTTTGATTGGATCTTTAAAATAGATAATACTACCAATAGTGATATATAATTATATATATGTATAGAACTGTAGAAAAGAGAGGGAGAGAGAGGAGAGAGAAGTAAATTCTTGTTATTTATAAAGTGGTATAAATTTTTTTGTTATATCATTAGAAAGCTAATGGAGATTGAGGAACAAACTGCCTTAAACCCATTTTCAATATGATTTTTCTTGTTTCCCTCAAGTAATTTGTTGAAGAAATCACTCGTAAGTATACAAGTCACACAAATTATAGAATTATGAACAAGGTTATCAATCTTACGAAGATTGTGTTTAATTTTAAATTAAGTATCGAAATTAATTAATTCTAAAATTATTTAAACAAACGATTGAAAAATAAAAATAAGAAAAATGATAATTAAAATAAATTAAAAGACAAAACAAAACCAAAGGAATAAAAAGACATGAATTAACAAGGTATTAGCAATCCAATCTCACCTAATTAATCTACAAAGCCACTCAATCATCAAGTTCTCGCACACAAAAAATAAAAATAAAAAATAAAGAGAGTCAAGAGAAGTTTATCTGGCTACGAGTTGTGTGGAGTAACCGGCCAATGGCATGTGATCATCATCATCATGAGGTGGGACAAAGATCATGCACAAAGGAGCGTTAACTACTCTCTCTCTCTCTCTCTCTCTCTCTCCCCTTTTTCAAACTTTTAATTTTTCTAGAGAGAGAGAGCAACGAATTTTATTAGACTTGAAAAGAAAGACCGTAGAGTAGCTGAAGATGAGATTTTCTAAGGGAACAATTATCGGATTTTCTAACTACTGATGGTGGTGATACGATGACAATAAAGTTTTACAAAGAGTTTTTGTTTTTATCACATACAATTTTTCTTAACATTTTTGTTTTATACTTATCGAGAGATTATATTTTGCCGCACGCTTTATTAGAATCTTATAAGAAGTACGTACTCGCAAAGAATTAATGTTGGGTGGAGAAATTGATGAAGACTGCCTAACAAGTTCTAAATGAACACCATGCATCATGGTTACAGTTTCACACCTTGCACATAATATAGAATTTTCATTTATATATCGATTTTTTATGGTTGAGATAAGCTTCCAACAACCAATTATTAATCCCTCGGAACATTTCCACCAACAACTAAGAGAAGGATTAGATTGAACAAGAATCATTTTGAGATATAAAAGTATCAAAGCAAATATAAGACGTCTAATGACAAATTAATTTTTTAGGCAGGCTATGTTTGGAGCATACACTCCAGTATTCTAAAAGTTTTTTTTTTTTTTTTTTAATTTTATCTTTTTCTTTAAAAATAAACCAATTTCAATATCTACATCTTTAAATCTTTCTTAAAAACTTAAAATTTAAAAATTCATAATTTTCTTATTCCAAATCGAAATAAGATAATTTTTTTAAATTACATAAAATGATGAAATGTATGAAAAAATATATCCATATTACCATATATATATATTTTAATTCCAAATAGATCATTTTCAACTAAACGTACAACTCCAAACGTGAACTTTTTTTTCAATCAAAATATTTCCAACGCTACAATTGGAGTATATGCCACCTTAATTAAACAAAGACTAAATTGCAAGGTTGGTTCCGAAACTTTTAAGTGTAACTTTGGTCCATAATCTTTTTTTATAGTTGAAATGCTTCTAAATTATTAATAGGTTACTAAAATAGTTATTTTCCATGAATTTTATACGAAATTTATTAGTTAACATCACTTTTTGATCAAATTATTAATGGATTTTATCCAAAAATTTATAAAAATTATTATAACAATATTTTAATAGTTTAGGACCATTCTAATTTTTTTTAAAAAAATTAAGGATCAAAACTAGATAAATTTAAAATTTTAGAGATTAATTAAGCAATTTATACTTAAATAAATGTAAGACCTACTTTAACAAAAGATGATGAAACTGCTACGAAGTAGAGCTGTGTGACGTATGCAGAGTGGTTATTTTCCAGAGCTGAAAAAGCATTTATGTTTTAAATTTAAGAAAGGGCACTGACGATCTTTGACCAAATCCAAGGAAAACAAGTGGGATCAATATATGTTGAGTCCCACGCAAAATTCAACGCATTCACATGTGGCAACGACTTTTATGAGTACTTGTGGGCCCTACAATGTTGCTACATTCCAAGAGAGGAGGAACTTGGGAGGGAGTGCCAATCCATCTCATCTTCCGTTTGAAATATAGATTTATAAAAATTGATTGAATTTTTAAGAATTTATTATATTTTTTATTGATTTTAAAAATAAAAAATAAAAAATATAAGTGTAAACTTGCAATCTAAACGAATGCGCAAACTCCTATATGAATCCAACAAACTCAACCCTCATCGGTTCCTGGCAAAACATAACAAAATTTGTACCATGGCAACTACTTCCAACAGTCCCTCAATATTCTTGATTTTCATTGTTTTCCTCTTCATGTGTAATATTTTACCCATAAGCTGTTCAAAATCATTGTTAGAGGATTTAGACCATCCAATGACATTCATCGTTCGCATGGCTAGATCTCAAAAGCCATCTCCTTTCACGTCTCATTCTTCTTGGTACAACTCCATCGTCAAATCTCTTCCTCCTTCAAACCACCCTGCCGAAATCCTCTACACTTACCAGAAAGTCGTTGATGGCTTCTCTGCAAGCCTCACCCCTTCCCAAGTACGAAAACTAAAAGGCATTCCAGGTGTCCTTTCTGTCACACTTGACCAAACCCACAAAATTCAGACTACACATTCATACCAGTTTTTAGGCCTCTCCGAAAGCTATGGACTTTGGGATTCCTCCAACTACGGTGAAGATGTCATTATCGGAGTTCTTGACAGTGGAATTTGGCCGGAACACCGAAGTTTCTCGGACACAGGATTATCCCCTGTCCCATCCACCTGGAAAGGCCGATGTGAGAGGTGGGTTGACTTTAACGCTTCATCTTGTAACCGAAAACTCATCGGTGCGAGAGCGTTCCTTAAAGGATATTACATGAAGTCTGGTTTAGACAAATTGTCAGTGGAAAAAGAATCCCCACGAGACAGAGAGGGCCATGGGACTCATGTTGCTTCAACAGCCGCAGGAGTTGCTGTACCAAATGCAAGCCTCTTTGGGTATGCCGAGGGGACAGCCATTGGCATAGCCCCAAAAGCCCGCATTGCCGCATACAAAGTGTGTACTGCTCATGGGTGTCAACAATCTGACATGTTGGCTGGCATGGACCGAGCAGTCAATGACGGGGTTCACATAATATCCATGTCCATAGACGGCGGGACTAATGATTACTATCTAGATGACACGGCAATCGCAAGCTATGGTGCTATGCAGTCAGGCGTTCTTGTTTCCGTCATTGCAGCGAACTCTGGACCTGATCCGTCAACTGTCAACCATCTCGCTCCATGGATTCTAACGGTTGGTGCTTCTAGCATCAACAGAGAGTTTCCTGCCGACGTGGTTCTTGGCAACTCGAGGAAATTTACTGGTACCTCACTCTACGCTGGCCATCCTTTGCCTTCGAATCCATATCAAGTAGCCTACGCAGGTGATTTTAGGAATCCCTTTTGTAAAATTGACAACTTCATCAAGCCGAACCAACTTGCCGGAAAAATCATAGTGTGTGAGGGAAATAAGAGTACTTTAGCCTATGACGCGGCATGCGCAGTCTTTGATGTTAATGGTGTTGGAATCATAATTATAAATACAGTAGCTAGATGGGATGAACTTCAATCTGAGCCATTTCTAACACCAGGGGTTCGGGTCACTTACAATGACGGAAACCAAATAAAAGAGTATATAACGTCAAGCCAAAATCCCACGGCAACCATTCTGTTCGGACGAACAATCATTGGAACGGTTGCTCCAAAAGTTGCTTCCTTTTCAAGTCGTGGTCCGAACCCCCTAACGCCTCAAATTCTCAAACCCGATGTTATAGCTCCAGGTCTCGGTATCTTGGCTGCATGGACCCAAGCCGCTGGTCCATGGGGTGCTGTTGATCCGAGACGTGTTGAGTTCAACATAATCTCAGGAACTTCAATGGCATGCCCACATGTTAGCGGGATCGCTGCTTTGCTTAAGAACATTTACCGCCATTGGTCACCCGCCGCTATAAAATCTGCCATCATGACTACAGCTTACAATCTTGATAATTCCGGGGAAAGCATCAAAGATCTTTCGACGGGGACGGAGTCGACACCTTTTGCTCATGGAGCCGGTCATGTCAACCCCAACGGAGCTCTCAATCCAGGTTTGGTGTATGACATGGGTGAGATCGACTACATCGGGTTCCTTTGCTCCATTGGTTATGACTACGAAAAAATAAGTATTCTTTCGGGAGAGCAGGAGGATCCATACATATGTCATGAGGCATACGCTGAACTTGGGGGTCAAGTTAAGCCAGGAGATCTGAATCTACCATCCTTTTCCGTGGTTTTCAACCATCAAGTGGAGACAGTCAAGTACAGGAGAACTGTTACGAATGTGGGGAGTGATGACGATGCAGTTTACGCTGTGAGTTGGTATGCACCTCCAGGTACTTCAATCAGCATCACACCAAATGAGCTTGTGTTCAGCAGTAGTAATCCGATGCAGAAGTATGAGGTTACGTTCTCGTCCGTCAGCGGCGCCGGTGTCCTACCAAGATTTGGTTGGATTGAGTGGAACGACGGAACTCATCATGTCAGGAGCACGATTTCTTTTAGCTGGTCCGATCCTACAACTGCCTCTTTGATGGACTTTACGATTTACTGATGTAGGAGTTGGTTCTATTAATGGTGTTGAACAAATGTCTTCGTTCTTTTTGCCTTTGTTCAGTTGTCGTTTGTTCTTATAGGGGTCGTTTAGCTTATAGCATTTTATTGGCTGTATTTGTTGAACTTCGTTTAAGCTGTGCGTTTTGTGCACTTTCTTTAGAGTCCTTTATATTGTAGCTTTGAAAACATTTTAAGAGACTTTTGATATTGGCATTTTGAGAATCATTTTCAGAGAGTTTTCTCTCCTAATCCTTCCCCTTTTATGGGTTTTCTTTAGGTGGATTTGGAACCCTTACTCCGTCCTCCGTCCGGGTTAGGCCGGTAAATTGCATCTTTCGTCTTCCAGCCATGGATTTGGCTGTGTTCTAACGTCTCGCTGCGTCATTTCCTTTTAGCACAAGACTGAATATGACTTTCCAGTTTGGTTATAAAGAGGTATCTAATCGTGGAGTACCTTCTATATATGTCTCATGTATGATATATATATATATGTGTGTGTATGTATATCAGTTATTTGAAAATAAGTTGGAGTACACTACGTATTACTCTCGTAGATATATGTAATGTTGAGATGTATGCATCTTGTGCTTTGAAATAAGGGTTCCATTAAGATATCCATGCCCATGTCCATCAGTGGCAGAACTTGCATTCTTTGGAGCTATGCGACATAACGTTCTTGTCTCCACACGGTGTTGGGAACGATGGACCTTCTCCGTTTACTATCAACCAACAGTTGGCATTTCTAGCATCGATGGAGCATTTACTGCCAATGTGGTTCTTGGAGACTGCGACTTAAGGGGTGACTTCTCCAGACACATCTCCAAATGGTTTTTTTTTTTTTTTTTTCCAACTCAAAACTACTGTAATATATAGATATATATATATATATATATCTCGCGGCACCGAGATTCTAAACATCCGTTGTGAACAAAATTTGACTAATTCTAGCTCCTTTTTTTTTTTTTTGGCTACTGAACTAATTCTAGCTATTTATCAGGCTTTTATACTTGGTCAGTGTTTGTTAACATTAAACATTTGACTACGATAGTTTTTTGTAATCCACTTAAGTTAAAAATCGAGGTAATACTTTTTTTTCTACTAATGGACAGATAATGGCATATAAATTTACTCAAAAATTTGGACAATATCCGTTCTTACTGATAGTTTCTATTACCTTAAAATGGATTGGTTTAGATAAATTATTACCTTTTAATGAAGTAACTGATGTGGACAAATATCTTATATAACTACATTAAAAGAGTGGAGGTTGCCTTTATTATTCATCCGTAAAAAATTCACCGTTTAAATGCATCTATTTTACCTTTTCTTTTTTCTTTCTGTATTCTGTCTTTTTGAAAAGCTGCTTTGTTTTTGTTTTTTTTCCTCCTCTTGTTGTGAAAGAAAGAGAGAGGGGGAGGGGGAGAGAGAGAGGGAGAGGACGCATTGGGATAGAAAAAAGGGAAGGGAACATGTGGGTGGGGTCTACAAAAGTGAGAGAAAGAGAGAGAGAGAAGAAAACGAGGGAAAGTGCGAGAGAGGGAAGGTTAATATATATATATATATATCTTAATCCTATATCTTATATATATCCTACGTGTATCTAAAGGAATGGATAAAAATTTACTGTTGATTTTAACGTGCCATACGCTGTTTTCTCCCTTTTTTTCTTTTTTCTCCTTTTTGCTTTTTCATGAAAAACCATTTTTCTTTTTTTTTCTTTTTTTTTTTTTTAACTTTTGATGCTTACGATTTCTTTTTATTTTATTTTTTTCTTTTCAAGTTTTTTTTTCTGCCAACTTTTTTCTACCTTGTTTTATCATCATAATCAATATCATTATTATCGTTATCATTATTATTATTATTATAGTTGTTGTGGTTATTAATTTTTTTAAATTTTTAGTTATCTTTTCCTAAATTTCAACTTATACATTTTCAGTAAAATTTTGTTTTTTCTTTCTTTTTCTTTAATTTCTTTATTGAAAGCTCAAAATACTATTATTTTCTCTCTTAAATATTTTTTTTGTAATCACTACTCAACTTTTTCACTCGAAATTCTAATTTTCTTAACTATAATCAAATCTAATTGTGATAAGTTTTCTTTCTCCATTACATGATCAAACTTGTGTTTTTTTTTAAGAGTTTTCACGATGGATTAAAGGAGGTTCTCAACTTTTTACTTTGTTACTTTTGATAATATTTATGTGATTATTTTACTTTTTTTGACATGAAAATTAATTTCCATTTCATTATATTTCCTTAACATTTAATAGAATAATAAATTTCGTTGTAAAATATGCACCTTATTAGTGTGTTTTTTTTTTTGGAAAACTGTTTAAGTGTTTTTGTTGTTGTTTTTTTTTTTTTCCTTTTATGAAACTATTTGGTTTTTCATGTCATTTTTCCATATTTTGCTTTTTTGTCATTAACTATTTCTTATCCCATTTCTACTTTGTTTTACTTATATTTCATCATTTTTCTTAAATTTCTGACTTGTCTTTTTTCAATTTTTTTTTTTATACTTCATCCTGCAACTTTTTTTATTTTCTTTCTTTCTTTTTTTTTTTCCTTCTTATTAAAAGCTCAACGTCCCAAATTTTATCTCTTAAAGTCTGTATTATATTAATTTTCTCATTGATAACTTTAATATCCTTAATTGATTGTGGTGAGTCTTAAAAAACAGATTATGAGATTACTGTTGTTTTAAATAATCATTTGCAATAGAATGATACAAAATTTTAATTTTAAATAACATAATGGATACTATAAATATTGTGAAAGAACAAAATAAATAATATTATTATGTGTTTTATGTAATAAATATTAAGTCATCATGATTTTACGATAAAAATATAATTTTTGAATTTAGATAATTATTATTATATTTTGTTTTTGAATTATTTTTTTTCTATGAAATTGTTTATATTATACATTATAAAAACTACAATTACAGTTTTATACGTACATTGCACTAGTTTGATAACTAGTCTATCTAAAAGTGCCGAAAGTCGCAGTATTCACCTACTTGTTATGGTTAAAATTTGTTTTGTTTCTTATACTTTTTCATTTGTTTTTAATACTTCAAAACTAGTATACTATATAAGACACTACTAAATTGAAAGTAATGTTTAAACTATTTAAGGTCTTTTCATCAAAAAAAAAAAAAAAAACCCTACACTCTCTAAGCTTCTCCACTCAATATGCCAAATATATCCTTCGGATTATCAAATATCTCGAGCGATTGAGGTTTCTTGTGAGGGTTGTTACATTTGTTGGTTAGATTTTTCATTTTACTCTTAATTAAAATTTATACTTATGAATGAGAACTCTAAGATGGGCTTTGAGAGAAGATTAAAAAAAAAAAAAAAAACTAGTGTTATTATTTTTTTTTTTTTTTTTGAATTGTTAGATCTGTATAGTGATTCTATTATTTTTTTGGTATACTTTTCATATTATTTTAATTGATTTTGAATGGATCTTTAAAATAGATAATACTACCAATAGTGATATATAATTATATATATGTATAGAACTGTAGAAAAGAGAGGGAGAGAGAGGAGAGAGAAGTAAATTCTTGTTATTTATAAAGTGGTATAAATTTTTTTGTTATATCATTAGAAAGCTAATGGAGAATGAGGAACAAACTGCCTTAAACCCATTTTCAATATGATTTTTCTTGTTTCCCTCAAGTAATTTGTTGAAGAAATCACTCGTAAGTATACAAGTCACACAAATTATAGAATTATGAACAAGGTTATCAATCTTACGAGGATTACGTTTAATTTTAAATTAAGTATCGAAATTGATTAATTCTAAAATTATTTAAACAAACGATTGAAAAATAAAAATAAGAAAAATGATAATTAAAATAAATTAAAAGACAAAACAAAACCAAGCGAATAAAAAGACATGAATTAACAAGGTATTAGGGATCCAATCTCACCTAATTAATCAACAAAGCCACTCAATCATCAAGTTCTCACAAAAAAAAAAACTACTAAATTCGTACCATGGATACTAGCTACTTCCAAACATCCATCAATCTTCTTTGTTTTTTTTTTTTTTTTTTTGGGGAAAATCCCACCGCCACATTTCTGTTTCGTGGAATGATTGAGGTTTGGTATATGACTTGGGATTGGCAGACTACATCAGGTATGACTACCAAGAAATAAGTCTTCTTTCGATTTGGTATTCACCTACTACCACTACTGACTCTGCGGAATAAAGATTAGGTACCATCAATCTTCTTTTATTAATAATAATATTTAGAGTGATTATAGTCAGAAAAAAATGACAATGAGATCGTAATCTGATCTTCTTATTCCCTAAAAATTTCTGCAGGTATATAAATGCAAATGGAATATTATGGAAATTATGGACCACGCCATGCACCCAGAGGAGACAAAAAAGAAAGAGGAGAGCCTGCGTGTGTGTGTGTTTGACAGTACTGTACTGTTTGGCACCGACTCTCTGATCAAATTGGCAGGCCGAAAGTCACACACCGACACACGCACCAATATATATATATATATAATATTTATATCGACCAAATATTGTTATTCGTCATTGTAATAAGATTGTGTCGTACGTAAATTATCTGTATTTCATCCAGATTCCGAAACCACGCATCTTTATTTCACACACACAATAAAGTGCTCAAAAAAAAAAAAAAGAAAGAAATAAAGAGAGTCAAGAGAAGTGTATCTGGCTAGGAGTTGTGTGGAGTAACGGGCCAATGGCATGTGATCATCGTCATCATGAGGTGGGACAAAGATCATGGACAAAGGAGCGTTAACTACTCTCTCTCTCTCTCCCCTTTTTCAAACTTATAATTTTTCTAGAGAGAGAGAGCGCAACGAATTTTATTAGACTTGAAAAGAAAGACCGTAGAGTAGCTGAAGATGAGATTTTCTAAGGGAACAATTATCGGATTTTCTAACGACTAATGATGATGATGATGATACGATGACAATAAAATTTTACCAAGAGTTTTTTTTTTGCTTTTATCAGGTACGATTTTTCTTAACATTTTTGTTCTATACTTATCGAGAGATTATATTTTGCCGCACGCTTTATTAGAATCTTATAAGAAGTAGGTACTCGTAAAGAATTAATGTTGGGTGGAGAAATTGACGAAGACTGCCTAACAAGTTCTAAATGAACAACATGCATCATGGTTACAGTTTCACAACCTTGCACATAATATAGAATTTTCATTTATAATTCGATTTTGTATGGTTGAGATAAGCTTCCAACAACCAATTATTAATCCCTTGGAACATTTCCACCAACAACTAAGAGAAGGATTAGATTGAACAAGAATCATTTTGAGATACAAAAGTATCAAAGCAAATATAATTAGATGTCTAATGACAAATTAACTATATATTCGATCTTTATATTACCAATCTCATACGCAAATAAGTCTGTTTCGTGGAATGATTAGGTACTCCTACTACTGACTCTGCGGCTCCCATTTGAACAACCTTATATACGTACTGTTTGCGTACAATAGTATACATGTGCTGTTGACATACATCTTGTGCTTTGAAATAAATCTTTTATTATTATTATTAATTAAGCTTTACATATATTACCTTAGGTAAGTATGTAATTTAATTTACAATTCTATTTTTTTAAAAAAATCACTTTCTCTCTCTGTTTTTTGTTTTTTTAGTAAGGGGACATCTAAGCCGGAGTGCTGTAAATCAATCGTATGTTGATGCCATCACTTGGTATTCCATAGCCTACATACTTGGTTCAAATTCCAAATTTACAACCTCGTTTCTCAGCTCATTCTTTTTTTTTTTTTTCCTTTTTAACATTGCATTTATCTCTTTGTTTGTGTCGAAATCGGATCAAATAACAAACAACAAGATATAAAGCTTAATTGGATTTCTAATAATTGGAGAAATCTATCCTAACCTGTATGCAAGTTTTAGATCTCTTCTAAGAGCGTACAAAAATACATAGTCCCCTATTTAATTATGGTCTCTTGTGACGGGGAATTCTATCATCATTCCTAAGAGGGTGTTTGGTGAATGAGTTTAGTTTAAAATTTTTAAATTTCAATAGTAATTTTTTAGAAAATACAAAAAAAAAAATTTTTCAGAAAAGATAAAAAACTTTTTCAGAAAAAGACAAAAACCATGAATGAAAAAAGTACAATTTAGTTTAAAATGAGATTGAAACCAAACATGCCCTAAATCTTGGACTCTCATTCTTGAAACGTGCCATTTCTCTTATCTTCTATTTTTTTGTTATGTTTGTTGACGTGGCGCGGTCTCGATCCTGGTATGCGCTTTCCAACCGTTCCGGTTCTACTTCTCCTTAATTCTTTTGAACGCTGCCGTTTCATTCATTTCCCTTGAAGGTCCTAAACGCCACGTCGACGTCGACGTCGTTTTCTGAGTCATCAAAAATTCACACCATAAATAATTTTGCAGTTGTGTGCAGTACATTAGCCTTAATGTATACAAGTGACCACTATACTTAAAGAAATTTATTACTAGACAGTGTCTGTCCAAATTAGATTTTCTTCTTGGGGAAAATTAATTAAAGCAGGGGAAAAAAAACAAAAGAGTTAAACAAAGTGAACAAAAACAAACCAAGTCCCGAAAAGCTTAGTATTTGTATTTGTATATATATATATATATTTTTTTTTTGGAATAAGCAAAAACTTTATGAAAAGAAAAAAAAATTAAGAGCCTACAAATTCAGGAAGAAAAGAAAAAAGTCTAATAAAAGCATAAAGAAAGGGGGAAAAATCAATTAGAAAACATGACAATTTTCTCATTTTAAAACATTTTCTTCTCCGAGCCCTAAGTTGATAAGATGATGTGTTTTTCTTGGACTCCTTCAGTTCTTTGTTCACTTTTTTTTTTTTTTTTTTTTTTTTTTGCCCCTTAAAATGTCAAGTTCTGCCAATTTATCCCAAGAACAAGAAGCTACAATTTTCATCTCTTTCTAAGCAAGTATGTGATTGTTGACCATTATGCCATTGTTTGCTTCTAAGACTTTGATCTTTTGGACTATTTGAATCTTCATCATCTTGCATATCAGAAATTTAAATACCTTGATCTTTATATTATAAATTTAATTATGTTTTTACAAAAATACCCTTTTACTTTTGATCTTTGTTTGACATCTGTTAGTTTCGTTAAAAAAACCTAACAGAATGGGAAAATTTGCCAACATTTAAAAGTTTGAGGGGAACGGATATTACAAATTGATATTCAAGGGACGTTTTGTGACAAGATCTAAAACTCAAGGGAAAAAAGTGTAATTAATCATAAATCATTTGTTGACTGTCATATATATATATATATGTGTGCGTGCGCTTGTGTCTGCGTGTGTGAGTGAGAAGTAGATTTACTTCGTCAAAAAAAAATTCATTTTTTATTTATTATTATTTTTTTTTTGGGTATAATGTCTATAGATACTTCATGTCGTAAATTAAAAGAAAATCTCTGAATTACCTGATGAACTAGCCCGGGGGATTACAAATGTCAAGAGTGGGCTGTGAAACTTTAACCGAAGTAAAGGAAGAATATTAACCACCACTAATTCGGCTAAAATTGCTTTGAAATCTTTTTACCAAAGTTTGGCAGATTCTTGTACCTTTCATGTAATAATTTGTGAAAGAGATAAAACTAACTTTTGTTTTAGACTTGCGACTGCAAGAAGATAGACTTGGGATTAGCTCGGTAAATGCCTTGGAAGTCTTTAAAAGTCGTTTTTCACAAAGTACGATGTAAATATTATGTTAGTTAAAAGTACTCAAAAATCATTTGCACAATATTAATGCATTTTAATAATTATTTGGAGAAACTAGAATTTCTAACATTTATTTTTAGCTTCTACTTCTCTTTTTCTTACAAATAAAAGTAGAAATTATGATAAAAGCACAACTACTCCAAACTAACCCTTCCTACAGCTCCCTTGGTCAACTTAGATTAACTATTAAAATTATTCTATGCTCTACAAGAATAAATAATTTGAAATTTTTTAAAATTAGGTCGTTGTAGTACTCATTGAATAAAACAGAAATAGGGGTTTTTTAGTACTGGGGGTGGGGAAGAGAATCAATTTTTTAGGCAGGCTATGCTTGGAGCATACACTTCAGTATTTAAAAAAAAAAATTTTGTCTTTTTCTTTAAAAATAAACCAATTTCAATATCTACATCTTTAAATCTTTCTTAAAAACTTAAAATTTTAAAATTCATAATTTTCTTATTTCAAATAGAAATAAGATAATTTTTTTAAATTACATAAAATGATGAAATGTATGAAAAAATATATCCATATTGCCATTTATATATTTTTTTTAATTCCAAATAGATCATTTTCAACCAAACGTACAACTCCAAACGTGAACTTTTTTTTCAATCAAAATATTTCCAACGCTACAATTGGAGTATATGCCACCTTAATTAAACAAAGAGTAAATTGCAAGGTTAGTTCTGAAACTTTTAAGTATAACTTTGGTCCATAATCTTTTTTTTATAGTTGAAATACGCCTTCTAAATTATTAATATGTTACTAAAATAGTTATTTTCCATTAATTTTATACGAAATCCATTTAGTTAGCATCACTTTTTGACTAAATTATTAATGGATTTTATCTAAAAATTTATAAAAATTATTATGATAATATTTTAATAGTTTAGGACCATTCTAACTTTTTAAAAAAATTAAGAACATGTTTGGTTCGTCGGTTCAAACTATTAGTTTGAACTGATTTTTTTGTCGTTTTTCTAAAAAGTTTTCTGTCTTTTCTGAAAAAGTTTGTCTTTTCTGAAAAGTCAACAAAAATTACTATTGAAACTTAAAATTTCTAACTCAAACTGGTGAACCAAACGGAGCCTAAGGATCAAAACTAGATAAATTTAAAATTTTAGAGATTAATTAAGCAATTTATACTTAAATAACTGTAAGACCTACTTTAACAAAGGATGATGAAACTGCTATGAAGTAGAGCTGTGTGACGTATGCAGAGTTGTTATTTTCCAGAGCTGAAAAAGCATTTTATGTTTTAAATTTAAGAAAGGGCGCTAACGATCTTTGATCAAATCCAAGAAAAACAAAGCGTGATCAACATATGTTGAGTCACGCATTCACATGTGGCAACGACTTTTTTATGAGTACTTGTGGACCCTACAATGTTGCTACATTCAAAGAGAGGAGGACTTGGGAGGAAACGCTAATCGAGGAGGGCAGGTCTCGTCCTCCTGCAACATTAGTTTTAAATGAAAATTTTAAATTGAATTTAGATAATTTTTTTAAAAATTAGTTATATTTTTTTTGGGTTGATTTTTCAGAAATAGATAAAAATTAAAGTGGAAAAACATAGATGTGAATCTGTGATCTAAACGCATATGAATCCAAGGAGTCCGATAGTGTTCATCAGGTTCCTAGCAAAACACAACGAAATATGTATCCATGGTCACTACTTCCAAGAGTCCCTCGATATTCCTTGATTTTCATTGTTTTACTCTTCATGTGTAATATTTTTCCCATCAAGCTGTTCCAAAATCATTGTTAGAGGATTTAGAACATCCAATGACATTCATCGTTCACATGGCTAAATCTCAAAAGCCATCTCCTTTCATGTCTCATTCTCCTTGGTACAACTCCATCATCAAATCTCTTCCTCCTTCAAACCACCCTTCCAAAATCCCCTACACTTACCATGAGAAGTCGTGGCAAATGGCTTCTCTGCAAGCCTCACTTACTTCCCAAGCAGCGAAGCTGAAAGAACATTACAGGTGTCCTTTCCAGTCACTCTTGACCAAGTCCACAAAATCCAGACTACACTTACATATCAATTTTTAGGCGGCTCACCGAAAGCTATGGAAACTTTGGCCTTTCTCCAACTACGGTGAAGATGTCATTATCGGAGTTCTTGACACTGGAATTTGGCCGGAACACCGAAGTTTCTCGGACACAGGATTATCCCCTGTCCCATCCACCTGGAGAGGCCTATGTGAGACGCTGGGCCGACTTTAATGCTTCATCTTGTAACAGAAAACTCATTGGTGCGGGAGCGTTCCTTCTAGAGGATATTACATGTCTGATTTAGGTAGAACGCCAATAAATGTATCGGTGGAAACAAAATCTCCAAGATACACAAATGGCCATGGGACTCATGTAGCTTCAACTGCAGCAGGAGTTGCTGTCCAAGATGTAAGCTTTCTCGAGTATGCCAAAGGGACGGCCATCGGTGCTTGCCCCAAAAGCCCGCATTGCCGCATACAAAGTCTGTAATGGTAAAGGGTACTGTCACTCAGTCGACATCTTGGCTGGAATGGACCAAGCAGTCAATGGCGGGGTGGACATAATTTCCATGTCCATAGGTGGCGGGACAAAGGAGTACCATGATAATGATGTAGCCGTTGCAAGCTTCGGAGCCATGCAATTTGATGTTCTTGTCTCTGTCACTGCAGGGAACTCTGGACCTGCGCCAAGCAGTGGGCGCTTCTAGCATCAACAGAGAGTTTCGTGCCGACTTGGTTCTTGGCGACTCAAGGACTTTTATGGGAGTCTCACTCTACGCTGACCTTACCTTGCCTTATGATCGGTATCAACTTCTGAACGTCCGAGGATTTTTGGAATGCCTTTTGTAAAGAAGGTGGCTTCAACAATCCAAACCTACTCGCTGGAAAAATCATTGTGCGTGAGGACAAGGGGAATGTTTCAACCTACCAAAAGGCAGCCGCGGTTGATGGTGTTCATGGTATTGGACTCGTTATAACAAATACGGAAGAGACGGGAGAAGAACTTCGAGCCGAGCCATATCCTAAGCCAGGAGTTCGAGTCAGTTACAATGATGGAAACCAAATAAAACAGTATATCAGATCAAGCCAAAACCCCACCGCAACAATCCTATTCCAAGGAACAATCATCGGGACAGTTGCTCCAAAAGTTGCTGCCTTTTCAGGTCGTGGTCCGAACCCTCTCACACCCCAAATTCTCAAACCTGATGTTATAGCTCCAGTCTCAATATCATAGCCGGTTGGACTCAAGCTGCTGGTCCATGGGGCGATCGTGATCCAAGACGTGTCGAGTTCAATATAATCTCTGGAACTTCAATGGCATGCCCGCATGTTAGTGGGGGGTCGCTGCTTTGCTTAAGAAGGCGTACCCTGATTGGTCTTCCACGGCTATAAAATCTGCCCTCATGACCACAGCTTATAGTCCGGATATTCCTGGGCAAAGCATCAAAGATCTTGCAACGGGACAGATACAAAAAATATTTCATTTCGAATTGAGACATAAGAACCCCCTCAATTCTGAAATAAATCAATGGAAAAATTGGTTAAAGGGTTATTATCAAAATAATTTATCTCAGTCTAGATTAGTACCACAAAAAAAAAAAAGTAGAAATAGCATAAATCAACACTCTATACCTCAAAATAACCATTTAAACAAATGGGATTCATATGAAGAAAACCCATTAATTAACTTTAAATCCGAAAAAAAAAATGTTAAAAAACAATATAGATATGATCTTTTATCATATAATTTTATTAATTATGAAGATAAGAAAAACTCGTCTATTTATAGATTACCATTACAAATAAATCATAACCAAGCGGTTTTTTATAATTACAACGAACATAAACGAAAAATCTTTAATATGCTAGTAGGTATCCCTGTCAAGACACCTTTTTCACATGGAGTTGGTCATGTAGATCCCAATAGAGCTCTCGATCCGGGTTTGGTATATGACATGGGTGTGTTTGACTACATCTGGTTCCTTTGCTCCGCTGGGTATGATTACCAAAAAATAAGAATGCTTTTGAGGGAATCTGTTAGTCCAAACATATGTGCGGGGAAATTTGTTACACCAGAAGATCTGAATCTACCGTCGTTTTCAATAGTTATCAATAATCAAGTGAAGACAGTCAGGTACAAGAGAACTGTTAAGAATGTAGGGAGTAATATCAACGCCACTTATGGAGCAAATTGGCACGCACCTGAAGGTACTATAATCGACGTTTTGCCGAAGAGCCTTGTGTTCAACAGTGATAATCCGAAGCAGATGTATGAGGTTACATTCTCTTCGAATGGTGGCTCGGATCACTCACCAAGATTTGGTTGGATTGAGTGGCTCGACGGAACTCATCGTGTCAGGAGCACAATTGCTTTTAGCTGGGCCACTACGACTACCGACTCTCTAGTTTCCATTTGATCAATTTTATGATTTATTTTGAGCACAAATCTGATTAAGAGTTTCTAGTTTAGTTACAAGGAGGTACATCTTATCATCCAGTATCTTTCATGTGTTATTTCTACTGCTGGTATACATGTACTGCTGAGATATATTCATCTTGTGATTTGAAATAAATGTTTCAGTTAACGAAGCTTGGACGGTTTTCTAAATGATTTAATAAGAAAATTTTAGTAAATGAAGTGCATAGAAAATGTTGCAGATAATTATTTGGAGGATTGGTCAAGTTCAGACCAGGCGGTCTAGCTCTTGACAGACTAGAGAAACATCGCGTTTAAGGTCATCACGTACATTTTGACAATAAAAGCAACCATAAGACTATATTGTGACAATAAAACATCCTGAAATTGCTCAAAAATCAGCCAAACATGATCTAGTAAAACACATTGAGATAGAATGCGATTTTATCAAAGAAAACAAGAGGGCGGTCTAGCTTGGTTACTATCTGACTCATGAAAGATTAGACAGTTGATGTCACTGAGAAAGGTCTACCACATGACAATTTTCTTCTGAGTTGCAAGGTGCGAATGATCAACGTTTTTTAACCAACTTGAGAGTGAGTGCTCGATATTATTTGAACTGAATTAACTTTAATTGTAACTTATTAGTTAGGGGTTAGGTAGGCAAATTATAATAATTAATTACATTTAACGTTAATTGTAAATAATTAATAGCTAGGCAAATTGAGAAGAATAAAAGAGACGTGCAAGAATGAAGGAAATATGAACACTAATTTACATCAGCAAGACAGAGAGAAAATATTGCAACAAGAGAATTATAAAAAAAAAAATTAAGGGAAATAGCAGGCACAATTTGATTTCAGAGCCGGCAGTTTTGTTTAGTCTTTGACAAGAACTTGGCAAATTACAACAATCTTAAACGGCTAGAAACCAGTTAGCATCCAAGATTTTTTTTTTTGATGCTGCAAAAGTATACATCCAAGATGGTTGCACCTGCAGATTTTGAGCTCTAATGTGCAGCATCTTCTTCTTCACAGAACTTTGTATATTCCTTGGGGCCCAACAATGACTCTAGCTCCGACGGATTGCTCGGCTTCACCTTGATCATCCATCCGTCTTCAAACGGACTTGAGTTGATCTTCATGTCAACAAAAAAGTGACACAACAATGTTTAAAAAGCTAGTGAAAGCAAAAGAAAAAAAAGTGCAATAGAACTCAACAGTATCGAACCAGGTTTCTGTGCTTTTAGCTTCCAAAAAACTTAAGTTATTAGGACGCAGGTTGATAATGGTTTTTCATTTTGGCCTTACCCCTCGTGCACTCAAGGAGGGAAGGAAGGACCAAAGTAAGGCCCCCCTCAATGTTTTTTCAAAACATACCATATAATTTTGAATAAAATTTCATAGCAGCCATCCTAATAATAAAAACTTGCTCAAATATCCTCTGATCATCCATTACATAGTCATTAGTCCCCAAAAAATTATACCTTCGTCACTGCCCTCGTGTACAAGGCTTGACAAAGAATGGAATTAAGAAGGGCATATTTTCTAAAATGCTAACAATTTTATTCAATTTGAATGCTCAAAACGTGAATATTTTAGTCTGAGCCTAAAACATAATAAAGGCTCAAAACGTTATGGCAAATTCCGAAGGAGCCATTACAGGTGTTTCAACTGAAGACCCGATACTCTGATAACACATCACATTAGTTAAACACTATTAGGAGATCGCCCAACAATAGTTTTTTAATATAGCAATGTTCGATAGCACTACAGTAGGCAACTAAAGTGATTGAGCTATAGGAAAGGAAGAATTATACCAAGCCAGGTGCTTCAGCAAGCTTGGAGTTAACCTCAACAACCTCGCCGGAGATTGGAGAGTTTACATCACTGGTTGCCTTGACACTTTCCACAGCTCCAAAGCTCCCGCCTTGGGAGACTGAGACGCCTTTTTCTGGCAGCTCCACGAACACTAATTCCCCAAGATGGTCCTGCAAAAAAATCACCCTCTTCAAAACCTTTCACAAATTTCACCATTCTTTTTACTAGCTCTAAATAGAAATATTGTTACCACTTTCCTGTTCAAACACAATACATCAAAAATGCTGAAAACCCAATGGACTGGTAAAACAAAAAGTACCACAAAACAAATCCCAATTAAAATCCAATTATGCTCTATTACATTTCAAGCAAAAAAAAAAAAAAGGGCTTTATTATACGAACACATAGCAATTTGGAATGTAAAGCATTTGTCATCTAGTGAGAATTTTTATGTGGGTAAAAGGTTTTTTTTCTCTAACAAACGGTAGCCGATTGTCACCTAATTATAACCCCAAAAAAGTAGTTTCTGTTACACTTTTCTTTTGATTAGTAAAAGCAACTTAGGTCTCATTTCTTAGCTAGTCTTGCAAGAACTTTTTGGGCTCATAAATTTGTAAATGGCATACACTTGCAAGAACAAAAGAAAGATTTAGAAAAAAACATATAGCAAGAACAAAAGAAAGATTTAGAAAACATATATACACACACACACACACACACACACACACACACACACAAGAACTTTCTGTCTAGCACCGGCGGATTGTCGGACAGGAAAGTTCTTCCTCTCTCCATGTCTTTCTCTCTCTTTCTCTAGTGGGTTGAACCGTTCTCCCCCCAAGTTGTACCAGTCTTCTGCATGGGTTGTACCACCGGACGGAACGGCCGCTGGATGGGAGAGATATATATATACATATATTTAGACATAGGTATTTGAGGTAAAACACTGACCTGGGCATGATCAGTAATGCCAATTGTAGCTACTGAGCCCTCATGCTTCACCCACTCGTGTGAAGTTGCATACTTCAAACCATCCAACACTTCCCAAAAAAAAAAAAAAAAAAGGAGCTTTAATGGGGCAAATTGTTTGAATTTGGTAAAGAAAATTACTACCATGGATACACACACACACACACATATATATGGATGTATGTATAAACAAATGTGGAGAAAACCCAACAGAGTGTAAGGAAAGAGTACCAGTTGAGAAGCATCTAGAGAGAGAAAATGCAGGGGAGAGATGAGTTTTGGAGGCGGCACAAGAGATTTTCAGAGCACTGGCTGTAGAAGAAGCCCACATTCTCAGTGCCATAGTTTTCTTCTCTTCAATGTTATCTTGGTTTTCTGGTTGGTTATACTTATGTATGTGTTATATGTATATGTACTTGATTGTTTTATCTAGGATGAACGGTGAGAAACAAAAGCCTCATCCTAAGACCTCGGACGGCACTCCGTTTTTCATTTATTAACACTTTGGAAATGAAATTTTATTTTCTTTATATACCCACCCCCCCTTCCTTCTAAACTGTTCATCATAAAATTATTATACTTGGAATATAGAAATAAAACATATCTATATATACACTTTTTTTTTAATTTTTAAATTGGCACCTCTGTATTTTAATAATTTTAAACCTGTCTCGTAGTTTAAAAAAAATGGCATTTTCGCACTCGGATACTTGTCGTTTTGAGATTTTTTTTTTTTTTTATTGATTTTCTTAATGACATGTTTGCTATCAATCGTTCGAGTTGTGAGTAATTTTGTTTTCATAAAACGACAAGGAAAAGACGGTTAACTTCAAACACGAGATGAAGATACCCTTACCCATCGCTCTTTTTATCACAACTTGGAAAAGGTTTGTCGTTTATTTTAAGCATGACATTTGGTGTCGTTTTTGACGTCTCCGAAAACAGACCAAAAGAGAAATTTATAAAATAAACCCCAATCAATCTCCATCTTTAGTTTTGTGACCCTATTGATTTGTTTTTGAAAGGCGAAAATAGAGTCGTAAATCAAGTGTTTAAAGCAATTTAAACGGATAATTCTCCATTCTCTCCTATTAAAAGCACATATTTCTTTAGAAATCGTAAGAAAAGATGGCAAAAATTGTGGTAAAATTGTATTTTAATCTTATTAGTGAGTATTATTATTTTAGTCATTAGATTAACTTATTAGATTAACTTTTTAATGGCCTGATATATGAGTGTCAATATTTTAAAAATTTATGATGCGAAGACTACTTGTAGTCATAAATCAAACTACTAACTGCCAAAAAAAAAAAAAGTAACAAAAAAAAATGTCATTTGGCAAGAAATATATGCGACTTGTCACAACTTCAAGGCGAATGTTAATTTCCTATTAAACAGAAGGATGGATAAGTAAACCCAAAAACGATATGAAAATCATGTCATTCTCTCAGCTCAATAAAGCATACTTCTAAGAAAAATTCAATCGTTGTAGCTTAAACGACATCCTCATTTACGGTCGTTTTTCTTAATGTTTTCTGCAGCGTGCTCAAGCGAGTAGCGACTTAATGTTTTCTGGAAAAACGACAACAAAAAGCATACTTCTAAGAAAATGTTATTTAATAAGAAAGGTGTGTGATTAATTTCACGACATGAAAAATAACTTTATTTTCTCAGACGACCAAAAAGTGACAAGTACCTTAAAAACGACATGAAAGAAGATCATGCTGGTTTCTTCTCAATTCTTGTCACGTCATGTCGTTTTCCAGTCATTTGACATGAATGACGTGATCTTCTTTCATTGTAGTTTTTCACCAAACAACATGAATATGTCGTTTGGGCACAGGAAGGCTAAAGACAATTCTGAAGACAGCAAAATGAAAGTACTCAACGACACAAGCTTTTCATGTTGCTTGAGCAAACGACATGATTTTCAAGTGACTAGATCAATCAGGTGTTTATACTTTTAAAGAACACGACCAGACGTATTTTCTAGGGATCGAGATGAAATATATCGTCATTGGTTATGTATTATTATGGTTATGATTAAATAAAAGTGCCAAAATTAATCTCTCCAACAGTAAATGACCAAGGCATGAAACGACAAAGAACAATTCTTGCCTTATAGAAACGACATGAAAATGATGTCGTGGACACAGGACACAAAAGGCTAATTTTGTTAGAAACGACAGATGCGAAAATGTCGTTGGTGCAGACTACGACAAATTCAAATTTGTGTTATATTAAAAGGAAAAAAAAGAAATTTAAGAGAACAAAAAAGAAGAACTTATTCTTAATTTGTCTTCTAAATTTTAAGATTTCTTGTTTTGTTATCCAAATTTTGATTTAACCTTATTTTATTTTTGTTTAGTTAAAAAAGACTGCTTAACTGCTCTTAATTACTTTTCTTATTACCTAATTTCAATAGATTTACAAAAGCATATAGAAGAAGACAGCATGCACACATGTAATCCCATCTTTTATGCATTTATTTTTAACATTCATTTTTTTTTACTTTTTAATGATTTGATGTATAAATATTTGGGTTAAAAATTTGAAGTGCAACGTAAAATCACTTCCATTTATGTATTTAATTAATCAAATAATTATTAAAATAAAAATATCAATAAAAAAATGACAATTTCTATTTGGAAATTCATATAATATCTTGTTGTTGGGTATTAATCGATTCATACAAGTTGACAAATATAAAAGTGTGTGTTTTTCCACAAATAGGTTCCATTCCAAGAAGTTGACACGACGGACCGAAATCTCTCAGGGGAATCCCAAACTCCGAACAGACAGGACTCTCGCCGTCGTACCGGACTCCGGCGAATTCTGGTAGTCATTGGGCGTATAAATGGTATGGGAGAGATCGTTCAGAAGGAGCAGTTAAAACCCATAAACGACAACGACATTGATGAAGACGACGACCCCAAAACGACGACGAAGAAGAACAACAACAACACGGTGGAGATCGTCGTCAGAACCGTCGGCCCAGCTCGCCCCTCTTGCCTCAACGTCCCTTCTTCCATCAAAGTACGCCTAACCCAACTCTCTCTCTCTCTCTCTCTAATTTCTTTTTCTTTTTTTTAATTGATCCTTTAATTCTGTTATTTCAGTGTGTTTTTTTTTTTTTTTTTTAATCAAGATTTCAATTCTTTGGGGAATATAATCAAATATTCGTGTACCCTTTTGGTGAATTGGACGATTTTGCAGTAAAAGATCCGGATCAGCTGAGAATTATTTTGATGTTGCAAAATGGGAAAATCATATAAACAATGTTAAATTATGCTAATTGTGACTCTCCAATTTCGAATAGACAGCTGGGGAGAGGATAATAATTGATAAGTTAGTTGTGAATCTTACATGAAGTAGTGATTTTTCTGCTGTATTCTTGTTGATATTGTTGATAAGTCAGGTTTAACTGAGAAAAGTTTCTTTTTTTTTTTTTTTTTCCCTATTCATAACAACTCTATTGCAATGTTCATTTCTGTGGTAGGTTTATAGTGGTTCACCATTAACGGGTGAGCTACATCCATTTTTAGCCGCCGCAGAATTTCACTATGTTTTTCTCTTATCCTTGTGCTTCAGGGCGACAAATAGTCTCCGCAATTTTTTAGTTTTTATTTTATTTTTTGAATGAGGGGTGGGGGATTCAAACTCTTCACCTTTTGGTAGAGTTGCGTGTGGAATTACTACTAAACTGTGCCTGCAACCATAGTGTCTACGATATTCAATTGTATTTTCTTCTAATTTGGCAATTTTGAATTTTTTTGTGTCAACTTTAGCATTTTGTGTTTCCACAATATCAAGTGTTTTTTTTTATTGGGAGGTATTAGAGGTTAATGCAAGTGTGGACTCTTCTATGTGAATAGATGCTTTTTACGAAGTCATTGATTCAAGTTTATGAGCTTTTCGAACGCTGAGAAAGTGGCATAATTTTGTTAGTACTTATTCAATGAAGCTCCAAGATGTTCTTGATTTCATGTTATTGATAACATGCCCTTTTATTTTGCTTGCAACTAGGTGCGTGACTTGAGAAAATTGATTGCTGGGAATAACCATTTACCTATCGAGAATTTAAGGCTTATTTTGCGAGGAAACGTTTTGCACGACAGCAAACATGGTGAGGATGCATTCCTACAACTCAATAACGGTGGTATGGGTTTTAACTCTTACAATAAGTGGCTATCCTTAAATCCCAATTTTTTTTCGGGTCTATGTTTATTGGTCGGTGGTTAATTTTCATTTTCAGATTCTCTGATAGTTGCTGTGAAACCAAAGCCACCAAGTAAAAATCTACGGGATGCACTCGATGATGATGACGACGATGAAGATCTGGTACAAAGCACTTAACCTTCATATTGAAATGAATTTCCATCACTATATGTGTACATTTGTTAATTTTTCTTTTTCCTTCTCATGTGTTTTTTTGGATCGCAGAAGTTTCAGCTTCCACATTCGTCAAGCAGGTGGAAAAGGAAGCTTTATTGTTTTCTACATGACAAGATGAAGCTTCCCGGTAACCGTTAAAACGAACCGTATGCTTATTCATGTATATCATATCCTATTTTAACAACGCTTTCACTTTTTATATATTTTAATGTTTCATTGGTAGATATCCTTTTGATGGCGATTTTCTCTCTCACTCTAAAGATGTGGATTATTATCCTGTTATGGTTTATTTTGGCTCCAGTTGCCCATAGATGGGATCTTGGCCCTCTATACGTAAGTTTGCTCCTCCTTGTTAGTCCATTGTTAATAAATGCATAGAATCAAATTTATGAAAGTTACTTTTGTTCTTACACTCTTCAAGATTATTTAGCCACTTTCGTCTTTACTAGTAATATGTACAAATGATGAGAAACGAATTGCTCCCGAGCTGGGTCTTCTCTCTTCTTTTTTCTGGTTTTATATGTTTCGACTTTATGTTTTAGTTTGTGGAAGTCATTCGACATTTTGCCGAAGACCTAGGACTGAAATCCATTCTTATGAATATTGGCGAGGAAGACTGTGTTCTGTAACTAGCAAAAAGTTTAGATGATCATACTACATTACAATTGAGGATATTTAGCAGTTTTCTTAGTTTCCATTCTAGTAAGTGCGTAACTCTGTGTTACACATGGTTTTCATTGTATAAATCTAACATCAGATCATGTCAGCTTTATACCGATGAAATCTCTAGAACCAAGTGGAGAAAAAAAAAAAAAAAAATCCCACAGAGACCTGGTTATTGTGGAGAGAAGACATTGTATGTACAGAAAAATGTTTTCCCACCTAGAGAAATATTCTCTGTGTTTTCCACAAGACACCTCGTTAAATCCGGTTTCACCTTATGTCACAGTATTCCGTCAACTGACACTCATAGAAACAAGTGCATAATTGTTCCTTTTGTGTGTGTGGATGTGTGTGTTTGTGTTGAATATAAAATCATTGTTGGCCCACCTCCTAATAGCTTAAGCTTTTGGGAGAATTGGTAAACTAACATGGTATCAGAGCAGGAGGTCCTGAGTTCAAATCCCTGCAATTGCACTATTTAACCCCATTTATTATCATTGCGTGTTGGGCCTGTAATATGTTTCGGGCTTCTTATAATTTGTGGTGGACTTTCAAATTAATATTTGTCCGCACGTTTGCCCATTGTCTGGCCTGCACGTGAGGGGGAGTGTTAAATATAAAATCATTGTTGGCCCACCTCCTAATAGCTTAAGCTTTTGGGAGAATTGGTAAACTAACAGTTTTTTGGCTTTAAGTGCTGTTAAGATCATAGCTTCGTCTTGAGATGAAAGGTAATTCCACAAGATTATGAAAAAGATGATCTTACTGCCTTGTCAACTTTCTAAGAAGGATTCCTTATATAATTTGTGATGTGTTCAGATACTTGGGACAGGCTTTGTTATCATTCTCTGGAATCTCGGACAGCGGCAACCTGGTGACGTCAGGTATCTACATTTGTGATAGATTCTGTCCCATCAAAATCTTGTGAATTCCACTCCTGTACTTGCCTATATCTAAAATGATATAATTAATTCGTAGATTTTTTCGTTAGTTAACAGCGCTAATGCAAAGAAATTAATTTTTTGGGGAAGAAAAAGATACTATTCTTAAGTTTGTATGCATTTGTAGGTACTTTTGTTTTCCGTTTATCCTCTTAGGGAACCATTTTAAGTTCTGTGGTTTTTTTTTTTTTTTTGTTTTGGGTATTCACTAAAGCATTCGTTTGAGTTCTTACTTCTGTTTACCGTTGCCCAATGCTTCAGTGCCTATTCCATCTTCAACGAAGATTTTCAAGAGCTTCCTGGAACGCTAAATGCGGATCGTCTGGATAGGGACATAAGGGCAGGTCAGTTTTGAGAATGTTGCACTGCTTGTACACAAGCAATTCTCTTATGGAGTCGATTTGGTTGCTGCGTATTTTGTATTTTGTATTTTTAGTGTTTAGTTTTCTGGATTGTTATCTACTTCATGAACTGTAAGCAGTACAGACTACAGAGGAGCAGTATTTTTTTTTTTTTAAATAGTAAAAGAGGGTTATAGGAGTAGAGATCGGCAATACCCAGATAACCTTAGGGTGGATATTTCCCAACGTGATATATGAATCTCTCATAAAGTGGACTGTTCATATATCCCGACTAATGTGATGGGGGTGACTCAAACCCAAATATTTAGTGACGAGGACAAGCACCCAACAACTTATCTAAAGGAGGTTGGTAGAGGACTAGTAGTTACTTGTACAGTCTGATTGATAGGTACACATGGAGATTTTTTTTTTTTTTTTTTTTTTTGTTTAATGAGCAGAGTAAATGAAAACAATCTCTTCTTAAAAAATAAAAAAAAAAAAAAGGGGCCGAAATTTGAGTTTTAGGGCCTGCAAATTGACCATTATGTGTAAGGAGCTCTGCGTTATGCACCTTTTACGTAGCCTAACAAACAGTAATTCTATAAATGATTTTATCCAAAGGTGTGAAATTTGAACCCTCCCACCAATAGCTCTAAAAGATAAAACAAAAAACAAAGTGTTGGCCATACGAAATAGAAAATTAATAACTCAATTCGTTAAAAAAAAAAATGATATTTTATTTTTTTTTATTTTTTATTTTTTGAAAAAGGAAGATTGCATTCAAATAAATAGAGTAAATGAAATCAAGGTTTAAAAGTGCGCAATTTGGTATTAAAGCGTTTTCTGTTTATTAGTTAAGGCATAAGTCTTAATGCGGTTTAAGGCTAAGCCTCAAAATGAAACCATAAAATAAGTCCAAAAAATATGAAAAATCATGTAGTAGATAGAAATCATAACATAACATCAAAATTTTTTTCTTCAAATGTCTATCTTTCAACCTCTTGTTGAACATTATGTAAATCAATGTATTCATTTTTATGATAGTCAAGTGATTTCTTTGAACTGGAAAAAAAAAAACTTCCAAAAAATTGCGGCTACGGCCTTAAAATTGCGCAATTGCATGTGTTTCTCAGTATGCTTCAATTCATAGAGGAGTATGCAATTTAGAGGGTGATTGAGGCTAAGGCCTCATTACTTATTTTTTCCGCAATTCACAGAGGCACACGTCATTGTGTGCTTCAAATTGCATAATTTTAAACAATGAATGAAATAGAGTTTTTATTTTGTGGACAAATTTGCATTGTGTCGTAGTGTTTGTATCCCTCGCCTTGCACTGATAATTTGCTCTAAAAATGAAGAAAGACTTTTTTAATCGCCGGTTGGTCCAACCAAGAAAGGCATGGGAATTTTTGGGCGTGTCATCTCAAAGCGAGATTTTCTTCCTTATATATTAAAAAATTTCCAAATTCTTTTTATTCCCTTGTGTTAGTTAGAGTGAAGTAAAGCACGCATGTAAGGCAGGAACGAATAAGATAACCTATCGAGCAAGTACCCCGCTATTTCAGTTAAGAAATAGAGTCAAGGAGTGACTTTACCTAGCCCAACCAATTAATTCTCAAGGTAAATGTAGGAAGTTATTGTTCTTTTAGCTATCTAAATCCTTAAATTTCTTTTCTTCCTTTAGATTTGTCTACCAAAAACATAGTATTTACTTTAAACACTATAAAGTCTTGCTATTTACTTCTTTTAATTTCGTAAAAACGCTATTAATTTATTTATTTTTAAATGTAAAAACGCTATTTATTACATATTGGAAAATTACTCTATATTAAATTACACACAATGAAATTTGAAAAGACTTTTTTAACCAACTAATGAAAACCATGTCATGTACCTCTCTCCAATGTACGGTACTTTAAAAAAAAAAAAAAAAAAAACACATCAATTATTTTTACCAATTATCTTTTTTGCACAATTATTTGTGAAAAGGTTAAAAAATAAAACTCCCGAATTGATTTTAAACTGTTCCAACAAATTTTCTCAACAAGTACAATGATTGTTTTTGTGCCTTGCACGTGAATTGACTTTCTATATAAAGAAAGAAAACTTTTTTAATGATTGAATTGGTGTTGTTTTATTAAAGTCTCTACCGCTTAGGCTTAGTACTATGCCTATCTTGTATTTGCCTAATATGGGTTTTTTTTTTTTTTTTTTTTTTTTGTTTATTCCTTAGGAAAACGATTTGGACGGAGTGGATTATAAGTAGTTAATTTTTTTCCTTTGGTTCTATTACAATTAACTAGTTTCCAATAGATTTAGATCTTGTTTGGATTATAGATTCAAACGCATGATTCAAATAATAAACTGTATTTTTTCATCTTAATTTTTGTCTTTTTTTGAAAAATCAACAAAATTTATAATCAATTTTTAAAAATCAACCAACTTATACTAAAAAATTTCATCTCATTTCAAACTCAACATAAATACCAAACGAACCATAAGTTTAAAATGAGATATCAAACTAGAGTTTAACTCTAAAAATCCAAGGTTAATTCACTCCTTATTTATCCCTCATCTTTGACTCTTGTTCAATTTCCCACCTCTCTTTGGGTGATTTATAGGATTTCCCAATAATTGATTAAAAAAAATCTCTGGATTATTATTACAGCGGTAATAATTTCTTTTTTTTTTTTCTCCCATTAGATCAAAAATTTAGATAAGAGGATAACAAAAAATATAAATATGTTTATTTGAGAGATTGTTTTTATAATTTTTTTCGTTTTTTTTTTAAATCTATTTCTTGGCTCTTTTTTGAGGAATTAAGGCGACACCACAAAAAGACACAAGTTGGAAAGCTTGAAAGTTATCCAACTTGCTATCTTAGACTTTTGAACAAGCAAAGATAAGTTGGGCCAAGAAGAAGAGGGAAAAGGACCCAAGATTTGGTTGAGATGGGCCCATGAAAACTAATCTCGTGTGGAAGATGGGACGACATTAATTAGGAGGACAAGTCAAACAAGGTGTAAATCTTATGAAAATGTTTTTTTTTTTTTTTTTTTTTTTTTACTTGACAATCAACACAAAATATGACTTGGTCGTAAGATTTTTAGGTCCATTTTCATGAGTCAATCTCTTCATTAGCTCCCAAGAAAGATAGTCAAAATGGTTCTAACTGCATGATAAGATAAAAAAAGGCAATCTCAATCCAATGAAAACAACTTGGCAATATCACTCTCAATCACATTTTCTACCTTCACTCGTCTTCTTCCATCTTTCCAAGAAAAATATTTTTTGGTAAGATTTAAAGTAAAAACTTTATTGATAGATTAGATTTAATAGCTTTAAATTATTTTACTATTTTTAACTTAATTTAGCTTTAATATTATATGATTGTTCGGCTCTATCATACTAATACGATATCATATACATACATATTTCATCAATGTATACCTTCTTATTTGACAATCAGGCTTGTTACATTTATTATATGTTCGTATAACAATCAGTTGATTTTATTATAACATTTTTAATGAATTTTTTCTTTTGTATCGACTATCATGTAAGGGTGGCAATACGGGTTGCGATACGACGACACGACTCGAAAATGACACGAATTTTATGGGTTCGGGTTGGGAAAAATAGGGGACGGGTCGTGTTCGGGTTGGGAAAAATTGACACGGAAAAAAAAAAATGTGTCATGTTCAGGTTGGACCCGTTTTTTTCATGTCAATTTTCGTGTCACTTTTCGGGTCAAGTTCGTATCGTGGGTCAATTTCGGGTTAAATATCGTGTCAATTTCGGTTCGTGTCGTGTCAACCCGTGATGGGTTCGTGTCGCGGTTTCGTTTCGTTTTCGTATAGCCAGTCATGTTCGGGTCGGAAAAGAAAAAAAATCGACACGGCTCTAACACGATACGAACCCGACACATGACATGAATTGTCACCCCTACTATCATGCTATACATTATTGTATAAAGAGATACAAGTAAATCGACAAATTTTATGAGTTGTTTATTAAAAAATTACAATTTCCAAACCTGTTCGGTTGTCAGATAAGAGAGTATAGATATTTTGTATTTTGTATTTTGTATTTTGTTATCACAAATTCACACAATAAACATAGAAGAAAATACGGATCCAACCTTATCCTAATTTACATCTCCAACTACTAAACATTTGTTTATATATATTTATATTCCCTAGACTCCCATAGAATTCGTATACAAATCAAAATCATGTTCTTGGCAGCTAGTTTTTCTCTGGTACTTATCTGAGTTTCAATTTCAGTGGAAGGTCGGTTAGGTGGCTGGCCTTGCAATCATATTTGACAAAATTGTAAGAGAAGTTCTAATCAGGTTTATGTCCCCACCCCCAAAAAGAAGAAAAGAAATATGGGAAGAAAACATGTTGTCCCTTTTTGTCTAAGAGGTACCCAAAAAAATGAAGGAAATTCAAATTCTTTCTTTCTTTCTTTCTTTTTTTTGGAAGGAAATTCAAATTCTTTTAAATTAACAGTCAAAACCCATTTTTTTTCTCTAAGAAAGGGTGAAGAAAAAGCACAAGAAAACAAATATATGTGTAAATATATGTGTGTGTGTGTGTGTGTATAGATACCGCAGGTATTTTCTCTTACTTGTTATTGCAACATTGGTGGAAGCATAAATTAAAACCACTTTCTTCAACTTTCCCTCCTCATCCAATTGACTCAATCAAGTTGTGAGAATTCAAAAGGCTGAATTGTGAATCCAAATCCAAAAACTTTTCACCTTTTTTGACTAAAGCAATGTTCATGTTTAGGAATCCCAAGTCTAATCCAAATACCTACACATTGAAGTATATGGCTACTTTTTCACTTGCCCACATTTAGAGAATTTGACTTTGGTATGGGAAATTAGGCAAATAAGTAATTTAATAGGGACTTACTTATCAAATTCCCAATAGTCATGTCAATGCATTCCAAGTTTTACCTTTCTTTTTCTTTCAAATATTTTAAAATCTAGTTATTATCTTTGCCTTTTAACTTCTTTTCAACCTTAGTGATTAGATTCCGTACCGTATTTCTTCTCCCAAAAAATTCTTATTTCTTTAGACGTCACCAAGGTAGATTATTGAGAAACAAAAGAATAGTCGAGGACTATCCATAATTAATATGAAATAAATTTTATTTAGGAATACATATTATTGAACTTAATCTTTAAATATGTGACGTTGAATATCAAAAATATCCCGAACATTTTTCTAGATTATTACATCGCAATGCATCTAATAATACTACGTCGTAGCATGAGGAATCTCAATGAAAGTGTATCTACTTACAATAAACCTTTATGTGATGTATTTGTCATACTTCAGCCCCAAAAAAGAGCTTTTAATCCAATTCAAAGCTCACGTTAGATCATTCATTCTCAAAAAAGACTGATAATTTTTGTTTTTAACAAGCAATTTTTTTTTAACGAAAAATGAAAAAACAAAAAAACAAGGGGGGGAAACAACAAAAAGGAAAATTGACAAAAATTAAAAGATAGTAAAAAAAATTGCAAAAGAAAATATTAAGATTTTTCATTTTAAAATTCTTATTATTCTACATTTTATTGGTCAGTTTTGCTTCAAATTATCCGCATATGCTAATTTATCCCACGAGCGCGAACCAGTAGTTTTCATCTCCATCTAAGCAATTAAATGACACAAAGCATTTTTATAATTATTGTTTTAATTTTTTTTTTTTAACTTTTTGTACAAGATGATGACATTGCTGCGATAAACCGAGTAGAAAATCAGATAATATATAATTGAATAGAAAATTCTAACATGGCTCTACCAGTCATTTGTTTTTTTTCTTGTCTTATTAGAACATCAAAGAGCTTTTATTAATTAGTGTGTAATTTTAGAACGTTAAATTCCTTAAAACTTGTATCATCACTATTTAAAAATACGTAGCTAATAGAATCTACTATAAACTTCACCATCCGTGATATAATATTATATATTTATATACATATATATTTTAAATAACATCATGAAGAACTTTCAAAAAAACATGGGGTTGAATTCGAAGTGGGATACGAGTGGTGGGTGCACTGCCAAACCTTGACGGCACGTAAACAAAAGATCGAGTCAACCACTTTGTTAGAATCAATGCCCTTTTTCTTCCTTATTGAAAAACAAAACACCAAAAATTTGAATAATTAATAATTAAGAGAAAAAAATAATGCACTCTACCCAATGTTCACCTATACACCACAACTTTGTGCACCTCAAAAATAAACTATAGTTTTTTTTTTTTTTAATCTTTAATTGTTTGTTTGGTTATTGTACATTGTATATGACTCAATACTGGTTAGAATCGAGAACTGAAATTCGTCGAAAAGAAAAGGGAATTCTATTTTTAGTTCTTGAATTATAAATCGAACACCCTTCTGATCTGACTTTTAAAACTTTTAAAACAAGTTTTTATCTATCCATTTATCCTAAATTGTTCCTTTTATTTATTCGACTATTAAATCTAAACAGAAAAATGGACATTTTCCTGTTTATGACAGTTGTTTATTAACATGTAAAATTACAATACTGTTATATTGAATCACTTATAGCCTCAGTCTACCCTCGTGTGATTCCCGTTGAAGTAAATACTCGGGGGGTAGGTGCAGGGCGGAAGATTTAGGTCAATTCATGCCAGGGTTGGTCGTTGGGGATCTCTAGAAAAAAACGATGAAAATAAAAATATTTGTAGATCAACTCTTGTCTCTTATGTCATCTATATATTCTATTTGCGTGTCTTTCTTTGGTCAAGATTATAACAATCAAGACTAAATTGTGGTAAGTTGACGAATTAAGCCTCATTTTTAGATGTTTTACAAAACAACAACTAAAATGAGATTTAATCTATGAATTGAGAGACTAAAGATGAAATTAAGCCAAAAGAGAGCTTATTTAATATATTGTTGTTATTTAATTATTTGATTTCTCTAATATATTTAATTATTTGTTGTTTAGCCAGAAAGGTGCTCCAAAGTTTTAAAAAGCTGGCAGTCCTCCTTGGTCATCCGGGAATCTGAAGAGCACTATAGATTTTAAACTATTGATAAGCCCTATAATTCAAAGCACCAAGAAAAAAATTATATTTCTTAACGATTAAAAATAATATTTGCATACAATATTTAAATACCCATGCTATATGCATGAGACAAAAATATTTTTTTTATCTGTTTTCTGAAATTTTTTAATGAGGAAGCTGACGTGCATGAGTTGAATTCAAAAGAAATATAATTTTTAAACTACATCATGTAATTAATTAGTTGAAATTATTGTCCTAACTCTATATCACAGAAAACAATAAAATTCACAGAAGAAAAATAAATGACCACAAAAAGCACAAATATTTATATAAGTTCGCCTTAATATGAGATTACGTCTTATTTCAATCATTTCAGTACTTCCTGACTAAAAAGTTTACAAAAATAAATCACACACACTCAAAACTCTTTGCATTGTCTTTTATTTCTCTAACCTTTCTAATAATGATAACTAATGATGATGCCGCCCTTCATTTTTATATAAAAATTAGGACAATTATGATTACAAACATTAAATCCTCAAAATATTTTTAATAAATAAGGTCAATCGCATACTATTTTTACGTCAGACGTTTTTTCATAGGATATTAATTAAGCTTTGCTAATATTTAGTTTCCCCTCAATGTCTATCACTACAATATTTTAAACGCATTAACTTGTTTAGCATATTATATTGAGTTCACACTCACATTTCATGATTAATCTTTTTGTTGACTTTTATGTAACCTAATTATACGTAATTTATATTATAAAAATAATCAATAAAGAATCATTTTGTATATATATATTCTATATATGCTCAATGTGTCATTTACTCAGAATCATTCTGAGACTTCAACCACCATCATGGATCGATGGATGCTTGTGATCTTCTCAGCAAAAAATTAAAAAAAAAATTTAAAAATTGTTTGTGGCTTGTGACTTACGCAATTACGTATGTCTATAAGATTTGTCTTGTATCTAATAATTTTATAAAATGAAAAGTAGTGTTAATCTTCAAAGGGGAAGTTTCTCGTATAGAATAATTGTGTTATATTTTCACACATTGACGAAATCTCAATCAACAAATAAATTATCAGAAAATTATAAAATAGCCATTTTAATGTTAATTTTTTTAAGCTTAGCCAACTATCAAAAAAATGCTAAATATACAAAATAAAATATAAGTAGCCATTTATAAGGACACTTCGATATTGTTACTTGAGTCTCATATACATATGTGAGTGTATATATATTGTATATACTAGGTTAAAAATTTGTTATCAAATTATATTCTAGTATGGTTGTTAATTAAGTAGCTAATTTGATATGGTTGTCCTCCCAAAATTCTCTCAACGACTTTGTTTAATGGAAGGGAGTTTTTGGTCTTCTCAAGTACCAATGATTTAATTGTGTAAACTGTGAATTTGTTTAATAACTTCAGTTATTGACTCATTCTTCAACTTTATTTTTTTTTTTTTGGTTCTAAAAAAAGATAATTTATTATAATTATTAGTAGTACAATTCAAATATACGACCTAAGACTTTTCTTGTTTACTAAAAAAAGAAAAAAAAAACCTAAGACTTTTCTTTCTTAAATATTGTTCAATTATATTTTATGCCATGAACATCAAAATGCTGTACTGGAGAATCCTCGTAAGAATGTTTGAATTAATGCAATTAAACTAAAAACTAATTCCTCTTTGATAACTTAAGTAAAAACAATACAGAAACGCATAATTTAATAGGAAAAGCACCTGAATGACATAAATTTAAAAATTGACGTATGATACAAAAGATCAACACTAGATTAATATAGCACAAAATTAAACTAAAATTAACTAAAATTTATGTTATGTTGGTCAAGTATGGGAAATTTGTGTTATATTGATCAATAGATTAAAAAAAAAAAAAGAGAGATTATTTTAGTAATTTTCTCTAATTTTAATTATGAATAGTGCTCAATCTCGAGTAGTTGTTTTGGTACAAAACCAATCCTATTTGGGAGGGACTTATGCCAGATTCGGTCAATGGAGTTACCTCAACTCATTCATGTAAAAAACGGTTTCGTATATTCATAATTTTGTATCAATGTAATTTATGATGTGAAGAACTTTGTGGTTTAAAAGTTGAATAATTAATCCAATCTCCGTCACACTTTTTACAATACAACAAGGAAAAGCCTATGTAGTGGGTTCAACTCCCATAGAAGCACCCATTAATTACCAATTAGCTTCTTTTCATTCAAGGATAAGCATGATTGAATGAATCAACCATTTCATTTCATAGTAAAAGCTCTCATGTTGATTAAGAATGATGAGTTTGTGTCATGTTGGTTAATTGTTTAAAAAAAGATTATTTAGGTAATTTTCTCTAATTTTAATCACGAATATTGCTCAATCTTTTCTTCATCCTTAACCATTATTGGTTAGTTATGCATCTTATTTCGGGTTAAAAGCTAAAATTAAGACATGTGTTTGGCACGTCATTTTAAATTCAAAAAAATTCATCTTTTTTTTTTAATTCAAATTAAATTTTAACTTTTTTTAAATTTACATCACACTTATTTTTCTTTCTCTTGAACGCCCTTCATTTTAGATTCTTATTTTAGAATGAAAAGTTTGACTTCAAGATGGTTGGTGTCAAATGGGGGCTAAGTATTCTTAATTAATAACTTGTTTATTTGGAGATCATTTATAACTTTACTAGTTTCTGTTATGGAAAATCAATATCTAATTACTTTATGTTTACTAGTATCTGTTATGGAAAATTAATATATATATTTACTAGTTAGTTGTAGCCATCCACATACATTATTTTATTGTTGCTTCTTGGGTTTTTAGCACTGTTAATTTATGAACTATTAGTTGTGTTAATTAGGATGTTTGATCCTTATTTTCTTTTTTTAGCAAATTACTCTCTTTCTTAAATACTTTTAGTCCCTAATTTTAAAATTGGGATTGGATTTTAAAAATTAATGTCAATCATGAAATTTAAAATAATAAATTATATTAAAAGGTGAATTTTTTAAAAAATGAATTTCAACTGTTCGCAATGACGATGAACACAACAATTTTTTTATTTATTTAATATGGTTATTTCTACAGAACTTCAAATTCTAGAGTAACGTAATTAATACTTCTTTAAGTTCCAAAAATCAACACAAATTAAGGTTGGAGACGAAAACTATCCAAAATTAAAATTTTATTAAAAAAAAGTCACAAGATTAGTAGTGATCAGTGACTATAAAATTTTTATTTATTAGAAATATATATTTAAGAAAAGAAATCCTATTGTCAAGATACGAATTTAACATAATACGAAAAAATAAAAAAAAAATAAAAAACTTAATAAAAATCTAACAATTCAAAATTAGTGTTTTGGTTTTGGTTTTTTTTTTTTTTTTTTTTCCTAACACTGTTATCAGTGAAAGAATTTTCACCTTACTCTGATGGGAACATTTTCTGTTTTGTTTTGTTTTTGTTTTGTTTTTGATAAGTGAATATTTTTTGTATTTGCTAAGACATAAATATTACACAAAAGAAATATCTTAAAATTCAGTTCCTTCCATTTTTATCCTCATTTAATTATTTTATTGGTTGATAATTTCTCCATTTCGCCTTTTTTTTTTTTTTGGTTGAATTTATTCGATGATTAGAACACAAATAATCCATCTAAACTGCATATATGATAACAATGGTTTTTTTTTTTTTTATAAAAGAAAAAAATAATATAAATAATGAATTGATTTTATTTTTAATTTTAAGTAAAGATTAAAATAATTTTAAAACATCCAAAAACAAGTCACTAACCAATCAAACTATTCTATATATATTTTTTATTAATAATAAGATCCTGACAAATTAAAGAGCACAGGTTTCTCTTTAACAATCACTCTTAAGGACTAATTTGAGATAACTTAATAGATTGATATTCATTCTAAGATATTTTCAGCGTCAAGGACTTAAAATAAAATTGTCTATGGTTTGTAGACTAATGATGAAATTAACCCTTTCTTCTTAGAATAAGAAAAATTAAAAACATTGGTTATAACTTATCCTTTGTCAAAGATTCCCAAAATGTTCGCAAAGTGGGGCCTCTTCAAACATAACCAAAACAAGTATGTGGAAATGTCAAACGTCAATAAAAAGGAAAAAAATAAAATAAAATAAAAGTATTAACAAATGAATAACATAAATAATAAGTAAATAATAGAAATCCGACAAAGATGACATCGTCCCAAAAGGTCCACCAGTCCCAAATTGTGGACCCCACATATCAGGAATCCGTCATCGGTCGTTGACCAACTGATTCATTTGTAGGGCCCACATTCCTCTTTTTCTCTGTCTCTCTTTTTTTTTTTTTTTGGAACACCACGTTCCTGTTTCCCTTTGCCCTTTTTTTTTTTTTTTAAAAATAAATTTCGAATTTTTCCCTTTTTCAAAAAAAAAAAAAAAAAGAGAGAGAATAATCAACAGCCAACCATGGGTCGAACCCTACAATAGAGCGCCAAACAAATAAAAAATAAAAAAAAACCAACAATTTTCATGGAAATTAACCTGTCCAAATCTATTGTCCTGTTTTGACACTTATCTTGATTATCTCGTCGTTAAAATATTGACAACTTATCATAATATGTTACCACAACTTTTTTTTAAAACCCTTTTCCAAGATGTAATTAACAAAGAGATTATAATGTCAAAATTTTTATAGTAAGATAGTCAAGAAAATCGAGATAACAGAGTTGGATCCCATGGAAACAAGCGCGTGGTGCGTGATTTTAAAGCTGAGTTTACTCTACCGTTTATTGGATATTTTACTTCTTTTTTTTTTTTTTTTTTGCATATCCTTTAGGAATTATCATGACATGTAAATGAATTAATTATGTCTTTCAATTTTTTGAAGTAATTGTGTCTTCTAATTAATGTAACATGAATTTTAATTGATTTAACATTTTGATTTGCACAAAAGGATATTAAAAAGACAAGAACGAGAAAATGCATAAGTCGAACATTTGCGTCTTTCTGTAATAATAAAGAATAAATTAATAACAAAAACTCACCATAAAATTATGATATATATATATATATATTTATTTCCCCCTCAAAGCTCAGATGTTGTTGTTGTTAACTATGCGTTAAGAAATTCCACGTAAATCCAACAAAAAACAAAAAGATGTACGTACGTTTTCGTCATATTTCCCCAATTGACATTTGTATTAAAAACCTATTCTCTAATGTGTCTTGATTAAATTTGCAGTCCGAAGTTTTTTATTCAAATTTTTGAAAATCTAAAAATGCGAACATGATGTACATATATTTGAGAGCAATTAAAAAATAAATAAACAAATAAATAAAAAAGCAGATCTCCATGGTCAGTGAGGGATTTTGTTGTGACCTGGGGGGTGGGTCTCATGGGGTGATGGGTACCAAGACCCACCGGAGTGGGTACGCCAAACCACTACTCACACGGGTGGTGGGCGTCTCATGATCCACCACGCCGCGTGGAGGAAGTGGGTCTCGCCGGTGTCTTTTTTATTTTTATTTTGTTTAAATATGAGGTTTTTTTTTTTTTTTTTAAGATAAAAGGCGGTGATATATTAAATAGCTTAAAAAAGAAAAGCAAAACAAAAACAAAAAGAACATTGAACTTATTTCTTTATAGTGATTAACAATCCTCTGATTTCGAATTAGAATAAAGAGCTTTTTATGGTAGGACATTTTTATCCATAATAGATGTTTTTTAATATAAAAATTGATTAAAATCACATCAAAATTAAAAAATTAATAAAATCTATATATCAGAAACATTAAAATAACTTTATTGGAAAATTATTTTTTTATATCTTATTATAAAATACAAAAAATAAAAATAAAAATAAAAACATTGAAGATTGTGGCAAGCTGTTATTAAATTAGTAGTACCAACTCCGAAAAATATACTATTTATGACGCATCGCAATATGCAGTATTAATTTAGCAATAGTCCAAAACTTTGAAGTATACCTAGGGAGGAGGAAAAAAAAAAACCTTAATACTTTCCTAATGTTAGTATATAAATGATATAAAAATAAGCTTTAGTTTTCCCTTAAAAAAGTAAGATAAACAATTGAGAACAAGATTGTCTTAGACTATTAATTAGTTTTGTGATATTTTGCAGCTTTCTTTTTAAATAATACTAGATACACTAACCTCTAATTTCAGTTTTTTGTCAAAATATTTTAAAGTTAATAATTTAAAGTCATATCTGTCAAGTTTAACACTTACATAAATTGTTTTGTCATTGGATTTACTCGGCGAAGTAATAATTTAATAAATAGAGTGTTAAATTATGTCATTTTACATTAAGTTCTTTTTCCTTTTTTCATACAATTAACATATTTTATACACTAATCTCATTGATGGGATTGTAGATATAATCTAGTAGTAATTTCACACTTGACTTCATTATTAAATAAAGCGTTCGAATTCCCTAATATTGTCAAGTTCAAAATAATAATAATAAGAATAAAAATAATAATAATCTTAATAAAAATAATAATAATAATAATAATCTTATTGATGTGGACATGAATGCCACGTGATAACACAAATTTTGAATTGAGAATAATTAGTTTTATTTTCTTTTAATATCAATATATTCAAAAGAGAAAACTTGGACACATTCCATGACTACTGATGCACATCATCGTGTCATGATGATTATGACTTGTTTTAACTTGTTTACTTCCATTATAAGAACAAGAGAAAGAAAGCTATGATAATATCGTATCTACTTTTGTTTTATTTGGAATATAATGTCTAAATAACCCTTTGACGCTCACTTTTAGTGATGGTTGAAAAAAAATTTAAAGACAGGAAAAGGAAAAGGAAAAGGAGAGGAGGAATACTTATTCAAAGTAATAACTAAAAACTTTTACTATAAAATAATTTTTTTTCTTTTGTTTGTTTGTTTGTTTAGTCCCATTTAAAGTTATCACTAATGCCGCATTGATTTTGACCGCAAATGCTCCACCATCGTCGGTTCAAATGCTCCGCCCGAAAGCGGAGCTAGTCCTCCGCCAAAAACGGAAGCTAGCGCTTTGCCTCAAACCGGAGCACCAATTCTTCACCAAAAAGGGAGCTAAAGTATGGCTCATGATATAAACCATGCTATTAGTTAAAATCACTAAGCTGCTAAATCAAGTTCTCGTTTAGGTGAAATAAGTATGACTACCTTACCAATAGTCGAGACTCAATCGGATTATTACCTTTTAGCCTTCAAATTGACCTAATTTTTCTATTTCAATTATATGAACGTGAAGAATCAACAGAAAATCAATATGATGCATTTTGTAAATGAGATTTCAGGAATTATAACTAAAGAGCCGAAAATGGAAATCAGCATTTATGAATTGTCATAATATTTATTTAGCAAAATTGTGATATTTAAGAGTTATATCAATCAAAACCATAATAATTTTGTGTGTGTCTCACAATAATAAAGGCAACTTTGAGTGAAATGTTTCCTTTTACCAACCAACTACACATCAACCACAATAGATAGTGCAATGGTTAGTATGCTTTTCTTTCTTTTCCAATGAAGTGAATTTAAAGATTAATATCTCATAATTCCATTTTATTAAGATCGTTGTTCATTTAATAAAACTATTTCGGCTACGCTGAGTAAAATTGAATCAGATTCTGATAATTGACACCTTACTATTACATTGATGGATTTTAGATATCTTGTTAACCAAAAAGAAAAAAGACAGATATAAGATTACATCAATGTTACTTTTAAAAAAGAAAATTAAACAAACACATCAAATATATAACAAGTTACATCATGAGTATTGGCCAAGTACTTTATTAGTGCTTTAGTTAAGCTTGTAACATTATCATTAATTAAAACATTAATGGTATAACGATTAAAGAATTTTAAAATAAATATATATGTGAGAATTGAATAATAATTGTGGGGGGAGGTAGAGACTAATGAGTAAAGAATGGAGAATGTGGGTGTACACACGAGTCGCGTGACAATACATGCTCTTTGTTGTCTTTTAGCTCCAAGATCTCGCGAAACCAACCCTTTTTGACTTTGCAGAGGAAAAAATAAATAAATAAAAGAAAAAGAAAAAAGAAAAAATAGACAGCCAGAATAACTCAACTTCCCGCCTTCACATGCAAAATTCCCCTCTCTTCTTCACTCCTCTCTCTCTCTCTCTCTCCCTCTATGTGTATGTGTGTGTGTACATTTTTACGTGACAAACTCAATAAACTTTAAAATTTTCTTCTTAGTTAATTAGAGTGTTTGTAGGATTTCTTAGTTGTACTTGTAAAATTGGTGGAAGCTACGGGATAAAATTTTTAACTGTCTGAATTATAATTAAAGTAGTTCTTGTTATGCAGTATAAATTTTTAAGATGAATATTCACATATCGGATCGTGAAAAAAAATTAACTCTGCAGTAAAAATTTTTTGTAGTCGTCAAGATTAATTAAAAAATTAATTAAAGTTCCAACTATTTATTCAATAATTAATTAAAAAAAACACTTTGATTTCCCAAAATTTCCCGCATCTATATTTATTTAACCGGAGCTATTTAAATAGAAAAAACATAGCTCCATATAAAATTAATGAAAAAGAATTATCACATAATAAAATCCAAAAATCATTATTCCATAAAAAAAAAAACGTTCATGGAATTTTTTAATGGTAATTAGTGATTACACTATAAGTAAGATTATTAACATTTCTTTTAAATGGAAATAATAGTTTTTTTGAAAGAAGGAAATATCTAAACTTGATAAGACAAAACGACACAAACAATGCAAAATAGTTTAATAACCTATTAGACCCTTACACTAGTCTAGGTAAATTTTCAGTTGTTGTTCTTTTCTTTTCTTTTCTTTTCTTTTTCTTTTTTTTTTTTTTTGGGTATAATTTTTAACGTAGTATTTCTGTTGCTTGGAGATGGAATCCTGACCGTCCAAAAAGTGAATCGTGGGGTGGGCATTGGTTGACGTGGCGTGGAAAAAGATGCCCCTCCCGACAAGGATCCGTGAGGAGCAGAGATGGAGATATTTGATTTGCCTTTGGTTTTGGGCTTTGTCAAAGTCAGAACCACCCCCTCTTTGTTGTTTTTCGGCCGATTCATGGCCCATTTTTTGTAGTTACTAAAATACCCTTCCTCAAAAATGAAAAATTTTTACTGGCATAACGGCACTAAGCAAAGATGAAAATATCGATACCGTGAAAACCTTCACGTCTGTACTCCAGATTTAATGAAATCCCGGAAAGATATCCATGTCGGTGGAAATATTGAAGAAAATTACGAAAGTTATGGATATTTTCTTTAGAACCTAATGCTTTTTAGTTACGGTGTTTTAGAATATGATAGACATTAAAAAAAAAAAAAATCGAAGTGTGTAGGCATGTTAGGGAAAAAAAATCATTATTTAGCTACTAAAATATTGGTAAAATAATTAATGAGTATTTTTGCATTATATCGGACATGTAATAAATTATAATAGTTGTATATAATGATTAATATATTGTCATATGATAGCATGTGATTGGTTTAAAATTTTATTATTTTAGCGTTACGAGACTTACATATATGGTATCTTTGACTCCTATATGGCATCATGCAAATAAATTTACAAGATAGATGTTGTTGGGGGAGTAAATTAAGGGGGTAATTGTCCAACCTAAATTCGAGTTGCTTGTTGGTATTTTGTTACTACTACTAATGAACATAAATTCTATTTTAATTTAAATATCCCATCTAATTCCTTCCAAAAAAATCTCATCTCTTTAAGTGTTTGTTTTGACTTACAATGTGTATGTTTGTATTTCTATTGTTTATGGAAGTACATTTTTACTTTAGAGAATGTTTAGGGAAATATTTGATGACAAGTTGAAACAAAAATATATAGCTTAACAAGTGGGAAATGACTTCAAGGTTTTAGGTTTCAAATTCGTAATAAGAAGTTTTTTTTTTTTTTAATTAATAAAATCAATACGCTTCACACAAAAATATACATTAAATATATACATAACCTTTGGGGAAAAGGCTATTGTTTGTAGACACATTTTCGTTTAAATCGACAATTTCTTAACATAGTCAAAAAGATACTAAAGTGAAAAGTTTAATAGATTGGAAAATATCCAATATGAAACAAAAATATTAATGATAAACCGTTGCTACTAAAGTTATGGAAACTTCTATTGTTATTTTTGTGGGGTTCCCCATTTGAAGCTTGAAGAAAGATTTATATATATATAATATTAAATTTTAATATTTTAATTGTTTTAGTACAATAATGGATATATAAGAAAACAGTTAGACAAACAGACAGAGAGACTGAAACTGCAAGCAAGAACTCGAGTTGAAATGGTTTTCATACAACCATTGATCATTTAGTGAGGAAAAAAAAGTGTTTCTTTTGTTTTCTTTTCTTTTATTTCTTTCTAATCGAAAAAAAAAAAAAAAGAGTATGGTCGGTAGTTGGAAAAGCACCTAAATAACATAAATTTAGAAATTATTATACAAACATAACACAAATGGTTAATATTAGACCAATATGACATGAAATTAAACTAAAATTAATTAGATTTTGTGTCATATTGGTTAATAGATGAAAAAATATGATTATTTAGGTAATTTTCTCTTAGATTTGGTTAGTAGTACTAGAAGTTAGTCTACTTGTTGAAGCAAAGCATGAAAGATGAAATATTGAAATGCGAAAAAATTTATCGAATTTTGCTGATCATCGATCCTTTCGAAACTATCATCCTTATTCTGTAGTATATAGATTGAGAACTATAAAAACAATATTAATTTAACATTATACGTCTTCATTCAAACACACTAGAAATTAGTTATCCTGCAATATTATTACCATTTTTTTAAAGCCAATATTACTTCAAATACTTCTAAATGTTACGGAAGAAAAAAGATCCCTCATATATAGGAGACTCCATACTTGTGAGCTGAACAAATATTGTCAATTGGTATGCACCCATGTGTCCCTATAACCCCGCTATTATTCTATTACTAGTATTATGCGTCTGCCCAAATTCAAATATAAGATAAAGCATTCGAAGCCCTTAACGCATCTCACACTCACCGCTGGACTAGTCCTAGTGTCGTTATAATATTGCCAATTGGGGAGAGACGAAGGAAAAGGCATTTCCAAGTCATGGCCTTTTCTATGCATTTAATGATCGAAAACAAAAGAGATTAAGGAAGTTGACATTCTCTATTTGCCTTCTTGTTTCAAAGGGAGAAGAAAATCTTAAATATTTAATAAAGTTACCATAATGGTTCATTTGGATGAATGCAAATTCTATGTGACAGCTTTGTGATTGGCTGAGTTTGTCACATCTATAAATAATGAAAAGTGACAAGAATGAATTTATTAGTCAGTAGTTACCGCTTACTATCTATACGTTTTACTCAAGAGCCATTTTTTGTGGGTCAATTCTCTTGGATTTTAACTTAAATATAAAAAAAAATATATATATATATATATATATAATAAACAAAACCAATATGAAAGGGTTTAAAAAGTCAAGTCTCCTCGTGATTTTTTAACTAACATTAGAATAATGTAATATGGTGAAAAAAAAAAAATTCAGTTCGATAGGATTATGATTTTAACAGTTATATTTATGTTGACAACGATTCATTCAAAAGTTGAATTTACAATATAAATGAGACGAGAGATTATCATATTATTAAGAAAAGCATTAAATTAACGGCTAGGAAATGTTAATCAATGGTTGAATTGAAATTTTGATGGGAACACTTGAATTTCAAATCTCATATCATTTATGTCTCCAGCTTGTGTTCTAAAAGTTTGACACCTCTTTGCATGTGAACATAATTTTTCGGTCTAAATCAAAATTCAACAAAAATGTATTTAATATTAATGCCTTTGAATTTATCATCATTTTGACAATTTAGCTTCAAATTTTAATTTTGAACAACTTATACCGATGTAGGTAATTTTCATTAAATTAAAGATTTGAATATGGAAATTTACATTAAGATTTATATTAGATTTAAAAATTTTTGGTCGAAATGTTGCTTACGGTCTTTACATAAGACGTATGTGGGTTTTTTGCAATTAATATGATGAAAAATTAAGTGATATGAGATGTATTAAAATGATTTAGTAAGTTTAGAAAACAAGTTTATTAAAATTAAAAATTTTAAAGAGTAAAGTTGGGAAAAGGACATAACTGTAGAGTCATCGATGCAAACACATAGCCAGTCATAACAGAACACAAAAAATATGAAAAATGTAACTGATAAGGGCAAGAAAGTAATTTCGTGTCTAAAAATTTGACTTCCTATAAAATGGTGGTGGCGGGTCGGGGCTCCGAGAAGCACAGACGGATAAACAAAAACAATGAAAAGGACAGAATCACCCCTATAAAAGACAATCCTCTATCCAGACCACTGTTTTGCCCACATTGACCTGAGGTCCACAAAACCGCCTTTTCACCCAAAAAAAAATAAAAAAAAAAAATAAAAATTAAAAAAAAAGAAATTGAAAAACACTATTGGGGAGTCAACCGTCATTTCTTCTATAGTCCAAGTCCTGAAATGGTAACCCACGTGGCATATGACGTGGCGTTGTCCTTGGCTAAAGGCCAGGTGTAACCGTCAACCTAGAGAGCCCAACAACTGCATTTAGAAAAAACAAAAGGTCAAAAAAAAAAAAAAAAAAAAAAAAAGAAAAAACAATACAAAACAAAAAAAAAAAAAAAAAAAAAAAACCAAAAAAAACAAAAGAAAGAAATACGCACACATATATGTATAACACATATATATACAGACACATATCATTGACACTCTCACATTTGGAATTTTTCCTTTTTTTATTAAAGGAAATTTTCATTTGAGTATTCTGTTATTTGAAAAAATAATTATTCCACAACTTTTTCAAACATACTGTAGGTTTTTTTTTTTTTTATTCCATTTCGGTCTAAAATTATTTATTCGATTTTTTTTGTGGCAAATATTAAAAAGAAAAAAATATATTGATTGGGTAATTTCTTATTTAGATTTCATGTTTTTTTTTTTTATTGATTTATGATTTTAAAAATATTTATGGACTAGAAGAGAATACCAACCTTTCATGTTAGAAAAAAAAATAAAAATAAAGATTTGCGATATCTAAGTGATATTTCCTTCAATAATAGGGTCCTTCATTTTATTTTTTGACAGGAGAATATCAATTTAGTGAAGTGTTAAACTGTGCATCTCAATTCTAATTCATTTTTGTTTTGTCATCAAAATTTCAAAAAACTCTCAATCTTATCACTGAGTTTCAAATTAATCCTACTTAATCATCTTTGTTAATTCAGCCAAAAATAAAAAATAAAAAAATTCATGCATTAAAATTTTCGTTGAAATCATAATTAAAAAATAAGTGCGATTTTTATCATTTTTTAGTATATATTCTAATAAACGAATGATTAAGAGAGATTAATTCATCATTTTTTAAAGTTTTTTAAACATAAATTTTAATTAGAGTTAAGTAGGGATTGAATTCAAAAATAAAATGAGAGTTTTGAAATTTTTATAGAATAAAGTACTTGTACGTAAAATCTAACAGTAATATATTATATTAGTGTTTGAATCTCTAATCACTAAGTAAAAAAAAAAATACCAACGTTATTAAAATTCCTCAAAATTCAAAAGTAAAATGAGAGTTTTGACAATTTTATAAAATAACGTACAAACGTTACTAAAATTCAAACAAAAACGAGATTGAGGGACTTAATTCAGAAATAAAATGAGAGTTTTGAAATTTTTATATAGAATAAAGTACGAACATTACTAAAATTTGCATGTAAGTGAAATTGACTAGTAAGAAAATAATATTTATTTTTAAAAAAAAAAAAAAAGAAATTTCGGGAGAGAGAAAAGTCTCTCTACAAAATGAGACAGTGATTTCAACACAAATATGCATATTTTAAGACAGCAGGAAAAAAAAAATTAAAAAACAAAAACACTGAGCGGACTTTTTCTTTTCTTTTCTCTCTCACAACACTCTTTCTCTTTGTTTTAGAAGTGTTTTATTTACTTTCGTTACTTTCTCTCTCTTCACTCTCTCTATTCTAGTTCTTTATTATTATTATTTTTTAAAAATTTATTTATTTATAAGTTTTTTTTTTGGGGGAAGCTCTTTCTTGTCTTGGGGGGACTTTTGCCGGAAAAGAAAAGAAAATCGAGTTGAAATTTTCCTGGCGGCCAAACAGTGGAGGGCGGGTCGAATCGAATCAAATGTGATGGGAGGTGGACTCTCGACCGTCTTCCCGTGCTTCACGCCGGCGAACCGTACCAGCCACTCCGACCACCACCACCATCACGACCTCCATAACCACCACAACAACAACAACAACAACCAGGACTTGATCTTTACCGCCTCCGAGCCTCTCGACGAAACCCTAGGCCACTCCTTCGTCTATGTCCGGAGCTCCGCTCGCTTCCTCTCGCCGACGCACTCCGATCGCTTCGTTTCCCCCTCGCAGTCGCTCCGATTCTCGCCGTCGCACGACCCGGCAGTGTCTCGGACCCGGACCGGACTGCCCGAGGCAACCGGGTTCCGGACAATCTCCGGCGCTTCTGTCAGCGCCAACACCTCCACTCCCCGAACTGTCCTCCAGCTCGACAATATTTACGACGATGCCACTGAGACCACTCTTGGCTGCGGCGGAGTCGGAGGCGGTGGCGTCAGGGGGAGCATCGTTAACGGCTTCGAGAGCACGGCTTCGTTTAGCGCCCTTCCGCTTCAGCCGGTTCCGAGAGGCGGCGGCGTAGGCGGTGGAGGAGAGCCGTCGGGCCCAATGGAGCGCGGCGGGTTCTTCCTCTCCGGCCCAATCGAGCGCGGCGCGCTCTCCGGCCCACTGGACGTCAACGCCACCGGATCCGGGGCCGACGGGAGCGGCCGGGTCCACTTCTCTGCTCCGCTCGGCGGGCCTTATGTAAAAAGGAGGAGAAAGAAGGGCATTTCGGGAATTCGGAAGGCGTTTTACCGGAACTTCTCCGAGAAGAAGCGGCCCTGGGTCGTCCCTGTGCTGAATTTCGTCGGGAGAAAGGAGAGCTCCGGTTTGGGAGATGAGTCGGAGGTGAGAAGCGAGAGTAGCAATGTCCAGTGGGCACTCGGAAAAGCCGGCGAGGACCGTGTTCATGTCGTCGTATCGGAGGAGCAGGGGTGGTTGTTCGTCGGGATTTATGACGGATTCAACGGCCCCGATGCGCCTGAATTTCTCATGGGGAACCTTTACCGTGCCGTCCACAATGAGCTCCAGGGCTTGTTTTGGGAAGTAGACGAAGAAGAGGAAGCTACTACTACTAGCAATCCGCAAAATGTGGTAGACGAAGAGAATGTAGTGGCTGTAGAGGAAATTAATCAATCCGAGGTTAGAACCGAGAAGAGAGTGACGTTTCAATCGGAGGAGGAGACGGAGAGGCCCGTGGAGAATAGAAGGCGGCGGCTTCGCGACTTTCTTGCGGAGGATGATGCCGAGGATGGGCTTGACCTCTCAGGCTCGCAGCGGTTTGCGTTCTCGGTCGATGACGCGCTCAGCGTGAGCAATGGTGGGTCTGCAGCGAGCAGACGGTGGTTGCTTCTGACGAAGTTGAAGCAAGGGTTGTCCAAACACAGGGAAGGCCATGGAAGGAAGTTTTTCCCGTGGAGATTTGGGTTAGAGGATAAGGAGAAAGTTGAGGTTGAGGTGGAGAATAGAGTAGAGGAGGAGAGGTCTAATCCGGGCGGCCGGAGAAGGAAGGAGGGTCCGGTTGATCACGAATTAGTATTGGGGGCGTTGTCCAGGGCTCTAGAAGTGACCGAGCTCGCCTATTTGGACATGACGGATAAGGTTCTTGATACAAATCCAGAGCTTGCACTGATGGGTTCATGCTTGTTGGTTGTGCTGATGAGGGATGAGGATGTGTATGTTATGAATGTGGGGGATAGTCGGGCAATCGTGGCGCAGTTTGAGCCGGAGGAAGTCGGTTCTAGCACACAATCGAGAGGGCAGGGAGAGAACGGGCCAGGTGCCGAGGGGATAGTTGAGGAGTCCTTGGCTGCAGGGGAAAGGGCAATGAAGCTGGAGAACGAGGCTCCTACTCAGGCGATGAAATTGACGGCATTGCAGCTGTCCACGGATCACAGTACGAGTATTGAAGAAGTAAGCTCTTGGTTCTTGTTTCCACGGTTTCATCCTTCTAATTGATCAAATTGGTTATTGCTTCACTCTTTCTTCTGTATGCTTTAGCTTAGTAAGGGTGAATTTTCATTGCATTATAGTTAAAAACCGGCTTTAAGATCAAATTTACGTTATGAAGACGCCATGCGGTGTTTAGATTTCACTGAAAAAGTAATGATTTTGACAATTAGCAGAGTAATGCCCGACTGCTTAATAACTTGTTGCTAAATAGGTTACAACTTATATATGTTGGATTGCCATTAGAAGCTTTTCTTGTCATTTTAGACTTCAACCCGTCAGAACTAACTGCCTTCTGTCATTTGAATCATTTCTTCATTAGCATATTAAAAGCGGGAGATTTTAATGTTGTCATGCCATCTAGTTTCTGATAGTTAGTTACGTGAAAAAGTTGTTCGCAGAAACTTTAAATACTTTGGTCCGAAATTCAACTCACAGGCACATGGTATGTGTAGAAATTTTGAAGGGTTGACTTTTAATTGTTGCATACCTTGCTAGTTTTTATGCAGCCGGTTTCATAGGTGGAGGAAAGGTTTACGTCTGTAGGGTCCTTGAATCTACCTTTTTTATTACGGTGCTTGACTTGGTCTTTGGTTAGGTATCCATATGACAAGTTGTTCAACCAGATTATGACGGTTTGAAGCACATTTCTGTCGATCGTATCTAGATGCACTCTTTATATCTTCAGGTTCTGGAGATACTCTCTCTTTCTCAGAGATCTTAATCTCTTTTTGGAAAGAAGCATTGAAGGGGGGAAAAAATGATTGGACGCAATATTAAGTTGCATTCTACGAGTACTTTTCTATAACTCTTATATCGTATGAAAGAGATTTTATCTGCTAGTGAACATGTTTGTATAATTGCTTAAACAACTTTATTTACCTCTGAAGTCGTACTTGGCTTCATTCTGTCTTCCTCACTAGTATGTGATTTTGGTGATGTTGAATAATTAATGAAGCTTCCTTATCCGTACCTTTCTCATGTTATTTGTCGGTCTTCAAATGATTCAGGAAATTATGGGGAAGCTTCCTCGTCAATTTTTCTGTTTCTTTGTTGTCTTTTTCTGGATGTAGTGTTGAAGTGTATGCATTACATAACTCTGGTTCATATTTCCCATTTTACCCCCCTCCTTCACCCGCAAAACCCAACATTGATGAATGAATAAGTAAATAAACAAAAAGGAAAATATAAAATACTATTTAATTAAAAGAAGAACCATATGAAAGACCTTGATCCGTTTATAAATATGAAATGCACCAGAGACAGGCCGCTACTTATGTTTCGACCTTTTTTTTTTTGGTTAATCTTTAATGACAAAACGTTAGCATGAAATGCTGATATGCGACCATACTGCGTCACCCTTTATTTTGTCTACTAGTCTTCCCTAGAAATATCATTGCCATATTCGCTTATTAGTTTTGTGGTCATTGTTTGATGCGTTATTATGCTTTCTTAGAATTTCAATGAATGTTTTGCAGGAAATCATAAGAATCAAGAGCGAACACCCCGATGACAAAAACTGTATTGTTAATGATAGAGTGAAAGGACGACTCAAGGTTACCAGAGCTTTTGGCGCAGGATCTCTGAAACAGGTTCTCCAAACATACTCACCAGTTCTTTTCTGTCACAACTGATCTCAAAACATATTTTGCTACACTGTCAAAGAAAGAAAAAGGAATTTAGAGTTGTTCAAACATATCATGTGTGTAGTTTTGACATATTATTATAATTATTTTCAAATGTTCAAGGCCCGTTGGGTGAGTCCTTGACTCGAACAATTTCTCACTAAAAAGTACATTGTCAATTAGGTCTCATGGCTTATAGTAGAAAGGTAAAGGTCTAATGGTTGTCTTTTATCTGTTTAAAATATGAACAACCTCTGCAAACTTATTAGGTGCAAAACATTCCCTTTTCATTTATATTGAGATATCAAGAAAATTCACGTAAAATTGCCTCTTAATCTTGTAATGGTCAACCCTTGCATTATGTCATCTAAACATTCAATTATCTTTTGAAATTATTTTGTGATCTTCTACAGAACTACAAAGATAAATGTTTTACATGGACATAAAGTTGGTTAATAACATAGTTTGTGTTGTTACAGCCGAAGTGGAATGATGCATTGCTGGAAATGTTCCGAAATGAGTACATTGGTACTGCTCCGTACATATCTTGTTCCCCTTCTCTTCGACACCATAGACTGTGTCCTAGAGATCAGTTCCTAGTCCTCTCGTCAGACGGTCTATATCAGTATTTGACCAATGAGGAAGTGGTTTCTCACGTTGAGAATTTCATGGAGAAGTTTCCAGAGGGAGACCCTGCACAACACCTGATAGAGGAGCTTCTAATGCGTGCAGCAAAGAAAGCCGGTATACTTTTCCATATATTCTGATTGTCTTCTAAATTCGCTCATGGTGCTTTTATCACTTGAGGTTTTTGGAATATGATCCAAGGTTTATTTGGACCTTCCTACTAGCCGTCCCCTCTGTGTTTTGGAAGACTTGAAAAAATATTTTTTTCCCATTGTTCTTTCACGCATAATAAAATGCTATAGGCACATATTCATTGTTAGCAAGCAAAAAATTTCAGTAGTTTTTATGCTCCAAGTTTTCTTTGAGTAATGAAATGGGTCGGTGTTTAATGGACCTGCCAATCTTGAACTTGTTCTGGTTTTCTATACAGGAATGGATTTCCATGACTTACTAGACATCCCGCAAGGTGATAGAAGGAAGTACCATGATGATGTTACAGTGATGATTATATCACTCGAAGGAAGGATTTGGAAGTCATCTGGAAAGTACCTTTGACAATGTACCGCAGAATCTGTCCTCCCATTACAGGTGATATTGCGGTTCAGATTTCTCCAAGTGATATTTTGCAAGTGGTAAGGAAAGCTTTACCGCTGACCATTTCCGTCAGTTAGGGTTTTTTGTTTTCGTTTCTCGGTCTTACAGCATAAGGATACAGCTAATAGGGGGGGAGCTGCAGGAGCTCATGGCGAAGGGACTGGTTTTAGATATTACGAAAACCTGAATAGATGAAAAGATATTTGGTTTCGGGGGCGAAAATGAGAGAATTTGCAGGTGGGGGTTGACGGGAAATGCTCTTTAGGTGGAAAAGAAAGTTCATATTTATTTTTCTATTGGTTGTTTTTTTAGACGTTTTTTTTTTGGTTATAAGATAGAAAAATTGTCTAGGTGGGGCGGCTCTGTATCATCGGTGTCATTTTCTTCTCTTCGGAAGCCGGGGGAAAAAAAGAAGAAAGTCTGTAAATTGGTGGGTGGGTACAAAAATTTACTTACTGAAATTGGAGCATTTCCTTGTCAGTGGTGAGCAGCTGTAACTTTGAAGGTGGGTTTTCCACCATTGCGGATTAAAAAGAGTTGAAAATTTTGCCCACATCCTTTTGTGTACTCGCAGAAATTACTATGCTGTTTTAAGATTTTTTTTTTTTTTTTAAAAAATTTTTGTAGAACGCTTAATTAGTTGCTTGACAGTTGCTGGTGCAACTGATTCTCAAAGGAAAACCAGAAACTGTCTGAAATTAGCATATTATACACAGCCACCCCCCCCCCCCCCCGGGGGGGGGATGGATGAGCAAATATTTACTTTTGCATCTTTAAACATTAAAGAACTGATTGGAATCCCAACTTTTAAGTAATAATTTATATGACATATAAGTTTGTCATTCATTTATTGGCAAACATCTAAAGGATTGTCACGTCAATTGATCGTATCTATTAAGGAAAAAATGATTATTCATTGCTATATGAATTGGTATTAAAAAATTAGGATTAGAGTTAGTGTTTGTAATACTACTCATTATTAAGTTAGCTTTGTCTTAACATGGTAACCAATTGCACTATTGCAGACCTTGACTCTCCCAAACACCCCCCCCCCCCCCAAAAAAAAGCGAGAGAGAAATGAATAAAAGATGAAAAGAAAACGCCTCCATAGTTGGAGTTTATTCTACATACACTTTTTATTTTTTTTATATTTCTTTTGGCCAAAAAAAGAATTTGGTGGACTTCCGGTTTTTTAAGATCACATAAGCAGGACACTCTCCTGAGTTGATTAGGGATTCGAACCTTTGATTCTCGGTTGGTGAGATCCTAAGGTCGTCTCTCTTGTCAACTCATCCACCCCTTTGTCTTTTATATCCACTTGAACAATGCTCAATGTCTCTTGTATGAAATTCTGGCCAGTCGGCTGGCAAACTTTTTCAAGGTTCAGATGAAGGTCTTGTACTCGCAATTTTGCTTGAAGGTCTTACTTGTGGTCGGTGAGTTTTACCGCAGTGCAACTGGAAGCATCTTCCTTTCCATGATGTTGGATGTCTGCCTGCGCTGCCTAGCTGTTGGCCACAACCCCATGGCCAAGACTGGTCAAGTGAAACAAATGGTAAGCCAATCGCGTCCGTTGTCCTCGTGGTGAGAAAGACACTCCCAGACGAATACTTTGGGTTCTAGTGATATGATTGTGATCTGGCTTGAATGAGGGTGAAGCAAACTCATATCGGAGAAAATAGGGTTTGCCTCCGGAATGTTTATGTTAAAAAAAAAAAAAGAAAAAAAAAGAAAAGATATTTTTAAGTTAAAAATCACAAAAAATTCTTCCTCATTACTTGGTGAATCTTCCAAAGAGGGGATTCCGTCACAAGAAGATCCTCAAGACCAACAATAAGATCCTGAAGTCAGGTTGTGTACACGGGTGGCAGCATGATAAGCAATGCGTAGATTCAGTTACCGCCTGCTCGGTGGCAGTGAAGTGCGCGTCAGCACGCTGGTCGGTCATGCCACCACCCTTGTGTCCGACCAACCTCACCTTGAATCTCTGTGTTGCTCATCTTGAGAAGTTTATTGTGACGGGATCCTTTCTTTGTAAGAATCAGCTCAACTTGAATTTGTTTCACTACTGAATGCCAAGCAAAAGGAGAATTTATATATTATCAATGACGAGAAACTAGCTTCTCATTAAACGTACAAGCAATAACTGCAAACTCCGGAGGGGAAAGATTTCTGTACAACGCAATTTTGAGCAGAACTTGATGGATTTTCTTGAACATTAAATTCATGGATTTTTTTTTGGTAGAAAAAAAATCAATGGCGTCTTTACACCCCTGACCAACCAACGTAGAAGTATACAGTTCGATCCTTGTAATGTTCTTCTCTCATGTCTGTCATGTGAATATCAGACTAGTACAATTAACAGCACAAGAACCCCAAGGTACTGGTGCCCCAAAGAAACATTCTGAAATGCGACAATTCAAAGCGGAATACTTTTCATGAAATTTTTTTGTAAACAGAAGGAAAATAGAAAATATAAACATATCAAGCAATGTTTTGGTTCCTCAAATCATGCTGTGACAGCAGTTCGAACCCTTGATTGTGCCCAAGACACTAAATCCTCCCTTGTTGCCACAAAACGACCGGCTTTCTCTCCACTCGGCGTAAATGGCGCTGCAAGTTTCTCCGCATGGGACGCGAACGAATTAGCCAATCCTTGAGAGAATTTGTGAGTTCCAGCCCCAGTGTGGGCAGAAAACAACTCGGGCAATTCCTCTTTCCGCTGAACAATCCTGTAAAGAGTTCCCATCCACTCTTCGAGTGCGGTTTCGGCTGCGCCAATCGACAGTGACCGAACATCCAAACACCATTCTTTTGATGTTTTGTTGTGAAGACCTGGATATAACCCATAAAGGGTTCCCAGATAGAGCAGCTCATGAGCTCTCTCATGGTGACCTCTGTTTCGACACATATCGATCAGGCAGTTACAGAACGGCCTTCGAGCTTCGAACGGCTGTGTCACTGATAATGCTCCGGAACTCGTCTTTAACAGTTTCAAAACTGGTTTCCTCTTGTTGCAGCAGCTTAACAAGCGCAACCAATTTCGGGTTAGCCAGCTGCAGGCAAGCCAAGACCTTTTCCTCATCACCAACATTCTCACACAATGACACAACCGAGAGCAAGCAGCCACAAAGCCTATCATCGGGTCTAACCCCTTTCTCAACCGCAAAACCGAAAACCCTAACCATATCATCAACTCGCTTAGTCTTCCCCAAGCACTGCACCAAACAAGTACAACCCATCACATTGAGTTCAACACCCAACTCCGACATTTCATCGAACACCTTCATCGCCTTGTCCACCTTCCCTCCGCTTCCATAAATATTCAACATCGCAGTGTAGCTCCAACTATCCGGCCGGCAATTCTCCGACCGCTTCATATCCTCAAACAACCTCTCGGCCTCCTCCTCCAACCCCAAATCCGCGCACATATTCAACAAAGTATTATACAGTATAAAATCCATAGGCCAAGAATTAGACCTCATCCTCTCCCACAACTCCAAAGCATCCCTTGCCCACCTCGCCTTCCCGTAAACCTTGACAAGGGCAGTCAGCGTTTTCTCATTCGGACTCAATCCCGACTCGATCAACTCCTCAAACAAGCTCCTCGCCATGCCGGGCTTCCCGGCCTTCCCCATTGCCTCCAACAATGTGTTGTACACAACCAAATTTGGCTCCACACCTAAAGACCTCATCTCCTGCAACACATACCTAATCCCATCGAAATCGCCGGCCTCACCGAACATCTTGCCCAACACAGCAAAAGTTATGGCATCTGGTTTCCACCCAGTGGCCCTCCCTCTCTCATACAAACTAAGAACTTCCTCAACTTTCCTCAACTGGGCATAAACATCTAATATAGCAGAATATGTAACTTCATCCGGCATCATACCAGTCTGGTACATTCTCTCAAACCACTCCACAGCTTTATCAAAATCTTTACATCTTTTAGCACAAGTAATTATAGTCGAATAAGTAATATTATCAAGCTCAATCTCACTCCTAATCATCTCATTAGCAAGCTCTTCAATAAGCTGATACTGCCTGCCGAACCTGAGGGATTTCATGGTGACATTATAGAAGATGGTCTCCATGGGAAAGGAGTTCTGGGTCTTGAGCCAGGTGAAGAAAAGGTAGGCCTTTTGCCATGGCTTGAGGCTGTTGAGGATCAGAAGCGCGTTATCTCTACCGGGTGGATGTGGGATTTCTTTCAGAGCCGACAAGAAAGCTTCTTCGGAGTCTCCGCAGTTGTTGAGCCTCTGGGCAAACCGTCTGAGATCTTTAACTTGTGAGTTGTGGGAGTGAGAGGAGCGTCTCTGGCGCTGGAGAGAAATGACGGAGCGTTTTGGCCGTGTGGGGTTGACCCAAGTGGACTTGGGCTTCGACAGGAGGTTGTCGGGGGGGTTGTCGGAGAGAGTGGTGTTGCTCAGAGGCTTGAGTTGGTCGGATAAAGATGAGTTCTTTTTGTGTGTTCTGGGTTTTGGAGAGCCACAACAGGAGATTCTTGTTGTTAAGGTTGTTGCTGTCCTTGTTGGGTTTGCGATTTGTCGGAGGAGTGGTGAGGAAAAGAAGAGGGACCTGTTGGAATCCGAGTGTTTGGTTAAGTGAACATCTAGAGGTGTGGAAATGGCTGTGGTAGCCATAACAGAAAGGAAGAGAGGTAGAGAGAGAGAGAGAAGAGTGTTTCTTTCTTTCTTTCTTTCTTTCTTTCCTTTTTTTTTTTTTTTTTTGGGTTGTGGGGAGAAATATCTGACAACAGTATATAGATGGGATATTTATGTGACCTTATCTTAAACTAAACAAGTATTGGACAAAAAGGCATGAAAGGAGGAAGAGATTCGCGGGAAATTGAATAAGTTGAAGGGACAAAAGATGGGTTAAACCTTAAACCGGCACTCCTGTTCTTGAACATCACGGAAGAAAAATATTTTCCTATTAAAAATTGAGAAAAATCGGGGAATAGTCATAATTTAGATGTCCCTTTATAATTTTATCAACTTTAACATTAAAATGGATAATTTTACCCTTTTATATATTTTTAATTTATTTTTTCTAAAAATTTCCAATTTTACTCGTGAATTTAGATTTGAGTTTCATTTTTTACTTGTTTCTCTTTCTCTTCGGTTTTTATTCTCTCTCTAAAACTCATCTCTCTATTTCTTTCTCTATTCGTCTCCCTCTCCCCCTCTGTCTGTCTATTGCTTTCTCCCCCTGTCAATCGGCAACAACACTGAGATCAAGATGTCGACATGGACCAGGTGTCGGGTGCTCCTCGGCATTGATGCTGGCATCAATTCCGTTGGGGGTACCTGCAACGGTCGTCGTGGAGTCACAATCAGGAAGAGGGCACGATGGTCATCTGAGTTGTGACTTTTACTCTTCTCCAATCCCATCCTCTCTCTTTCCATTACCACATGCGAAACCTCTCCCATCTCTCTCTTTCTCTCTCTCTACCCCCGTCCATGAAACCCATTCTCCAACGTGACCTTGAATCTCTACATCGCCGCCGATCTGCAACAAGCCGTGAATGAAACCGATCTCCTTCGATGCCAGATCTTCCATCCCGCTACTAGATTGCTTCGAGCTTCAACAAGGTTGTTGCGTGATCGAATTTCTTCCTCGTGGACACCGGAGCATTAATGATTTTGCATTTCAATCAGATATGAAAAAAAAAATCTATCAAAATACATTTTAGATTCTATCATAATCTATTTTGTATTTTAGTAAAATCCGTTTTAGATTCTATTAGAATCTGCTTTGTCTTCTCGGATTCTGGTATAATCAATTTTACATTTTATCAGAATCCGTTTTGTCTTCTTGGATTCTGGTATAATTTGTTTTGCATTCTGATAGAATCCGTTTTGCCTATTTTATATTTGATCAGAATTTATTTTGCCTTCTTGGATTTTGGGAGATTTTGCATTCCAACAGAATCTTTCTAATAACTGGAATTGGATATGTCCAACTATCTTTGTTAAAATCCAAAAAATTCGTTCTGTTAGAATTCATTTTAGATTCTAATAGAATCTCTCTAGTGAACGACGTCGACACCGGTGACCAGAGCTGGATACATCTAGTCATCTTTGTTGAAATATGGAAAAAAAAATTCCAGCGACCAGCATATCTCTATTAAAATATGAAAAAAAAAATTATGATGACCGGTGACAATGATTGGCCGGTGAATGAAATCTGAGATATATAAAAAAAATATTTCAATAAATAAAAAAAAAGAAAATAAAAAGACATAATTATTTTTGTCTATTCATATATCTCTGACTTCTTTGGCAGGCTGCCTATCGTCGACAGGTCATCGATGGCCAGTCGGTCTCCAGTCGTTAGGTGTTAGAATTTTTTTTCTTTCATATTTTAATAAAGGTGACCAGATGTATTTAGTTTCGGTTACCGGTGTTAATGTGAGTTGTTGGTTGTCACAATTTTACATTATGATAGAGTGCAAAATTGATTATATCATAATACAAAATGGATTCTATGACAATAGAAAACAAATTCTACCAAAATCGGAGAAGGTAAAACGCATTCTAATACAATGCAAAACGCATTTCACCAGAATTTAAGAAGGTAAAACGCATTCAGATGGAAATATCTTACAAAAATAATCCAAAAGCAAAACAAGATTCAATGAATGGTTTTAGTCTCCAGACTTGGAGAACTCGACAGAGAGGTTGTCAAGGCCGATCTTTGTGGATATGGAGTCTCTGATCTCCTAGTCGACGAACCTCCCTCTTGGAGCCAGAGCCCTGTCGAAGTAATTGCTCATAGCCGGAGACGAAATCACTAAGACCACGACATCGTAGATCGGAACAAGATCTGTAAAAAGTCACCGGGATCGCGCAACATGTCGCTCTCCTCAAGCTCCGACATTGTGGTGGTAGAGATCGTGATGTGAGAAATCGCGATTGGCCGAAGAATGAGGTGAAAAAGAGAGAGAGACAAGGCTTGCCGGAGAAGGATGAGAGAGAGAGAGAGGAAGATGGCCGGTTAGGGAGGAAAGGGAGGAGAAAGATCGGATAGAGAATAACAGAGACAAAAAATTGAAAATGAAAGAGTGCAGGTTCAAACAAAAATATCTACACAGGGACAAAATGAGAAATTCAAACCGTAAATTATAAAAAAAAAGAAATAAATTGAAAAATATGAAATAGTAAAATTATCGGTTTTAAAATTAGAGAGAGCAAAATTACAAGGAGGTGTCTAAATAATGATTATTTCCCTAATATTTTCTTTAATTATTAATTAAATATTATGAAGTGATAAAATTATTAACTTTATTTTTGTAGTTAGCAAAATTATAAAGAGGTGTCAAATTTAGAACATTCTTGCAAATTACCCTTAAAAATTTAATCAAACGGTAGGGGGAAAAACTCACAGTTATTTAAATCATTGATTTTTTTTTAATAGGTAAATTGCTAAGTTGGTCCTTGAATTTTTATCTTTATACAACTTTAGTCCCTAAACTTTTTTTTGTACCTAGAATGTCTCTAAACTAGTAAAATATATATACAATATTCATTTATGTTAATTTTAAAAAGAAATATATTATTATTTTGGTCAAAAAGTGATGCTAACTAACAGATTTTATTCAAAAATTAATGCAAAGGACCATTGTGGTAATATTTTAATAGTTTAGAGACATTTCCTGTTCTTTTTTTTTTTTTTTAACTAGAATGATTATAAATTATTAAAAACGGTATTACAGTCATTTCTGTTAATTTTGGACTAAATTCATAATAAGCACAATTTTTTAACCAAATTACTAACATATTTCGTTTAAAAATTAACAGAAAAGACTACTGTAGGAACATTTTAAAAATTTAGGGGTATTCCAGTTACGAAAAAAAATTCATGGATCAAAATTACATAAAATTAAAAATTTAGGAACTAAATAAACAATTTAGCCTTTTTAAATTCAAATTTTTTGACATTTGTATCTCTTTCTTCCTTGCATTTCACCTTCTCGGCTTCTCTTCTCTTTCCAATGCTTCAGCAAACGATGACTATAATACACTTATGGTGCGAAGACACACATGAATGATGACAGTGCGGCGCGCTCCTCCTACAAAAATGAACACTCACTAGTTGTTGGTTTAACTTTTCAACGGTTTCATCTATGAAGTAAAACGGTTTTATGTTTTGCAATGTGTACTTTAAAAGTGAACTCACTAATCAAGTCTTCAAAAAAATAATCCAATGACTAAAATTGCAGTTTCTACCGACAATGAAAAGGGTAAGATCCCTCTTGTAAAAGTTACCCCTCCCAGAACCAAAACACTTCATTTCCTAAATTGTTCTTGTCTCGTAGCAAACTCCACCAAGTAAATTCCATTTCTCCCACTGCAAAGACTACAAGAAACCCAAGTTTGACTGAAACCAAAAAAAAAAAAAAAAAATCCCTAAAAAACGGCTATTTTATTGTTGAATCAAATTTTCTTGTCACTTGTGTTCGCTCAGGAATCATATGGAGCAATAGGATATGCATTTAAACCACAACAAAAATTTGCTTGAGCTTCACAACAACTATGATTCCTTAACCAACGCTTATTGATAGGACAACAAATCAGATACATAAATCACCAGTTAAATATCTCATTATGAGGATTCCTTCTTTGTTGGATCCAATAACTCTCTGATATGACTCTCTACTTCCTTCTGTACCGAAGGATAAGGTATGCGTTGAAACACCTCAGCTCCAAAGGACAACAAGAGAGCCTTTCTAGCTGTTTCCAAGTCGATCCCACGTGCCTGGAAATAAAACAGTTGGCTTTCTTCTAGATCGCTAATCGCAGCACCATGAGAACACTTGACATCGTCTGCGATGATTTGGAGATTGGGTTTCACATTTACGGTTGCACGAGGTTCTAGGAGAAGGCTCCTCGTTAGCTGACCAGCATCCGTCTGTTGTGCGTATCTGAACAACAAAAATTGCAGGTATTAAAAGAAGTATCCCGCTCACATTGTTTAAGATCATTTGTGTTATTGTTTACCAACTTAACTGCCCTATAACCGTCACACAAAGATAAAGAATCTGGGAAGGACTACGATTCTACGAATTTTGATCAGATTTAGTTAAAGATACTTGAGCATAGTGCAGTGGTAGCAGAATCTTTAATCAAAAGGAATCCTATTCAAATTATAAGGTTTTAGTCACAACATACAGCTAGGACTAGGCGGGGTATACAATATTCTGTTACAAAAAAATTTCACACGTCTGGTCTATAATTACCGGAGAAGAAGATGAAAAAGAATTACCTGTTGACCTTTACGTTTCCGTCAAATATGGCCTGTCCTAGAGAGTGAGCTACGATACACTTGTGAAGTTGTCGGGAATAACCACGAGGATGGTCCAGAACTAGGCTACTATGCAGATCTTGTGTTTGGTCACCAACAGACAGGTGCAGCGTTGATAACTCTGTTGTTGTGTCTGGTCCCAATTGCTTAATCTGGACATTGTGCCTGCTCAGCTTTCCCCCCATACTGATTTCGGTGAGCTCATAAGTGCTAGCTGAGTCCTGCAACAATCAACTTCATGAATCTCGCGGCCAAATAAAGTCAGGATAGTTGTAATAACAAAACTTAATAACAGTCTAGAGAAAAGTTCCTATCTATGGGGTAAAAAAAACAAAAACAAAAATCCATCAATCAGATTTTAAAATTGCCATGCAGCTAAATGAGGATTTTTTTTTTTTGGGTGCAGAAGTTCTTTTCGACCATAACATCTTCAAATGGTCTTTAAAAAGTGCATCCTAAATTTCTGGTTTTGAACCGAAGGTATCAAATTCTAAGGTTATTTTACACGACAATACCCAACAGAAGAACTAAGCCAAACTCCAGTAGTTCTGAAGAGGTTTTCAGAAGATCCGACTCGGGAACCAAATGATATCAAAAAGATGACACCTCATTACAGCCATGGTCACAGAAATAGTTCAATAAAATCAAGTGGTCTGATTTATATCATTGCCCCCTAATAATCGAAAACCATGTTAACATTTTGAGAAAAGTGCATCCATGTACCTTTGAATAAATGAAAAAACCTTTAGAGAAGAAGTCTGCCAGGTTTACAAAACAAAAAGATTAATGCATATGTTGTTCCAAGAAAGCTAAATTAATCAAAAGCATGGCTTCCTCCCAAAATGAAAAGATTTCTGCAAAAACACTCCTGAAGCAATATAGGGGAATCCGGGCAATAAGCATTTAATTCATCAACGATCTATAAGACTATAACCATTGTTCCAAGTTTAGGAATACATCACAACTCTGTACTAGGACAAAGAAATCTAGTAAAGAAATGCATCATATATCGGAGTTTAAAAATCTTGATGTGTAAAATACACAGTATGGATTAGTAACTGGTTGTTTTATATACCATGGTCAAGGTTCCTAAGCAAAATATAGACAATCATGCTCAAAACCATATGTAGTGATTATTCGTCTCTGGCCTAATGTTCCAATGATGTGATCAAAACAGTTTATCCTACTAATTCCATAAATATGAACCTAGCCATCATTTCTAAAATCTTTTTAGAATTAAAATTCAAGCTTCAGATACAACCGCAAGCATCCCAAAAATTAAGTGGCAATCAATCATAAATAAAAAAACAAGGAGAATTCTTTGGTACCTTAAAATGCTACTAGAACACAACATTTAACCATTATCTATGTCAAGTTCCGCTAAACTATCATGCTTTTCTTAATTTGATATAATTCTGATACGATGTAATGGAGTAGTAACAAGGAACAGGAGCAAAGAATTTCACCTGTCTAACCGAAGTCCACTTTATATGAGCAGCATTGAAAGACTGTCTCTGAAGATAGGAATGCCTAACCTTCCCTCCCTGTCTAACCACAACATCCAAAACAGCATTGGCCCAATAACACTTATCCCCATCTCCACCCAAAAACTCTTCAATGATCTCCACCTCCCCACCCTCCTCCACCAACACAAACACCCTCGGGTTCGAAATCGGCATCTTCTCGGAACCCTTTTCGCCTCCCTCAACAGACAAATACCTCAAATGAATCGGACTCTTCACCCTACACCCACTTGGCACATAAACAACCGTCAATTCCGGTGCCCCAACCCCATTAATGGACCAAAACAGGTCCTTCTGTTCACCACTAGACATAAGCTCACCGACCCTTTTCGCCACACTACTCTCTGAATTAGAAAACAAGTCCACCAAGCTCCCAACCAAAACCCCATCAGGCAACTCAGACAAATTCGACTCCTGTTTCGCGACAAACCCGTCGACTATGACCAAATTGGGGAACTGGGTATCTGCGGAAACGGTCAAAGACTGAGGCGGGTGTGAGATTGGCTTGATCTGGGAGTGTTTGATGAAGGAAGTGTCCGTGTAGCGAAAGGGCTCGTCCTTGCGAGACGGCCATGGCGTCGACAGAAGGGTCTCGGAGGAGGCGTCTCTGAGCTGCTGGAGAGCTGAAGAAGAAGAAGAAGAAGAAGAAGAAGAGGGGAGAGAGTCTTCGAGGGTTTCGGCGAGTTGGAGGACAAAGGGGTCAGAGAAAGTGGGTTGAAGAGATAAGGAAGAATGGATTGGTGAAAGTGAGAATCTGGGTTTGGGTTTGGAAGTTCTGGGTGTGGAGGAAAATGATGGAGGAATTGTGGGTCTGTGGAGGTTGGGCGTGAAGGCCAAGGCAGCCATGGATGGTGATGAGCTGGTCTATGAATGACAAATGTTCGATTCGGTGGGTTGGAATATACCTAAATCTAACAACCAACGACTTTAATTCGGACCTTTTTCATGTCTTAACAGTAAAAAATAACCATACATTTTTCTCTTAAACTTTAGAACTTGTCATAAATATATTTAAATTTTACTTTATAATATTTTTTCCTTCAAACTTTCAAACAGTTACAGATTTCCTCCTTAGTTGAATTTTTTTAAGGAAAAATATGCGTGACACTTGTTGATAACATGAGTTAAGAGTGTTAAATATAGAATTACAAAATTATCTTTGTAATTAGGTCAAAATAGTAAATATTCAAGGTTTATTAAAATTTTTTTTCCTGTATTGTTTTTTTATGTTTAATTTCGTAATTTCATATTAAATAAGAATAGCGAGTGCCATGTGTACTATCAATGAGTGTTATTTCATAATTTCATATTTAATATTATTGCCAAATGCTTTTTTTAAAAAATACAACAGAGGAGGGAAATCTATAATGTTTCAATGTTCGGGGAGAGAAAATATTATAAATTAAAGGTCAGTCGGCTTTTTGTGACAGGGTCTAAAATTCAATGAAAAAAATGAAATTTATCCTTAAACCTATGGTATAAAAAAATTGATACTTTTATTTTATAACTCGACACTTGTAAATTTAGATAATAATCAGTTTATTTTAATTTAACATTTTGAATAATATTAAATAAAAAATAGTGATTAATTAGTACTTATAAAATTTATATAAAATATTATAACCGAAGGATTTGAGGACTAATGAAATTGAAATATAATAATTTTAAAATAATATATTTATTTAGTAATAATTCTAATAATTATCATATGTTTTCGTCATTAAATAATGTAATAGTTGTTATATGATACAACTTTTTTTTTTCTATTCACAAAATATTTTAAATCTTTTTTTTTTTTGGACAAGATTACTTCTAAACTTCTTAGTACTGAAGGACGAAAATAACATTTTCATTTACCTAAAAAAATATTATTTTTATCAAGTTAATTAAAATAAATAGTGATAAATAATAAATTTATGAGATGAATGACTTATTTAATTCTAATAAATATATTAGTAAATTTATTGTTTACATGATAAATTTTTTATTTACTAAATAAATTTATTATTTACTTCAAATATTTTAAAATATTGTTATTTACTTCATTTGTTCCTAAAAAAAAAAGCTATTTACTATAATTTTACTGCTACTAACTGTCCTAAGATAATAGGTTGATGTCAAATCAATCATTCTTAATTAAAAAAAAAAAATCACCACAAAACCGGTCAGATGTTTTCTTTTTCTTTTTCTTTTGTTTTGTTTATTTTTTAAGAGGAAATTATGTTCAAATTAAACAAAGACATACAAGTATCAACATCAATACGCATGAGTCTTATAATATATAAGACAAAACCTCAACTGAGATCAATTTTATAAGTGAAACATGATGAAACTTAGAGAGAAGGACGTGCGTTGAAAAATGATAACGGATAAGTATCTCAACACACCATTAATTGAGCAAACATGCTCTTTTTGACGAAATCTCTATAATTATTAAAATTTTCTAATTGATTGAGAACTGGTATCATGTGGCACAAAAGGTCATTATTAACCTGCATAGAAGAAAATCTTGCAGAACCAAAACAAACAAGCTGCCAAGTCTTAGATCTAGCACACAAACAATAAATTTAAATGATGGAGAAACCACCTCCGTTATTAGAAACTCTAATCAAACACGGAAAAACAAAACATAAATCATAATAGGCGAATCCAACAGCCTTATTCCATAATTACCATAAAATAAAACAGAAAAACTAGCAATCCGGCTAGAATCACTAGTGACAAGCGAGTCTACATAGTTTAGGTAGCCGGAAAGATAATAAATAGACTCTACAAAAACAACTATAGAGCGACCCTTTTTGCACTGAGGTGTGAAACACATGTGCCTCTACGAGTTAGTGCCTCTAAGTAGTTAGTAGCCCCGCCACGTTTTTGTCTAAACGATTCGTTGCTTCCCGGGAAGCAAACCCATTTCCCATGATTGCTCCTCCACTCGTAGTCCTTGCTCTTGTTTCTGCCTCGTTGAGAGGATCGAGGCATAAGGTATGCAGATCCGCCGTCGGAATGGTGAATTTCTCTTACCGCTTCACCGGAATCCCGTCCTCCATCCACATAGCCAAGCTCACCCCTCTAGTCCCAACCAAGATGCATAGTCCTCCATCATGGACCGGGGAATTTGGAGACTAGTTGGATGGCCGCCACCGAATTTTGACCATAAAAAGAAGACTCACTCAAAGAAATTCTAAGGAGAGAGGAAGGAATACTCTTTTTTCGTCGTCAGAATTTAAATTATTTGTTTATTTCAACTTAGTATACTGACTGAGTAATATTTTGTAAGATATGTTATTGTTATATTTATTTTAGTTTAATGAAAGACCATTATCGCCATATGGGCTCCCACGGTAGTAATCAGTGTTTTGGGCCTCTAGGTCCATTCTGGTAGTGGTTCTGTGCGAAGATCAACAAATTAGACATTAATGTTATGGTCACACTTCTTAGAAATTAAGACTTTTTTTTTTTTTTTTTTTGTTTTGTTTATGAATTAAACATTTTTAAAAAATTAAAAGAACTAATTAATATAGTTTTAAAAATTTTTAACTAAATAATAGTTAATAATAAATTTATTTGATAAAAACTTATTTACTAAAATTATTTACCATTATTTATTTCAAATATTTTAAAAGCATGTAATTTATTTTAAATATGTAAGGTAAAAATGATTTATATTTGTTTGTCTTGATTTTTTTAGTGGAAAAATGTATCTTTCCATTAATTTCATATTTCTTTGCACTTTTCCTCATGATCCTTTTAGCACGATTCTCATGTCCCCAAACGTGTAGTTTTTTTCGTGACATTTTCAAGTCAAAATTAGGACACGATTTTCTTGTCCAGAAACGTTTACTTTTTCGTGATGTTTTTGTACTGAAAATCGGGCATGATTTTCGTGTTCCAAAACATGTGCTTCTTTCATAAAGCTTTCATGTCAAAATTAGAGCACGATTTTTGTGTCCCGAAATGTGCATTTTTTTTTTATGATGCTTTCATGTCAAAATTTGGACACAATTTCTATATTGGGACTTTTGTTTTTGTGCTCGAAGATATATTGGGACATTATGATAAAGGGAAATCACCTAACTTACAAGGAAATTCAACAAATTGGAACAAATACGTCTATTTTATTGATCATTTTGTGCATGCCGTTTTGTAGTTAGTATGGTCAAGATTTTTCCATTTACTAATCTCACGACAGTCGTTGATGGGTAACAACTGGTCATGTGTAACAAGACCTAACTCAAATGTGTGTTGACATAAGTTTGATCTTGATCTATAAGAGGATAATGAGTTGATTATTTTGCTCTTTCTATTAAACGATTTCATTAATATTCACAACATATTTTACTTAATTCGTTAGTTATTACTCACTTAAAATGATTAAGAGATGGTTACAAACATTTGGTAACAAAACTCCACATGAACCCATGTCTGGTAATGCAAGTGTAAATACATTAGTGTTCTTGACGCATCGTAAACTCCCAAATTTGATGCCTTTAAAATCGACTAAGGATTGCCCTTTCAATGACTTCCCCGATTCTTAATTAATTAACTCTATGTAAAACTAATTATTACTTCAATATAAAATATTAAGCCACAACATAAAGTAAGAGAGTACCAACAACTTCAGCCGACTAAATTAGTTCTTAGGTCAAAACAAGGGAACCATTTCTCATCAAATTAATTTTTTTGATTTTTTTTTTCTCAAGAAGATTTTGATTTGAATTCGTCCTATCATAGTGGTTAGGATATATGGATAAGTCCTTTTATCACAAGAGAATGCAACCTGTCCACATGAGTTAATACAGCACACCACCCTCTATCTTTACAATTTTTTTCCTCGAAAAATTAAAAAAGAATAATGCTAGAGATACCAATTCTAATATCACCTTCTAAGTCCTAACTCAAGTGACGGTGAGTTGTTATGTTTCCATCGGTATATGAAATTTTTTTCGTTTTAATTAATACGATAATTATTTAAAGGCTTACTAATAACAAAAAACCAAGTCACATATTATATAAATTGATACTTAAAAATTGAGAACAGTGTTTCTAACATTTTATGGTTCGTGATCTGTATAAAATGCTTTTCACGTGGTGAATTCGTCTCATGTGACCCGTCTATGAAATAAACTAAAAATGTGAGATCATAAGGCCGGGAAATTACAACATGAATTTTGATCACTTTCAACTTTACATTTTTAACCTATACTTGTTTTAAGATTAAGATCATTATTTCATAATTGAAAATTTAAAAAGATACGGCGTGAGAGCGAATCTTTTTCTTTCAACTCCTAGTTTCAATACCAAGCACCTAGCGTTTCTTTTTCCTGAAAATAATTATTTCATAAGATTGTAAAAACAATTCTTGTGTACTGTGATTTTGTTTTTATTTTGAGTGTGTAACATCGGATGTGGTCATTTTATCTTTTGAGTTTATTTGTGATATGTCAGATTTATGTCTTGATAGTATTTTGGTTCTAATAGACTTTTATTTATAAAGAATTAGTGGTAGTTTAAGTGTTATAGATTATTAGCTCACAATCAATCGGACGATACCGTTGATTATAAAGGTATTTCCAAAACGAGCTTTCTACATGCTCGAATATTGGTGTGTGAGGAACTCTCTCGTAGTCAGATCTTGGTGTATGTCATTTTCTCCGGGTTTCATCAGATTTTACTTATACATCTAGTCATATTTGAGGATTTTGTCTCATATATTACAAGATCATTCAGATTATGTTTGTAAGTTTTGTTTAGTTGAATGCAACTCCCCCTAAAAAAAAAAAGTCTGCAACGAAAGATCTTACCATTAAAACTTTCGTCCTATAAATGCTAAAAACATTTAAAAGTTGAGGCATTGGAGTTATCTAATTGTCTCAATCACAATAAGCTGTATCTCTAGTCACACTCTCTTGTTTGTCTTTTGCAATTGGAAAATAATAATAATAATAGTAATAATAACAACAAAACAAACACACTATCGTGAAGCACGAGGAAAGATTTTAAAAAATATATATATATATATATATATATATATGATGACTTTTGACATTTGGTAATTCAGTACATGACTGCCGCGCGCTATAGAAGACTGCGCACATATTATGTTCAATTTGATAAAAAGTTTATATTGTACTATATACTAGGCCAAGTGTTTGACCAAAACATTGGCTTCATCTTCATGGAATTATAAATTATTGCCTCCCACGTCAAACCATTACCCATAAATTTTTTTTTTTTTTTTTTTTCAAATTAAAGCTTTTGGTGATCCAAAGTTCTGAGAACACTAACTCTCACCAGTCAACTAAACACTCAATTAGATCGCCAAAATCTAATAATTAAACATCGCCCGATTTATGTCACATGAAGATTGAGCAATCACATGCGAAGACCAGAAGGACATATTTCCACCTCAGTGCTTACATGTCATGACATGGTGTCCCAGACATGTCGGTATGTTAAATCTTTAGATATGTCATTATTCAAAGCTTATTGCTATCTTTTTGTACTGAATAATGATTATTGGAGAGACATTATTGATAATGGTGAGGGATGGGAGCTAATTCAGGGTAAACATACTCTCCCCTTTTTGTCTTTTCTGCTTTTGGGTAGTACAAGTAATTTTGGAGGCTACTTTTTTTTTTCTTTTTCTTTTTTTTTTTTTGTCTTCTCATTTTCCTTAATAACAGTCTCGAGACTTGGAGATGACCAAATTATTGCAAGTCTATATAGCTTGGTTATAGAGAAACTGCCAAATGATTTAAAGCACCTTTTATTTACTCTCTCAATATGTGGATGCAGCCAAATTAATCAAACTTTTCGCCTTTTTTTTTTTTTTTTTTTTTTTTTTTGGCATTCACTAAAATCTTCTACAATCTTTATTCTGTCCTTTGATATTGGAAAGTAACTTGTCCCGTTCCTAATTAGCCATAAAACATACTTGTGACGTCGTCCCTCTACCTCGTGGAGAATCATTTGGGGTCACAAATGTAAACTAGCTGCGAAGAACTTTAGCAAAGCTTCTAGCCACAAGACAAGAGACTTTTTGTTTGGTAGCATGTGGGAAAAAATAACCTACCAAAACGATGTTGTTTTGAACCGTTAAATTTTTATCAAATTTTATTAATTATATATATGTATTTTTTTTTTGTTTTGATATGATTTTATTGTGATTTAATATTTAGAAAGATGGAATTTTAATAGGGATATCATGTAATTAAAGGATATCTAAATTTATGTTCTGATATGTAAATAATACCGACAAACTGTTTCAAAAATTTTAACTTGACTTGGATTTTGAATCGGGAGAAACGTTTACGAGGGTTAAAAATGATTATATCTAAAATCAAAAAAAAAAAATATATATATATATAGATTAAAAAAATTGAAGTAATTTGTCAAACGAAGAATGCTAAAAAGGATAACTTTTAAGATTTAGTACCACTAATGAGGTTGATTCATATTTTGACTAGGGAAAGAAAAGATAAACAAAACAAAACGCAACCCAAATATTAAGTAGTTTTGATCAAAAAATTCAAACACAAAATCATTTAGAATTGCCCTAGTGTGAAGACTTTGAAGGAGTGAGTCCAAACTCTACACCCATTTGGTCAAATGAAAGCAAAGCACTTCGCCAGCAAATGTTTTGACCTTTGGCTAGTTGTGTTGCACAAGTGCTGGTGAACGGTCGATAGAAGGATTGGCACCAAGAGACAAAGCGAACCGAAAGAGGTAGACAAACAATGACAAGGGATAAGGTGGTCTTCCCATTTTCCAATTCCCCATGAGAGAGAGAGAGAGTGAGTTTAAAAAAAAAAAAAAAAAAAAAGCTTTTATTCTTACTTAAAAAATATTTTCTTTTTTCTTTTTTCTTTTTTTGTTTATTATTATTCATTTGTATATCTTCATTTACAGTTAGACCCATTACAATCTGTTCCCATTTGACTTCCTTTCACACTTTGATTAATTTTTCCTCAAGAACACTATTTATGACCACGAATCACCTTATTAGTGATATAAAATAAACATATTTTATATCTTTGAAGGAAGAGAAAAGCCAATTGACAGCTAGATAAGATTAAGCATTCCAACTAACTTGATTCCAAAACCTTATCTCATTTCACACCATGTCCCTAACTCAATTTATTAAAAAATAAATAAATGTTTAAAGGAAAATAAAACTGCAAAAATTCAGTAATTCTAGAAATTATAACAAAAATTGACGCTAGAAGGTTAGTCGGGATTATATCTTTGTAAATCGATACTTCTTATATTAACGGACCTTAATAAAAAAGAGAGTAAAACTTAATATATATGGGAAAGTGTGCCTATTCTAGCTAAGCATACAGAGAAAATCCTCCTTGGAGAATATTGGCCGGATTACAAATTATTTAGACTAAGGAAATTTGTAAATTAAAAAAAGAGGGGATCCATATCCCTATCGACAAATTGAAGAACAAACGAATGGAATAGACCACGAGTAAAAGTTACTGTCTTGAAATCCAAAGGAAGCAAGCTTATCCAGCGCAAAACCTTATTATTCATTGTCCAATTCAACGATGTAACTCATCTATTATGAAACTCTGAAGACACTTTCTTCGGTTTATAACAAAAAAGACTCCATCACATAAATTGAATCGCATTTAGACCTATAAGTTATACAATCCGAATTCGAAAATTCTTTTATATAATGATCATACGCACATAAATGTGTATACGCATGCCCATAATAATGCATTAGGAATTTTTAGGCCTCCGTAAATGGTCCTAAATTCTATGAACCCTTTTTGCTGTATTTGGACACACTGTTTCTGTGCATTGGCAACCAATTCTTCAACTACCTTTTGTTATAGTACAAAGATAAAGTTTTTAGAAATTTGATATATGGTCCCGCCGACCCATTTGTCTGCTGAGTGACCACTATACAAAGTCTTCACCAGGAGGTTTTTCCCAAGGAAAAATAAAATAAAATAAAATCTCATTCTAAAAAATTTGTATTTAAGTGATTGTAGATAGATATATTATAGCGGTAATATCACACCACACTTTATCTCGTTTTATCTCAAAGTGCAGAGTTCAAACTCATTAATCTAAAGTAAAAAAGGAAAAAAAGATTGCACTTGGTACTTATTGAGATTTATTCATTTTGCAATATATTTAGAAATCCATATGTGCATTAAAGTAGAAAGTTAATTCATAAAAAAAGGGAAGGAAAAAGAAAAGAAAAGAAAAGAAAAGAAAAGGAGCCTAATCAACAGGAGCCTAATCAACACTTGTCTTCAACTAATTAGGTAAAGCATAAAGTAAGCCGTTGTAGCCTTGAAGAGCCATTCCACTACATATTGCTACTTCACTCGTAGTTGTTTGGTGTAAGAGGGGATTAGAGGAGATAGATTAAGTGAGAGATTCAAAATCCTTTACGCACGACTCTTATTTTCGATCCTCACAAAGATGGAAACATTGGAGGAGTGAATTCATACCAAACACAATAAGAGAAAGATCTTCTCAAATTTCTCTACATTTTTCTCACTTAGGCCGTGTTTGTTACACGAGATTAGGATCAGAGCTAGGACGATTTATTCCAGTCCCATATTTGATGACAATCCAGTGACCCAAAAGTAATCCTATTTTAATAGCATTAATTATACATTCTAAAAAACTATGGGATAATAAATCCTTCAGACTGGATTGAAATATCTCTCCAACACAGACCAGATTTCCCACTGCTCAAAGCCTCCAAAGGAGATCTATGGCCCTAAGTTGGCCACTGAAGTCCATTGCACCCCCACTGCTGGAGCTAACATTGTGTTGGTTGTAGCCTCACCAGGTCCTCGTCTTGCCGCGACACCACCCTGGACAACACCAGCCCTAACTGGGCATCGCCAACGTTGCAACCTCGCTTTACCAAATCTTTATCGCACTGCCCGCCCCACTCTTGATATAATGTTGCGCTTGTCATTCTTTGATCTCCATTGCCAAAAAAAAAAAAAAAAAAAAAAGAAAAAAAGGAAAAAAATAATGACTAAAGGAAAAAAAAACAATTGTCAATGACTAATAGGTCAAAGTATATATATATATATTTTTGGCCAAGATCTTATCTTTAAATTGAAGGAAATATGCATTAATTGCTTTTATACTTCTCATCTTTCTTTAATCCTTCAAGTGTGAAAGCACGGCTTTCAATCAAATCTTTTTTTTTTTTTTTTTTAAACCTTGTGAACTTTCCGAGTAATCCACAATAAACAATTCAACCAATAGGCTTACAACTTGTGAGGAGTAGGTAAAAGCTCCATAATTAATGCTCATACAAAAAGACCTAATCCTTATGGTAAAAAAGCAGTCTTCACTGATTACCAATAGTTTTTTTTTTTTAGTTTTTTAGTTTTTTTTTTTTTTTTTTTTTTCTGATGATGAAATTTACTAACAACCCCACAAACTATGTGGTAGTCTATTTCATGTCATGTATTAAAGCGAAACTTTATTTCCAACTTTTTTTTTTCCTCCTTTTTTTTCTAATGGAGAATCAAAGAGCTCTTTCAACCAGGTATGTAGTTTGTATGCAAATATATATATATATATATATATATATATATTGGTCCCATCTAATGAGTGATGACGAAGTATACTTTACAGATGCTTTCTGTAGTTAAATAACACCATAATGCCACCAATAAATTAGGCTACAAAAATTTTGGTTTAAATTTAATAATTTTTATATTTTTCTGAGAAAAAAACACCATAGTAAATAGGTCCGATTATTAGAATTTTTGGGTTCAAACATACTATAATTAACATAATTATACCACTAATTCAATATTAATAGAGTGGGAGGAACGATTATGATGCCTTTCTTTTCTCGTATCTTTAAAGATATGTTCAAAGTTCAATATTTTATGAATTCACTACGAGTTTTCTATCCTGTAATTGAATTGTACGGTATTGGATTTGTACTGATAGAGGTAGAATTAAATCCATTTTTTTTTTTATGGAAATGAGCCAGATTATTATGATTATATAAGTTAACTTTAAGATTTCTGCTATAAACGACAATAACAATAGTGAAAATGATAGTAATAATCTTTTTTATTTTTCAGGAGCAAAGATTTATAAGATCACTGATTACCAACCAACTCTAAATAAGATTTTTGGCACCAAACATAAATCTAAACTTTAATATGATCTCTCTCCAAGACGTGAAATAATGGTAAAGAGTTTAAGCGTACCTATAACGCGTGTTTGGTAGACGCCATAATTAAAGTTACAAAAAGAAACTCGCTAAGAAGCACTTTTGGAATCCACTCTTTTGAACAGTTGGGACTGGGAAGGACGATGACGCCATCACCTAAATAAAATAAAAGGGCAAAAGTGTTTTGTCCTACTCATGATGACGTGGAACCAAACAGCTAAGACTAAAAAGCACATGAGCAAAGGAGTTCCCCTTAAATTCCCCACAATTAATGTTCCTTTAATTTGACCACTTTGCGGTGGGGTTTCTACAGTTCGTTCAATTTCGAAGGATAACTCACGACCAAGGTTGATAAAAATGTGTTTTTATATTTCGTGAATTTAAATGGTATCATATCTATTATGCCCAGTGTTGTCAATAGGAACTGTTGTTTTTATTGTTGGATTAAAATTTGAAACTATGCTCAAATCTTCATGTACATGCGAACATACCACATTTTTCCTATACGTTACCATAGAAGGAAAGTGAAAATGTATATAAATCACTTTTCTCTTTTATCTCTTTTTACATGTGGAATGAAACCATTTTAGAAAAGCTGACAAAACTCAATAATCACTCACTTGTGTTTTGAGATTATAGAAAATGTACATCATTAATAAATAACAAAAATCATGTTCATGTAAGATGACTTAAATAATCACAGATGATCAGAATTGACTCGATTATATATCAATGGACATGATGTGACAGGTATTGCAATTGATATCCATGTGTTTTCAAATGTCTATATATAAAGAGGAATTGACGGGAGAAAGGTACATTTTTGTTGTTTTTAGCCACTATATTTTTTTTTTTTGTTTTTTTTATTATTGATTTAAGCATTAGAGAGCTCTTTCTCACCAGAGGCCCATTTTCGAGAGTGAGTTCAAATGAGAGAATCAAAGTACTTTATGAGAATATGTGTAACATGTTGCATGAGATAATCAAATTGACCAAAAAAAAAAAAAGAAAAAGAAAAAGAAATGCAACCCCGTTTGTGCAATTAACATGTTCATATTCATGCTAAGACTTTCCCTAAAGATGAATCAATCAATCATTGTTGGATACCTGGAGACTCGCATCAGACGGTGGGAAATTATTCGTGGTCTAGAAGTGCTTATGCAAAAAACCAGAGAGAGTGACTCGAACGGTCACAAAAAAAGATAACTTGGCGGGAAGGTTAACTGTTTTTTCTCCTCCTTATTTATATTTCAATATTCTCATGTGTATTAATTCAATTTTTAAAAAATTACTTTATTCTGAAATTTAAATTAGTATTACTTAAGTTATAGATTAAAAAATAGATGAAATAATGTAGTACAGTTGCATAGCCTTTTTGTTAGAATTTTTATTAAAAAGTAAGAGAAACATATTATATGATCGTACTTAATTACTTTCTTTTTCATATATTTTCACTAATATTTTTAAATATAAATGAGAATAATTTAAATCTTAAAGATAAAGTGAGAGTTTTTAAAATTTGAAAGACAAAATGAAAACGACTTTCATCCTTTGCATTTTAAATTGTGAAATAATTGTAGGGTAAATTGAACAGAACCAAGTGTGAACCGAGTTCGAGCAAATGTGGTTTGTGGGCCACACTGAAATGGAATTTTGGGGTGTGCCTCGACAAGTAATCTCATACTAACTTTCGGTGTGATATATGTGTTTTTTGGACTGTTTGTTCCCTCCAATTCCTATAAATTAGCACTCTCTTTTGCCATCTTTTTTACTCTACCCTTCTTCCTCTACCTCTTCTTTCATTTTCTTTCTCTTCTTGGCTCTTTTTCTCTGCCAATTTTAGCAAGTTTTAAAAGTCTCACTAGTTCATAACTTTTCAAAATTGTAATGTTTTTGGCCTCTGGGTATTTCAACAGGTTCCAGTTTTGGAAATTCTAAGTAGTTTCTCGAAGGGTCTTGTCCATTTTTCGTTTTTGAACTTGAACTTATTGTCGGGTTGAAGTGATATTTGTTTCTGGGAATTTCTCAATTTTAGTTAAATTTTTTTCAAAATTTGTTTTTTTTTTTGTTTTTTTTGGGGTCATAATATTTTGAGAGGGGGTGGTGGGGGGTGATAATTTTCAAAAATAATTGCATCTCTTTTTAAAGACAATGATTCTGCTGAACTACAGGTACATCCTGTGGAAGTTTTACTTAATCTTGATAAGAAACCAACTGTTTGTAAAAGCTTCTACTTTTGGATTTTCCAGATTTTTAATAGATACAGTTTTGGCACTTAGCAAAAAAGCAATTCTAGTTTTTTTCCAAAGCCTGCTTTCTGTTCCCTTTCTGTTCCTTCCTAAAACTTTGTTGCTAATTCTTTTTCAGTAAGAATCCGAAATAGGTGTCAAGTGAGTGAGTGAGTGAGTGAGGGATCATGAGCATGGGAGGGGCATCACTGCCGCCGGGCTTTCGGTTCCACCCGACGGATGAAGGAGCTGGTGGGTATTACCTGAAAAGAAAAGTGGAGGGGCTCAAGATCGAGCTCGAAGTCATCCCCGTGATCGATTTGTACAAGTTTGATCCCTGGGAATTGCCTGGTACTTGCTCAAACAATCTCTTTGACATTGAAAATCCGAACATTAGAAGTTACATTACCATTTTTTAATTTAGTTGCTTAATGGTTGAAGGAAGTGCATTACTATTTGCTATAGTCAAGAAACTTGCATACTTTTGAATGAAATTGCATGCTCGGACAATCATATAAAGTTATACCTATTAAAGTGGCATGATATTGATTTCTGTCACGATGCTAACTTATTGATTTCTGTCCCCAATAACTTTAATATATTTATATAAAAAAGTGGCATATAGTACAGTTCTAGCACTTGTTTTTTATGTTCTTTTTGCATCTCTATGAATAAATATTTATTTATCACATTGTGTACTACAATAACTTTAATTCCTTGTGTTTTGGATATTTGTTTAATATATACACATAAATATTTGTGTGTGTGTCTGTGTGTACATATTTCTCTATTGGCATTGGTGAATAAGTGGACATCTTGTATCAATATGAACTGCATATTTGTCTTTAGTACTTTTTTGTTTTCTTTGTGGACAACTGTGTTTCAAGTGTCCTTTTATCTTATGGGGCATGGTACTTTTTGTCTTAATCTTTCCAAATCTAATCCAGTCTGCTTTCTTTTATTCTTCCACAAAATTTCAAGCACAATAAAGAACAAGAACAGTGAAAGAAGTTTTGTCTTAACTGCTCTTCAAAATCTTCTGATAGATTCATTTTTGGAAAAAGAAGAAAAAAAAAATTACAAATCTGATCTGTAAAGCCGTACTTGCAGAGAAATCCTTCCTTCCGAAACGCGACATGGAATGGTTTTTCTTCTGTCCCCGGGATAGAAAGTACCCGAACGGCTCAAGAACAAACAGAGCCACTAAAGCTGGCTATTGGAAGGCCACTGGGAAAGACCGAAAAGTTGTCTGTAAATCGGTTAATGTTACCGCATACCGAAAGACCCTTGTCTTCTATTGCGGACGCGCTCCTTTAGGTGATCGAACCGACTGGATCATGCACGAGTATCGTCTCTCTGATGATCTTGGTCAAGGCTCGCCGAGTTTTCATGTAAATTCTTCGATCTTCGCTAAGACGAGTTTTTCATGTACATAAATTTTAGGAAGCTCAAAAGTCTGATACACATTTGGCTTTGTTACAATATCCACAGGGCGCGTTTGCTTTGTGCCGCATTGTGAAAAAGAATGAGAACACAGAGAGAGCCAACGATTGCCGTGCAGAGCCAAAGAGCAAGAAGATTGGAAGCAGTTCGAGTAACACGAATTTCGCCTTAACGGGACTGTCGAATGAGCCAGTGAGCGTCTCTGGTGACGTTTCTTCTCACGCAAGCTACCAGTACAACGAGAGTCGCTATTCGAGCCCAATCACTTCTCCACACGAACCCACCCCCGTATCAGATTTTGAGCCATCATTCACGGAGACCAATCCCGCAAATTTCTGGATCTCACCGGACTTAATTCTCGATTCATCAAAGGTACTAATTGTCGGTAATGAAACAAGACATGTCAATGCCAGTCAATTTTCTGGTTAAATTCTTTAAGCTTACTCGAATGCATTTCTCTCCGTCTTATTGCAGGACTATCCACAATTGCAAGCTGCAATTCCTGACTACTTTCCGCAGTTCGAGCTCCCTGGCTCGGTGACAACTTGGCCGTCATATGAACACACAGAGATTTCTCCAAGTTCATCATACTCCAACTTCACTGCAGATGTCGAACTTTCTGATAACCTCAACCAAATTGGCTGCGTGTCACCTTACCCGGGACACTCAAATTACATGGATTTTTGTGTAAATGAGGAACTGCAATATGAAGGTTATGAGCAGACTAGCTCACAGAGCTATCTGAAACTGTTCTGAACAGCGGAAAGAGAAGTCTATTTCAACTCGTTTTTCTCAATGCAGGCTACGAAAGTTGGGACCGAGCTCCGATTTGCAGGCAAGGTAGTAGATATGATAGTTTTGGGGATCATTCTGGTATTGGAGTTTAGCCATGGTAACATTGACCAACTGAGGATCAGATCATGTACCGTGTCGTCTAGGAAGGGCCCGAGACAACGCCTTTTAAAGTTGGTTCTTGGTAGTACTAAATAAAATAGTAAAAGAACTGCCTTCTTATTGTATTAAAGAAGAAGCCGGGTTCTTTTCTTTCTATGTTTTGCAATGGTGTATGTTGTTTCTGGTTTATGTCTTCTGAGTCCTTGTTTTTCCCAGATGGAAGTCACTTTTATCGATTTCATCTGGAGTCGATCTTGTACTTGTCTTTATGTTTCATGAATAAATTTGCTTCTTGCCTCGGAGCTTTAGCCATTGGTTGTTCATAAAACTGGTAATATCAATCGCGGTTATCGATTTAACCTGTTACAAATTAACACGAAAGACTGATTTGATATATGAATCTGTGATCGTTCGAAAAGATGTAGTGATGATCACTAGTGGTGATAAATAGAATGACTTGTTTGCGTCGGTCTTGTACTTGTCCTAATGTTTCATGGATAAATTAGCTTCTTTCCTTGGTGCTTTATCCATTGATTGCTCATAAAACCGTTAATTATGACTCGAGATTATCGTTTTGACCAATTAGAGATCATTATGAAAGATTGATATAACATGTGAATTATTTGTGATCGTTCGAAAAGGTGTAGCGATTGTCATTAGTGGTGATAAATAGCAAGACTTCTTTGCATCGGTCTTGTACTCGTCTTTATGTTTCGTGAATAAATTAGCTTCTTGCCTTGGAGCTTTAACCATTGGTTGTTCATAAAACCACTAATTGTCACTCGCAGTGGTCGTTTTAACCAGTTAGAGATTGACATGGAAGACTGATATGACACACATGATTAAATGATCGTTCGAAAAGGCGTTTTGATGATTACTAGTGCTGATAAACAGCATGACTTCTTTGCAAATCCGGGGACCGAAAATAGCATGTAATTTAGCTTTCCGGTGGGGCTTCTAATGTAGCTTTCTGGTGGGGCTTCTGGTAGTGACTTCTGTAGAATTCTATACCAAAGATTCTTTATGTCGTAAGCAGACAAGGTAAAGGCAGGCCAAGGGAAAGGTACTTGAGCATTTAAACTGGAAATAGTTCAACTTAATTAATTAAAATTTTTTTTTTTTAAAATTTCAAAGCACTAAAATTTACATCTTTTGTAACTATATCCGTCAAAGTTATCAAAGATTATATCATAATGAAATATTCCTTGAAGATTTAAAGCTAAAGGAGAAAGTTCACTTTTCAAATCTTGATGGGCCAATTATCAATAAACTTGAACCCTTTTCTACGTTCTTTACATTTTGCCTTTGCATTTAAAAATAATTAAAATTTATAAAGACTTGTTTTGGGGGGTCACTTATTTTGGTGGATAACTATAAGAATTCCATTCTAGAGTTGCTGTTTTACTTAACCAAAGAATCACTTGCTTTGGCAATTACTTTAATGTTTATAAGTATTTAATTGAATGTTGATCTCAACTTTTCATTTTTTAAGCATATCTAATGTAGTTTTCTATAGCCAAACCTAAGATGTGCTCCATCCTTTTTCCATCACTCAAAAACTAGATTTCTGCTGTGATAAAAAGGTAGCTCAGCTGGGGATATAAAGGAAGCTCTGTAGGTTTTTTTATGTTCCGGTTGCTTATTAGAGTTTCTTAACCCCTTACGTTGCGACGAGATTTCAATGATTATGCTTTTTCCTAACTACTCAGTTTATTATAACTATTTGATTCAAATCATACGGCTAAAACAATAATGCCTACTTGCGAATAAATATAGAAGTAACAACTTATTGGAAATGTTAACACATGACAAATTCACTTATAATGTCAATTGCTACATGACAACAAGAAAACTTCTATCTTTCAATTAGAGATTTTTGTAGGAAAAGGTGAAGAAGTGTGTTTTCAATTTAGGATGAGAAGGGCCAATTTTGTAAACTTTTAACAACTATGTTACCATTTATTTCCCATTTAAGCAACAATAAATATTCTTCCTTTTGAAAAGAAGAAGAAGCCTTTTCAGAAAGAGCTCTTCATAATAGTTTTATTTTATTTTATTTTGAACCCTTTTCCTTTTCTTTATGCTTAATCCTTTGTCTTCACCACTTCCTCCTTAGGTGCTTTCCCAGAATCCAAAAAGTGCCACTTCAGGGTATGAACATTCTGTCAAAAAAGAACAAACAACAACTTTAACTTGTACTAATTAAAAAAAAAAAAAAACTTTAACTTGTACTGTACAATTAAAAAAAAGAAAAAAAAAAGACTATTCAAACGTTTTACACACTATTTTGAATACAAAAAATATTCAATTCAATTCAAATTAAATCCAAATTAAGCTTTTGAAAATACGTACTATACTTGTTTTTCGTGTTCTCAAACACCATTCATTTTATATTTTTGTTTCAGAATTAAATTTTTTTCAGTTCAAAACAGTGCGTCAAAAGAGACTAAATGTGCTTATGTGAAATAGCTACATCAAAAAGTGGCAGCCGGCCAACGCGTCTGCAAAATGTTTATTCTCTTTTCATTTTTTATTTTTCTTTTGCCCCAAGTTTTCAAAATGTTCCCCGCCCTTCCCATTTTCACTTTGACAAGTACTTCATAAAAGGAACCTCCCTATAATGACTTTTTCTTAAAAGGCCTATAATTCTCTCTCTCTCTCTCTCTCTCTCTCTCTCTCTCTCTCTCTCTCTCTCTCTGAGTGTGTGTGTGTGTGTAATCCAACACCCGCCAATAATGTTGTAAAACAGATTCTCCCACCTCCCCCTATTGCTAATTGCCCTTGAAAAAGCAAATGGAATAAGCGCATGGCACTTTTCCTTCAATATTATGCAAAAAATAAAAAATAAAAATAAAAAAGAACGAGTGTGCTTCAATGATAATGAAATGAGGAAATAAAGCATCAAGAAAGTGACTTGTATTGTGATGAAAGTAGAGTTAATGATGACACTTGATTAAGGCTTACCTAGAATCATGTTCACACGACACAATCTAAGCGCCTGTTTGACAGAATTTCTTGAAAGATACATCTAATTTTCTGAATCTAAAAATTACTTTTGAAAATATTCTGATGATCTATCGAAATAGTTTAAAGTTAAAATTATAAATTGAGAGTATGAAACTTATTTCAACATTCTGGTAAGACATAAATTTCATTCTAATATTAATCGTTTTGTCTTTAGAATCTTTTTTAAAAATATAGTTTCAAACACTTATTGAAAAGTCACAGTTTTTGTTTATTTTCTTCTATTGATTAAAAACAAAACAAAAACTCTACCAATCGCCTAATGAGTCATTAGTACTCACTGTTTGGTACAATTAGGATAGAAAACTTTTGATAGTACTTAACGGAGATGAATGATTTGGGTACACAAATATCGACAAAATAAATATATACACACGTTAAAGATATGTTTACTATCAAGTTTGAGAAACTCCTCTCTGAAGTGGTATAAGTGGGATTTTAAGCTCCCTAAACGAGGCATTTTATCTGCTAATCATTGAATTCCAGGACAAGTTCGAAACTCGTGGACTACAAGAAACTCATATTTTCTATTGGTGTAAAAGTTGCATCGTTAGTGATTTTTAATTCTCTAGGATCCTTTTTATGCAGAACCTTATGCGAAAAACTATGTCAATTTATATCAATATTTGGTTTCAACGGGTCAGTAAAAAATCAATATGTAAAACTATGCAGAACTTTATATCATAATTAATACAAGTCTCAGAATTTACATGTGAATTTATGAATTATTAGAAAATTTTAGTGACGATATTTATCATTGCTTGTTCTAATAAGTTTTGAAGTGGTACATAACGGATTGTGACCAACCAATGAACTCCTAGTACAAGGTTGCAATTTGAGGACTACAAAAACTTGCACTTCTTCAAGGGTCGCCTTGTAGTCATCTCCAAAAATCGAGTCCTTCCCATCTTTCCTCTTTGCATATGACAATCCTAATCTTGATTTAGCTTGTCTAAGATCACCAACACCCGAATTTGTATCGGACCCGCAAACCCACCCATAACCGGAGCCAAAGGCGGCCCGATAAGCAGTCCATCGGCCCCAAATTGTGGTCCGCCACGAGCATAATCGAAAAGGGCTGCACCACTTCCCCCTACTTTGGGCAGAACAAGGGGCTCATCATCAGGCTTTGCATTGTCTGCCCAGTAGAACAGAAATGCATCAAAAGTGTCATAGTAATCGTCTGTGCTTCTATAGCCCTCCGGGTTAAAAGCACCAAACTTTAAGGACTTGTTTGTGTAGCCAATTATCACACAAGGACCTTTGAAATCACAGAAATTGTGAAAATCCGCCGCACTAAATCCGTCCACTGTGGCCTTATAGCAACATTTCAGTTCCCTGCCTGCTTGTAAAGCATCATCACAAGAAAATTAACAATTGAACCTTACACAACATAAGAATTACGTGACAAAGTACGAAAAAGTCACCATATCAATAAAATGTAGTTATAAACTGTCACATACCATCAAAATTGTATCAGATTATAGAAAATTACCTCTTAAAAAAGTCTTATCGACAAGAGAAAGCGGGAAAAGAAGATCAGTGTCATGGTACTTGGTCTTTGATATGTCCTCATTTTTTCCTTTGCCTATGTTCCAACCGAACAAGTTACATGGACTTATTATTGTGTTTCTCCTTGTATTGCCATGAAAGCCAATACTGTTTGAGATGCAGAAAGCCATCTGAATATGACTAAAATATTGTCACTCATCAGTTTCTTGAACACTTCTATTAAAATCTTATCTTCTTCTCTCACATCTCTCTTCTCAACCATTGACACGTATCAGTGTCTAAATAGTATCTTTAAATAAAAACAATTAATTGTAGTTATTCTTCAATCTGTACATGACAACAAAGGGTCCATAGCTCAGTGGTAGAGCATTTGACTGCAGATCAAGAGGTCACCGGTTCGAACCCGGTTGGGCCCTTTTTATTATTTGTTTATTTTTAAACTTTAAATAATTACCCAAATTCCCCTTTGTTTTGTTGAATTGCGGGAATTCCCGACAAGTTTTATATTTTGCCCATACAGAACAGAAAGGAAATCCTTTTTTACATCTTCTAAAACTTACGTAAACTTTTTAATTTAGTTCACACGTTTTGCTTCAACATAGCAGTATATATCCTAATAAAAGAAGTGTTAAAATTAAAAAAAAAAAAAAAAGATTCATTTATCCATCTCTTTTTCTGAGTTGGGCTGTCATAAGAAAAGGCAACAAGCAAACACCTTGTCGGGATGTCTGTCACACATTGGATCCCCCACTACCGTTTGTGCATAACTAGGCAGACTAGTTTTACTTTTACCGAAGAGATCATACGGCTGACTGACAAGATAGAGGGAGATCCATTTTTAATTTTGGATTTTTTCAATTCTACTTTGTTCAATTTTTTTTTTTTTTAGTCATTAATGCTTAAGAAAATATTTAAACATGAACTGAGATGTTTTTGGTATTTCAGAAACTTAACTGATTAAAGAGTTATTTTTTATAGTTTTTTTTTTTAGATGGAAGGGATAATTTTGGGATAGTTTAAGAGCTCAAGGGATATATCTTTTGGATTATCAAGAACATAATTTAACGAAAACTCAAGGGATTTTCCGTAATATATACTATACAGAGGTGCCAATGACGTAGTATCTTTATAAAAATACATTTAAATGACGTGGTATTCAAGCTAATTAGGATTTAGGAATGCTAATGTGAGTCGAATTCGATTGATAAAATTTTGCCAAAATATTTAAAAAGAAATAAATTTATTAATTAGTTGCCAACAAATGAATAATACCAGTGCGAGTCTACGTATTTTTCTCAATATGGTTTGATATTGATGAGGAAAAAAAAATCCAATTATCAGGTGAGATATATTAAAAATATATATATATTAGATATGTATTATAAGTTTTATGATAGTTTTAATATGATTTTGGTACGGTGATATCTTTACTATAAGAAGCTCATTAAAACCCGGAAATTAAGGTTTAGTTTAGATTGCATATTCAAACGGACGTAATTTCGATTGAAACATTTGAACAATCATTTATGTTAAAAATTTGAATGGGTATATCCTTATGGTTGATTCCAAATTTTGCCTAAATCTTCACCATCTAATTTTGAGCTCATTTTTCGATTGTTAAATAACAATTTGAATGGTCTATTCGAATAGCACAATTCAGATACACATTTTGGTTTTGATATATTATACTATATGCTAATGAAGAATAACAACGTAACGAGGCTAGAAAAGGTACTACATGCACAAAATCTCATTTCACATGTAAAAATTCTGTTTGGTGAATAAAACTTGGCGTTACCTAAATGTCCAATGCAAAAATATAGCAAATTACTCTGCGGATTCATTGGCTTCTTTTCCTAATTCCTCGCAATCATGAACGAAACGAGACGTTTGCTTGCTTCGCCGCTGACAGGCACACCTACTAGAGTGCTCTCCACCGAAACTAACTTCACTCCACTCTCTTCTCTTTCAGTGGCAGCAGCTAGTTCAAGTTCAATGTCGACCGGATTGCTGAACACTAGCGCCTAAAAAGCCCTTCTCACATGCTAACTAATGGCATAGAAAGAAATGGAGTCGATCCCGTCTCTTGGATCTGTTCCTGGAAGTACCCTAAAATTGTTTCAGGTTGAGAAGATGCAAAAGTGCCTCTCTTTATATAATATCAATGCATTTTTAAGCGTCAAGTACCAGAAAAGGAATTTCATAATTACGGTTTTGAAAAAGATGACGATACTGGATATTAGGGCATCAACCGTCCATCCTCTATCTCATGGCCGTGCCCAAACATGTAGAAATGTACTACCACACTTCGTTCAAGAACAAGTTACTCGTGGAGCTCTTTGGGTTTTTGCCAACACAAAGCGCACAAAAACTCCTAGAATTCCTAATGAAATGCGTAGAGAAAATAAAACGGATTATTCGGGCTAATTCGCAATTAGCTAGTCCATTACATAAGGTGGAAAATTGATCACTACTCCGGGAAAACTACTCTAGGTGTTACACCAGTCACTCTAACTGTATCATTCTTATTTTCATTCTCATCATGACAACAAGAACCACGGCTACTTTGCGACTCCTTACAATAGGAAGCCATCTTTCCCAACACCTTAACTTCCTCAATCACAGGATCAAGCTTCGCCATGGCCTCCACCAGCAACGAGGCGAAGACGGCCAGAGGAAGCGCCTCCGAGAATTTGAGGCTCGTCACGGCGATTTTGCTCGACTGTTTCTTCAGCATGTTCTCCCTCTTGGAAGAACACGCCGGTAACTTCCGAATATCATGATGATCGTCAGGATTTCTCTTTGACTGATCATGTGTCAGTACTACTTGCTGCTGATCATCATCTTGCCTCGGCGTTTGCTTTACCGCTTGCGCTGCTGGGGATTTCATTGCGGTGTTGAGATCTTTCAAGGCCTCGTGGAGGTCGTCGGAGAGTATCTCCGATGAGAAGCGGCAGTGATTTCTTATGCTGTTGGCTAGTTCCATGAGCACTCTTGAGACTTCTCCTGATAGACGAGTGCAGGGGCTCTTAAATAGAGCTCGAACTGGCCTCGGGGTCTGCTCAGAGATAAATAGCTTAGGGATCAATTTCAAAAGTAATCTTTTCAGTTAGACTCGGATCCATCATTTAATTTCAGCTTCCATTTCACACTCCATTTTAAATCCATTTTTCAAACTTTTTTCTACGGTTCTCTCACAAAAATTTGAATTTACTGTTTGAACCTATGATTTAAACAAGCCTTTAGTATCCTAATTTCGTGTATTTTACCTGGATTTGGGATCGCAAATATCCATGTAGAGCTACAATGGTGTATCCAAAATTGCAAAGAAGCGTCGGAGTTTAACATATCGCAAACATGGCCTTCTCAATTTGGAGCACCAAATGGAAGGAAAAAAAAAAAAAAATGGTCAACTCAAAACAAGCCATGAACAAAGATGAAAAATGAGTTAGTAATTTTAAAAAAATTGCTAATTACCATTCTCTCGTCATTAGATTTGGAATTTAGAACAGCTTTGTAACCTTTACATATCAAATCCCTCTCATCATCATCATCCTATGTCGATTCTTCATCAGTTTCTTCCGATTCAGTGTCTTCAAAATATTCATTGATGCAAGCTACAAAACCAATGACATGTATTGTAATTTTGTTATTTAGATCAATAAAAAAAAAAAAACATGAAGTTATTTAGCAAGAATTTCGATGGGTGAGTAGTGGTGTCAGATGCAATATTATTGTGTAAAATGCTCTGATACCATGTTAGAATACTCGGACTAGCTTGTGAGCTAACCTTCGATGGATTTGGCTAGGCCTTCAAGCTTTGACACCGTGGAATTGTACAAATCTTCGCCCGACCAGTGAGGAAATATTAGTAGGCTCATAAGAAGGCGGATAGCACAACCCAACGCAATGGTGTACAAGCGCTCATGTGTGATCTTCATCACATTTTCGACACGGTAACTCAACACAGTTATCAAATTAAACGTCAAGAGAAATATGATAACACTGTAATCGTAGTACTTCTTTATGTAAGGAAAGAATCTAACGTATGTGCATGCAGCTCCTGCAAAATTTGAATGGAAAAATCAAACACATTAGCACTAACTTTCTCCAGCAGCCTGACAGGTTACCATAAGTAACCGACCCGGATAGTCCGCAATTAACGGTAACCTGATAGCTTACATTATTTCTTTCAAGTGAGAAGGTAATTACCTATCAGAAAAACAGCAACTGCAATGAAAAAAGCGTGCAAAATCCGATTGGAGTTGTTGACAACGTACTGAATGTGGTACCCGAGTGATCCAGCTAGCAGAGTCCCAAATTCTCTGTCGAGTCCCTTGCATAAAGTTGCCCCTAAAACAACCAAACAGTAAGATCTGCGTTTCTTTTTTCGGTTTTTATTTTATATTGACAATATTTGTTATCATAGGAAAAAAGGGCATGTTCTACAAAGCTAAGGAGATTAAATCGACAAAACTTACGATCGAAAGCCAAATATTCTCAAGAAACTAAACCTGCCGTGAATTCGAGGACAAGCATGACAGTCATGACGGCCCATATGGCGTTTTGTCCGATCCCTTCGAGCGAAGGCTCCATCAGAAACAACAATGAAACAAGTGTAAGAGACACACCAACTTTCAGTGCATAAATCACCCTCCTTGGATCTTCTTTCCCTACTTTCCATGCCATTTGCCACGCCGAACCGGGAAACCTTTTCGCTTTCTCGAGAAAATTCTTTGCTTTCGCTCTTCTTCACTTAGGATTCCCACTACCAGCTGGCATGGAAACTCACTTCTCTATCTGCATGGACTCTTGCAAACATTGTGAACTTTGGGACAAAGTAAGGAGAGAAAAAAGTGACGAACTAATATGAGAATGGCAAATATGAAGTAGTTTTTTGTTCTGTTTTTGTTTTTGTTTTTTGTTTTTTTTAATTAAATTCTAATGAAAGAAAACTTGATTAGGGAAATAGATAAGTACGAAACTACTAATAATGGTGAACATTTGCAGGGCTGGGTGCTTTTCTTTCATTTTTTCTTTCTTTCTTTCTTTTTTTTTTTTTTTTTTTTTTTTTTTGCATAATTACCAAAACATCACTTTGACTGTCATTTTATTCACTAAGATTTGTTATTTGTTATTTGTTATTTTTTTTTTTTGCTAAAGGTATTATTTGTGTTATTGGAAAAAGCAGTTTACCGTTCTCATTAAAATTTCTTTAATGCACATTAAATTTTTTTTTTTTTTTGGGCTAAGAACCAGGGAAAAACATTTTAATTACAATGTTAATAACAGAATCCATATCTCACCCTCAAAAAAAAAAAAACACACACACACAGACACACACATATATATATACCTCTAAAACCTTGTGACACTATTTTGCAATAACGAAATATAATTAAAATCTCCAAAACTTACAAATTAGATCTAAAATAATAGACAAGATAATGTGTTTCATCCATAATAAAAGGCTGTAATAAATTAATAACATGGTGTTTGTAAATTTCTAAACCGGAAAATATTCCACTCATTTATTATCTTAAAAAGGAAAAATAATTATCACACGTAGTATAAAGAAAGTGACATGGGAGAAACTGTTAGATCAAAAGGTGGCAGATTTGATTTCACAACAAGGATGGAATAGAGAAGTAATTATAAATGAAGTGTGGTGGCCAGTTGATAGGGAGGTAGTTTGGCAGCCTCTTTGTAAGTTCCCTCGAGGTCCTTTTAGCTCTCTTTGTTCTTTAGTTGCAGCAAATTAAATGTTCCAAAGAGGATGTTGACATCTTTTGTATGATTGCTTGGCCCATGTGGTTGGACAGGAATCATTTTGATTTTTAGGGGAAAGGAGGGGCTAGTACCCATTTGAGATTGTATCTCGTGCTCGCCGTATTTTAGGAAATTATTTTGTCTGTTTGCAAACTTGAGGGAGATTACTTTTGTTTCTCCTCTTGGATTGTGGAGACGGATGCGCTTAATGCTGTTCATGCAATTGATGATCCCGCTCATAGGTCCGTGGAAGCAAATATCATTGATGACATCCGCGATGTTTTTATTTTCGTATGGAGGTGGTAAGGTTTGCTATATATGGTTCCCGCAGTGGTGACACATTTTAGCTAGCTTTGCTTTTTCTAGCTGATCTAATTCAATTGCACGGGTTGATGTTTTGCCCCGGTTTATGGGTGTTATTGTCAAGCCTGATTTACGTAGTTGTATGTCAATAAAAGCATCGTTTATTTAAAAAAGAAAAAAGTGACACATATTAAATTACATACTAAAAGCAAAATGGCTGTTATTTTTTTAGTAGAATTACAATGCAATCCAAAATTCACGACATACATGATGCATGCATCCTATTTTTAATCATTTAGCGATGAAAAAAAAAAAAAATAATGATGCAAACCGTTGAAATCTAGCCGTCAGCTGTCATCGATGAAAGCGGAAAATTTTCAACGATTGAGACCACTTGTAAGCGTCCTCCAATGACTAAACTTTTTAAGGTGAGTCCTTAATCTTAGTCCGTTCCATGAAAAGGCAATTGATTTTGAACGGCATCGATTTTCGGCGTCTTACAAGCGACACTAACATGATTTGAATCAAACTCCTTAAAACAAGCCATTCTTCCCAACTCTTCGACTTCCTCAATCACATGATCAAGCTTGGCCACAGTCTCCACCAACAAAGAAGCGAAAGCCGCCATAGGAAGCGCCTCCGAGAATTCGAGGCTAGTGAGGGCGATTTTGCTCAGCTGAGGCCTCAACATCTTTGAGTGATTCTGGTTCTCCCTCTTTGTCTTCCAATCCATCAAGGCCGACGAGTCGGTCTTCACGCTGGACAACGCGTAATTCTTGTGTGCCGCTTTCTCTGGCTCTGCTTCTCGCCTCCCCCGTGGAGAATTTTGAGCGGAAGCAGCATGGGCGGCGGCTAAGGCTAGCATCGAGGAGTGGCTGCCGCCGCCTGCTCCTCCTCTTCCTTGGGAGCCAAGGAAGAGGCGCGGCTGCGACTTAATGGCGGTGTTGAGGTCTTGTAAGGCCTCGTGGAGGTGGTCGGAGAGTAGCTCCGGCGAGCAATGGCGGCGGTTTCTTATGCTGTTGGCGAGTTCCATTAGTACTTTTGAGACCTCCCCCGAGAGGCGAATGCAGGGGTCCTTGAAGAGCGCTCGGAATGATCTTGGGGTCTGTATGAAATTTGAAACCGCGTGGGTCGTTCAAAATAAAATAAAAGAAGGTATGTTTACTAATTTCACTTTGTGAGATTGTCATTTTGACAAAGTTTGACATGTAAATTTTCTATAAATAATAATACCTGAATTTCTGTTTGCAAACATCCATGTAGAGCAACAACAGTGTATCCAAAATGGCGAAGAACAGCTCCCAATTTCACGTATTGCTGCCATGGATATCTGTAACAATGTCTTGAGTGCCTTGGTTCCCAACTCGCATGTAAAGCCTGCTCAATTAATCATTAATATTAATTCAAAAAAAAAAAAAACTATAAAAATACTCAAACACAAGACTTTCACTAGTTCTTAATTTAATACCAACTGACATTATATGAATATTGTCATTCAGTTATTGGTAAGTCTATTAAAAAAAAAATAGAAATGCCAATTATTATTAAAAACAAAAAACAAAAAACAAAAAACAAAAAATCATGCCTATCTATAGAAAGCTCACAATTCACAAAATTTGAAACTCTCCGTATTAAGATTTAAATTAAAATGAAATACTTACCATTGTCTCATCTTTGGATTTGGAGTCCAAAACAGCCTTGAAACCTTTATATATAGGATCCAGATCTGCTGACCTGTTCTCAGTTTCTTCTATTTCAGTTTCGTTGAAATATTCATTCACACAAGCTGCAAAAATTTAAAAAAAAAAAAAAAAAGTTATGGGTTGATATATATATAATCTATTTTTTGTTGAAAATTTAGTTTAAAGAAGAAAAATCGAAGTTGTGTTGTAATTAACCATCTTAATGTATACCTTCTATGGATTTGGCCATGCCTTCAAGCTTCAACACAGTGGAATTGTGCAGGTCTTCACCTGACCAGTTTGGGAATATCAGTAGGCTCATGAGCAGGCAGATACCGCAGCCTATCGCAATCGTGTAGAATCGTTCGTGCGCGATCTTCAACACATTCTCTACCCGGTAACTCGACACCGTTATCAGATTAAACGTCAGGAGAAAAATCAGGACACCATAATCATAATTCTTCTTTATTTTGGGAAAGAATCTAATGTATGTAGCCGCGGCTCCTGCCAAAACAAACAGCATTACAAAAATATTCATCAAATTGATCTGTTCGGTGATTAGTTAAAGAACTTTAGGCTTTGAGAATTTTAAGCTCACCTATCATAAAAACAGAAGTTCCGATGAAAACAGCTCGAGGAATCCGATCAGATTCATCAACGACGTACTCGATCAGAAACGCTAGTGATCCCGCTAGTAGCGTCCCCAATCCTCTGTTTAGTCCTTTGCATAGAGTTGCACCTATTGTCAATGTCAAACTGTTAGATATTGTTTTCTTGATCATGAAAAAGAAATGGAAAAATTGAAAAAATAATGGTAAAAAACCTGCGGTGAACTCGAGAACAACGACAACGGTCATGACGGCCCAAATGGCGTTCTGTCCAATCCCTTCAAACAAAGGCTCCATCAGATACAACAACGACACCAGTGTCAGAGCCAAACCAACTTTCAGGGCATGAATCACCCTCCTCGGATCCTCTTTCCCGACTCTCCACATCGTCCGCCACACCAAACCCGGCAATCCTTTCGCTTTCTCGAGAAAATCCCTCGTCGGTTTCGTTCCCTTTTCGTCGATGTCTTTCCCGGAATCTTCCTTCCCAGCCATGTTCATGTCCACTTCCATGCCCGCATGAACTTTTGGAACCATTTTTTTTTTTTTTCTTTTATCACTTTTCCAATCAATGTAATACTGGTTTGCAGGTGAAGAAATAAATATGGCTAGCCAAATTGCAATGCACCAGGTTTTTTTTTTTTTTTTTCCCTCTCTCTTTTTTCCCTCTGATGCTAGAAAATTTTGATTTTTTTCAGCTCTGAAACACTACGATTTTTAGGATGTAGCTGTTACGGTGAAGGACTAATAAATGGTGATAATTTGCTAGGCTGGGAAATTATTTAATTTTTTTAATGTTCTCTATTGGGGTTGAGTTGGTTTTTTTATAGATACAACAATCAACAGGTGTCTTGCTGTATGCACATGCTTTTTGTATTAAAGAACCACGAAAGTAATTGTGGGTTGCTTTCAGAAAAGGCCAAAGAGTCAAAACAAGTGGAAAAAAAATCAGCTTGATTGTTGAAAATATAATTGTTTATTGAGTAGCTGAGGAGGTTTCTATAATCTCCTAATAAACAATTTAGATTATCAGTTAGTCACTAAATTTGTTTTTTCAGGGCTTCCGAGTAAGTAAAAGATTAAGCTTAGAATATAAATTTAAAAACAAAAAAAATTTGTCGTGTTTCCTTCAACCAGGTTTTGTTGTTAGAATCAATAGTTTTCTATTAACATTACAGATTTAGATCATCTCTCAGTTTTTAGTGTCTCAAATAAAATCTAACCAATTATATTATACCACATCATTTACAAAAATTGTACTACAAAAACATAATATGGCATCATGTATTTGGTTAAATAATGGAAAATAAGATGATTGTTTAGACATTATTTGAGATACGTAAAGACAGATGATCAGAATCCTAATATTGTATCAATCTCTTATTTTTTGGTTATGTTTTCTTTAAAGGAACATGGTATCAGACTATCAGTCTTGTACCTTAATTTTATGTTGTAGTTGAAGAAAATATAATTAAAAAAAAGTTTAAACTGGTATTAATTAACATGATTGACATTCCTTTAAAAAAAATAATAAAAATAATGAGGGTGACATCATTTACACTAATAGATCTTATCAGCAATTAACCAAATTAAGCATCACTATGATCTTGACATGCTAAATATCACCTATAGTCGTGGCATTAATTAAATTGGCATTATAGTGGTTAATCCCATCTTGATTACATACTGGTTATTTTTTGGCATTTAATTCAAGTTTGGATGGAAGATTGAAAATTCCCTCAAAAAATATGGGATATTTTCTGTTTCATTTTTGCCACATCATGAACTGATATATTCGCCATTATCTCCAATTGTTCGGTTGTCTTCATTAATTTATTCGTTTTCCTCTTATTTGCTTTGTATTTAATATTTATTTATTTATTTTTCTTTTGAAAGCCCTTTGTCTTCATCTAGTTGACTTGCCTAACTGTGTTTGCTTTCCCAAATACAGGTAAACGTACTGGAATCTTCTTTGTTGAGAAGCCAACTTGCATAAATGGACAATATTCATGGAGGCTCACATGTAATCCCCAAAAAAATAAATAAATAAATAAATAAATCCAAACTTTTTGAAACAACTTTGTGATATATAAAACAATAACTCAAATTTATACATGTACGTTTTCTATTTGTAGGAATCAATGAATGAGGCCGTGGAATAACAATGAGCAAGAATATTTTGCGAACATATATACATACATAAATATATATATAGTGTGATTTTCCGTTTCTTATGATCGGGCCATTTCGATGTAGTAATATCTAAATTCCTTTGGTAGCTTACCCTAATTTTCTTCCACAAATTTTGCTAAGAAACATTGCATGAAGTAAAAATTATTGACCAATATAGTTGTTTTAGATGATTGATTCTAATCATATCACTCATATTAATCAACGGGTTGGAAAACAAACAGTATATAGTATACGCGATACATTCAAATGCTTCCTCTTTTTTAATTATTGATCAATATAACTTTGATCCTATAACCCAAATTAATCAATGGTTGAAAAACAAGCAATAGCATGTACATGTGGCGTGATACATCTAAATGCTCTCTCTTTTTTAATTATTGATCAATATAGGTATCTCGATTTTACAATTTATATTAATCAACGACTGAAAAGCAAGTGATTACATGTGTATGTAAAGTGACACAACCTTTTTTTTTTTTTTTGGTCCAACTAACTAGGACAAGAATATCTAAGCAGTGGCCGTGCACATAATTTTGTGGTTAGATCAGCAGTGCACCGCCTGTTGACCCAAAACTAAACCACACAAAGCAAAGGGGTGTAGCAAACTTGTTATGTATGTATACTTACATGCATATATATTATATATATATATATGAACATATATATTTGCATATATTTTCAAAAAGTATTAAGCTTAGGTGTTGCAAGTTTTCGCAGGTCACGGAGTTAAAGGGATTGTAGGCGATATAAATTGAGTGAGTAAAAATATTAGATGGGTTTAACGCAAGTTGCTTCAACGACAAGAGATTTGTGGTTAACCTAACGCTTTTTTTGTCATTTGACCAACTTTTTGATTACCTTTTTTGAATCATCTTTAGGCTGTCGTTTTCACACAGCTGGGGACTTCGATTTTTTTGAGTTGTATCTCACCCGTGCATTCTTAACTTCTACACTTGGGGTCATACTTCTGCCACGTGGAGGTATAAAGTTTTGCCACTTGGCACTACGAAATGAATTGCTTGCTAACTTTTTTTTTTTTTTAATTCATTGACAACAACAATTATTTTTCATTTTCCCCTCTTTGGTGTCTATTGAAGGTGTTTGTTTTCCAAATCCAAAATTGTTTGGAGAATTGTTCTTTTTTGTGAGTAGAGAAGTGAAGTCTTCAAGTCGGATTCGTGTCTTATATTCTTCTTATGTTAATGTCATTTTAATAATATCATAATACGTCAAATATCTCTTTTTATTATAATATCATGCGACATCAATTAAAAGGTCATGTTAATATTAGAATGACACAAAATGGGACACAAATAAACAGATATTTGAATCAAATCCTTTCTTTTTGCAATCAAGTCATCAACATCTTTAATTTTATAATCCAAAACAAAAACACAAAACTTTGATTAAATGTCGTAAATTTTTTATGAATTACCCTTTTAAAATGTCCTTGATTGTTCAGAAAATGTCTACAACTCAGGGGGATTTAGGAAATTATCCTATTTTATTTTCCTGAAAACATATGGATCATATCTGGAAACCTTTTCAGAAATTTAGTAAATAAAAGTCCGAAAAAAACAATATCAGGGATCCAGGAATCAAACGGACTAAAGGTAAGGGAGAGGTATTAATGTATAGTAAATCGGATAAGCTACGTGCTAATTTTTGGCTCTATTTTTTAAACTTATTTTTGGCTCTAATTAATAAATGCCGTTATGCAATATTATAAGAATTGTATTATGTTAATCGTATAACTTATAAAAAATAAATAAATAAATAAATAAGAAAAAAAAATAAACGGCAGATTTTAGCATTTAATAATTGTCAGACATAATTATTCTTTGGCTCTTTTATTTCTTTATTTATATATTTATTATTATTATTATTATTATTATTATTGCTGTGTTATTCTTTAGCTCAATTACTGTTTGTCCGTTATGCATATAGAACTCATTATCTTGGACAAAGGAAATAATTTGCACTGTCTTTCTTTTGAACCTAAACATGTTTCTAGAAAAAGAACCCCCCAACTATGCAATTTAGTATTTTGATTTTGTTATTGTTTAGGCCAAATATTGCCGATTGAAATGTCTTTTGACAGAGAAAGAGGGAGTCGATATTAATTGTAATATATTGCAATGCTTAAGAGTCATTATATATTATCATTAGTCGGATTCTTTTTAAATTATTAGTTCATTTATTTAGGACTTACCACGTTATCACTTGGGATAAGAGATTAGTGTGCACATCCAACTCTCCAAGAAAGCAAGGTTGTATATATATATATATATATATATGTATGTATATTACATATGAATTTTTGATTGATTTGAATCAAGACTTTGTCCCAAATGCTCGGCCTAGGTGGAATTTTTTGCTGCCATTAATACACTTATTAGATTTGCTCTCTAGTATTTTAAATGGTGTAGAGATTAAATGAATATTTGTTTCCAATATTTATAGGAGTACTTGGGCACAACGGAACTGGACGTACAAAAATATTAACCATGGTTATTGCATGGACGGATTAATTTTATTAAAAAAGCATGTTCTATACGTTTTTGGATGACAAAATTATACTTCTTTTAACAATTGTTATCTAACGCTCCATTTGGTGATTCAACTTAAACTTAAATTTTTCATCTCAGTTTTGTCTTTTTTTAAAAAGTCAACAAAAATTATAATTAGTTTTTAAAAAGTCAATAAAAATTATAATTAATTTTTAAAAAATCAACTAACTCCAATTTAAAAATTTCAACTCCAACTGTAACACCAAACAGAGGCTAAATTTGGTTTCCAGTTTCTAAAATAATAAACGAATTTACTTCGTTGAAAGCAACCGTGAAATTGATAGAATCATGCTCTCGATTTGTTCAAATGACAAAGTTACAAAGTTCTAAAATATATACCTTAGTACTTTACCTAAATAGGGTATAGGTATTCGAACTCTACATCTCGTACAAATTAGTTTGGTATATATTCACCATTAAACTATGCTTACGATTATGTATAATTTTCTAACGTGCATTATTAATCAACATTTGTTATTCTAGTAAAAATTATTATCATTAAACTATTTCTCTCTTTCTTTCATTCTTTCTTTTTTGGTTCGCCTTCAAATAATTGCTAATGCTTTTGAAATGTAACTGGTGGATTGAACACCTTTGTTTTTGTTTAAATTTATTGTTGATCCTCTACGTAAATCGTTTTATCTCATTCAATCATCAATTTTTTTGTGACAGTGTAATCTTCGGAGAGATGATCAAGATATATATATATATATATATATATATATATATATAACAACTCATAAAACTTAAGGTCTTGCTTGGTAAAGAAGGAAAAGCAATATTAAAAACAATAGTTTTCACACATTTGTTATAACCATATACATAAAGTTAGTCTGATAAAAATTATTTTTCTTTTAAGCCACCACCCTGTAGTTATTACAAAACAATGGAGGAAAATCAACAACCAAATTTCTAAGCAGCAATTAGTAACTATCAATCTCAACCGATCTTATTACAGTATCATCTTAGATATGAAATCAAGACTATCTAGACAATTTGAGAACTTTATTACTTGTATTACCATGAAAGTGTACCTTCACAAAGTAGAACAGTTTGACTTGAGCTCTCCTTTATCTCCGTCAATCCATTTGAAAGACTTTAGTTCCTTTTTTGGAGGCATATCAGATGCGGCTCAAACAGACTTTGAACATTTGATGAAGAGTAATGCAAAGGACACTAATTGTTATCCAAAATTTTGGACCATCAATCCCTTGGAACAAGAATCCTTTCGATTTTGATTATGATAGTATGATATTTACTTGTGTTGTGTATGGGGGTTGGGTTTGTTTAAATTTGTGACTGCACTCGGGAAAAATTTAACCGAGCTGCCTATATACCCTGTTAAGAGATCAAGTCACATGTAATTCTTAGAGATTTGGATTTGGGAAATAAGATTTTGATTTTGAACATAGTCAAATTTGGGATTTTGTAATTTTGGATATGGTTTGGGTAAATGATGTCTTTAGATTTTTCGGGAAAGTTTTGATTTGGTAGGTTTTGAGGTGAATGATCCATTTGGCTTGTTATTGGGTTTGATAAATTTTGAGGTGAATGACGAACTCATCTGTCTTTCGATTGAATTTGATAAATTTGAGGTAAATGATCTCATTTCAATTTCCGAGATGAATGGTCTCACTTTATTTTCGATTGGAATTGATTAATTTTGAGGCAAGTATAAGAGCTATGTCCACTGTTATGGTCCACCCTCAAAGTAAGAGCAACCTCCATCATCATGGTTCACCTTTAATCTAACAAGGAATTAGTTAACCCTAATAGTGGTTCATCCTTAATATGAACGCTATGTTCAGTAATGGAGAATTTTTCCCACCATAGTAATTCAACCTTAAAGTGAGAGTTACTTCCATTACAATAATATTTACTTGTGCTGTGTATGAGGGTATTTTGTGACCGCACCCGAAAAAATTTAACCTAACTGCCTACATACCCAATTAGGGGATCAAGTCAAATGTAGTTCTTAGGCATTTTGGATTTGGGAATTAAGAATTTGATTTTGAATCAAAGTCACATTTGAGATTTTTGTAATTTTGGATATAATTTAGATACATAGCTTTTGATTGGATTCGATCAATTTTGAGGTGAATGTAAGAGCTACGTCCATCGTAACGGTTCACCCTTAATCCAATAAGGATTAGTCAACACTAATAGTGGTTCACCCTTAATGTGAACGCTATCTCTATTGATATGAGAATTTTTTCCACTATAGTGGTTCACCCATGATGTGAATGCTATAACATTAATGTGATAGCGACATTCAATACTATAAGTGTTCACCCTTAAAGTGAGAGTTACCTACATTTCAATAATATTTACTTGTATTGTGTAAGAAGGTATTTGGGTTTGTTTAAACTTGTTACTGCACTCGAAAAATATTTAATCGAGCTGCCTATATACCCTGTGAAGGGATCAAGTCACATGTAGTTTTTAGCGATTTTGGATTTGGGGATTAAGAATTTGATTTTGAATCAAAGTCACATTTGAGATTTTTGTAATTTTGGATATGGTTTAGGTACATTACTTTTGATTCGATTCGATCAATTTTGAGGTGAATGTAAGAGCTACGTCCACTATAATGGTTCACCTTCAATGTAAGAGCTACCTCCATCGTAACGGTTCACCTTTAATCCAATAGGGATTACTTAACACTAATAGCGGTTCACCCTTAATGTGAATGCTATGTCTATTGATATGGAAATTTTTTCCACTATAGTGGTTCACCCATGATGTGAATGCTATATCATTAATATGATAGCTACATTCAGTACTATAAGTGTTCATCCTTAAAGTGAGAGTTACCTACATTTCAATAATATTTACTTGTGTTGTGTAAGAAGGTATTTGGGTTTGTTTAAACTTATGACTACACTCGAAAAATATTTAATCAAGCTGCCTACATACCCTGTTAAGGAATCAAGTCACATATAGTTTTTAGTGATTTTGGATTTGGGGATTAAGAATTTGATTTTGAATCAAAGTCAAATTTGAGATTTTTGTAATTTTGGACATGGTTTAGGTACATGGCTTTTGATTGGATTCGATCAATTTTGAGGTGAATGTAAGAGCTACGTCCACTATAATGGTCCACCTTCAAAGTAAGAGCTACCTCCATCGTAACGGTTCACCCTTAATCCAATAAGGATTAGTTAACACTAATAGTGGTTCACCCTTGATGTGAACGCTATGTCTATTGATATGGGAATTTTTTCCACTACAGTGGTTCACCCATGATGTGAATGCTATATCATTAATGTGATAGCTACATTCAGTACTATAAGTATTCACCCTTAAAGTGAGAGTTTCCTACATTTCAATAATATTTACTTGTGTTGTGTAAGAAGGTATTTGGATTTGTTTAAACTTGTGATTGCACTCGAAAAATATTTAATCGAGCTGCCTACATACCCTGTGAAGGGATCAAGTCACATGTAGTTCTTAGCGATTTTGGATTTGGGGATTAAGAATTTGATTTTGAATCAAAGTCACATTTGAGATTTTTGTAATTTTGGATATGGTTTAGGTACATTACTTTTGATTCGATTCGATCAATTTTGAGGTGAATGTAAGAGCTACGTCCACTGTAATGGTTCACCTTCAAGGTAAAAGCTACCTCCATCGTAACGATTCACCCTTAATCCAATAGGGATTACTTAACACTAATAGCGGTTCACCCTTAATGTGAATGCTATGTCTATTGATATGGAAGTTTTTTCCACTATAGTGGTTCACCCATGATGTGAATGCTATATCATTAATATGATAGCTACATTCAGTACTATAAGTGTTCATCCTTAAAGTAAGAGTTACCTACATTTCAATAATATTTACTTGTGTTGTGTAAGAAGGTATTTGGGTTTGTTTAAACTTATGACTGCACTCGAAAAATATTTAATCAAGCTGCCTACATACCCTGTTAAGGAATCAAGTCACATATAGTTTTTAGGGATTTTGGAGTTAGGGATTAAGAATTTGATTTTGAATCAAAGTCACATTTGAGATTTTTGTAATTTTGGACATGGTTTAGGTACATGGCTTTTGATTGGATTCGATCAATTTTGTGGTGAATGTAAGAGCTACGTCCACTATAATGGTCCACCTTCAAAGTAAGAGCTACCTCCATCGTAACGGTTCACCCTTAATCCAATAAGGATTAGTTAACACTAATAGTGGTTCATCCTTAATGTGAACGCTATGCCTATTGATATGGGAATTTTTTCCACTACAGTGGTTCACCCATGATGTGAATGCTATATCATTAATGTGATAGCTACATTCAGTACTATAAGTGTTCACCCTTAAAGTGAGAGTTACCTACATTTCAATAATATTTACTTGTGTTGTGTAAGAAGGTATTTGGGTTTGTTTAAACTTGTGACTGCACTTGAAAAATATTTAATCGAGCTGCCTAAATACCATGTGAAGGGATCAAGTCACATGTAGTTCTTAGCGATTTTGGATTTGGGATTAAAAATTTGATTTTGAATCAAAGTCACATTTGAGATTTTTGTAATTTTGGATATGGTTTAGGTACATGGCTTTTTATTGGATTCGATTAATTTTGAGATGAATATAAGAGCTACGTCCACTATAATGGTTCACCTTCAAAGTAAGAGCTACTTCCATCGTAATGGTTCACCTTTAATCCAATAAGGATTAGAAAACACTAATAGTGGTTCACCCTTAATGTGAACGCTACGTCTATTGATATAAGAATTTTTTCCACTATAGTGGTTCACCCATAATGTGAATGCTATGCCATTAATGTGATAGCTACATTCCGTACTATAAGTGTTCACTCTTAAAGTGAGAGTTACTTACATTTCAATAATATTTACTTGTGTTGTGTAAGAAGGTATTTGGGTTTGTTTAAACTTGCGACTGCACTCGAAAAATATTTAATCGAGTAGCCTACATATCCTGTTAAGGGATCAAGTCACATGTAGTTCTTAGCAATTTTGGATTTGGGGATTAAGAATTTGATTTTGAATCAAAGTCACATTTGAGATTTTTGTAATTTTGGATATGGTTTAGGTACATGGCTTCTGATTGGATTCGATCAATTTTGGGGTGAATGATTCGATCAATTTTGAGGTGAATGTAAGAGCTACGTCCACTATAATGGTTCACCTTTAAAGTAAGAGCTACTTTTATCGTAACAGTTCACCCTTAATCTAATAAGAATTAGTTAACACTAATAGTGGTTCACCCTTAATGTGAACGCTATGTCTATTGATATGGGAATTTTTTCCATTATAGTGGTTCACCCATGATGTGAATGCTATACCATTAATGTGATAGCTACATTTCGTACTATAATTGTTCACCCTTAAAGTGAGAGTAACCTACATTTCAATAATATTTACTTGTGTTGTGTATGGTATTTGGGTTTGTTTAAACTTGTGACTGCACTCAAAAAATATTTAATCGAGCTGCCTACATACCCTATTAAGGGATCAAGTCACATGTAGTTCTTAGCGATTTTGGATTTGGGGATTACGAATTTGATTTTGAATCAAAGTCACATTTGAGATTTTTGTAATTTTTGATGTGGTTTATGTATATGGTTTTTGATTGGATTTGATTAATTTTGAGGTGAATGTAAGAGCTATGTCCACTGTAATGGTTCACCTTCAAAGTAAGAGTTACCTCCATCGTAATGGTTCACCCTTAATCCAATAAGGTTTAGTTAACACTAATAGCGGTTCACCCTTAATATGAACGCTATGTCTACTATGTGAGAGCTATGTCTAATACTATAGTGGTTCACCCTTCATCCAACAATGAATTAATTAACTCTGATTGTGGTTCAACCTTAGTTTAAAAGCTATATTCACTATAATGGTTAATTATTAATGTGGAAGCTACGTCCAGCATAGTGTTTCACTTTTCAAGTTAGAGTTACCTTTATTATAATGATATTCACTTGTGTTATGCATGAGGTTTTTCGGGTTTGTTTAAATTTATGACTGCATTCGGAGTAAATTTAACCGAACTGCCTACTTACCAAATTTGGGATCAAGTCACATGTAGTTCTTAGGGATTTTGGATTTGGGGATTAAGATTTTGATTTTGAATTGAAGTCAAATATGGAATTTTGTAATTCTAGATACGTTTTACGTAAATGGTATCTCATGATTTTTTGGGAAGGTTTCAATTTGGTAGGTTTCAAACTTTGTTGACTTTTTAGAAAAAGATAAAAATTAAAATGAAAAAATACAGCTTAGTTGAAATTAAACTTTGTTACCAAACTCACCCTTAATATTGCACTTTACTTACTTTCCAAAACAAAATTATTTGCATGCTTTTATGACAAACCCTCTTATTTTAAATCGTTGCATCTTCTCGTCATTAGATAATTGAAATTTTAAGGTATTTAGTTACCAAGTTTTATCAGGAAACAGTCCTAATTCTTCTAATTAGCTGCATAACATAACGTGATTATTTTTCCATTACATTCAGCATGTACACAAATATTGCTAATCTACGTACACGAGTAAAAAGAAAAGAGATGGGTTCTATGAAACAAGCCTACATATTAACAAATAAACACACCCAACGCCACAGTGCCCCTTTAAAAGCGCCTTTCCGTCGAAGTGTCACGCTTCCTAAGGCCACAGTGTCATGCTTCCTTCTCCGATGAAATTACAGTTCAGTTTTCAGGTAATTTCTAATTCCCGGTTCCAGATTGGCACGTCAGTTTTTAAGCTCCGGCATGGCATACCACTTTTCTTCTCAACAAGCGGAACGATTTCGGTCAGAGCTGTTTGATGCATTGATAATTTGCTGAAGGTGACAGCAAAAGCTTTTAAGCCTTGCTGATAAAATAATTGGTTCTTCATGCATTTTAAATCAGCAGATAACGAGAAAGAGAGACCACAAGTCACAAGATTCAGCTCTTCTTCAAAAATTTCCTTGCTTTACTGGAGAAGTTTCTGGCCATGCTTCTATCAGAGAACGTCAGAGGTAGCTCTTCCTCAATGGCTTCTCGCTGATTAATCCAGCCTGTGGAACCGCTACTAATGTTTTTAGAGTCACTTCCGTCACATTCTTTAGGTGAGTTGGGATCTTCGGGTATATCATGATATAGGTGTTTTAATATGAACAACGCAGTATCGCAGTCCCTCCAATAGTTTCTGCGGACCAAACATGCACAGATTAGAAGTCATTGATGGATATACATAATCTTCAAGCAGCAAAACTCACACCAGTAATGAGAAAGAGAGAAAATCTGGAAGATATATGTATACATACGTATGGGAGCCAATGGCAGATATATATGGATGTCGAAACGTTTTATCCTGCATGATCAACAGAAAACTCCCATTCAGCTATCAACAGTACAAGTCTGTAATACAATAAGCGATGACAACCCTAGTCATCTTTTTGAAGATAAAGATATCCCGCGGATATTTGGAATTGGAGAGAGCTTGCATATTGAATGCTGCTGGCCGGATAGATATAGGCAATATAAATAAGTGAAACCGAGTACTTGTCCGAGTGAAGCTACCAACCTGAAGAACATAATCAATCCGCCCTTCTGTGCTTCCTGTTAACCTCTCCATCATAAGAGAACCGTATGATTGCTCCTCCTTTTCTTCCGTAGTTTCATCTTCATCTGCAAACCAGGGGAAAAAAAAAAAGAAAAAAGAAAAAAGAAATAGCACACTTGATCAAAGTAGCCTTCTCTTTTTAAGATTAGGAATTTATTTTGCATTTCTTAACAAAAATCCTGCTATTCATGTGCTCGAAGACAACGAGGTAGTAGAAGGAAAGATGGATCACATTTGGCAAAGAAAATGTATGTAACTAGGTAATAGAGCACATATAACAAAGGGACAAAAAGAAAAGCAATGATGGCTAAAAGGATCAAAGTTAACTACCGTCCATGCTATCCGCATTTCTCGACTGGCAAACTGTGAGGACTTTAGCCTGTTCAACATTGAAGGTAGTTAGCATTATGATAGCCGCTTGCATATTGCAAGAAATTGAAGTCCAGCTACCTTGTACATAAGTGAAATTAGGCTTAACAGTCAATTTCAGATACCATATATAAGTGAAATTAAGCTTAACATATACGGAATCATAGGTATGAAGGATAGACCTTAACAAGCTTGAAAAATAAGAAACCTCAAAGAAGACCGAGAATGCAATGTATATGACCAGAAATATTGAAAAAACCAGAGTGTCAAAAGTAACTAGATCTTTAAATACTTTTTTCTTTCATAAACATCCTTTCATTGATGATAAATATAAAATATAGGAAAAGAGAACAAGATGCCAAATATCGATCCACAAAAGGAAAAATAAAATACCTGAAATGAAAAAAAGCTAGTTCATAGACAACAACTAAAATTCATGAATTTGACAAAGTTATATCCATATCGTACCCTTACGGAGTATAGATGATCCTTGATAGCTTGAGACCGAGCAGCTAAGTCTTCAGTAAATTCCTGCACCAAACACTATGTGTCTTCAGAAAGATGAGCAGAAAATGGAAAGATAGAGAACTACATATTCTTCAAGCCCTTTACCTGAAACCCAATATACAACCTCTTTCCGCCCCTGTGGTAAGGTACAATAACAGGTCGTTTGCTGATGTACTCTTTACAAACAAGTGGTTCTATTCTGTTGGAAAATATATTTAAAAATAAAAATAAAAATCTCAGTTTTCAAAACTGAACCAAAAAGATTACATGAAGAGGAAAATAACGATCTCACAATGCAAGCAAACCTCATATTAATGGCTACGTGTACTCATCTTTGCCTCTAATAATTTTTATGAGAAATTATATTAAAGACTAACGGGCGTGAGCAATTTGGAAGGGCCACCAACTTAGAGTTCCCCCTCATGTATGAAAGAACAAAATTAATAGGTAAAAAATGATTTTAAAAAAAAAAAAAAAAGCTTACTTAAGTTCCAATATGGTTAGTAACTGTACAACAGTGCCGTATGTAAATCTATATGCAAAAGATGAGCTCACGTGTGCCCTAGTTGACAGAGAGAAAAGGAAGCTATCAGCCACTGAAAATTATCCACCTAAACCTAAATTTCAAATTTGGATCTCTCTCTCTCTCTCTCTCTTTTTTTTTTTGGGGGCATACACAGCAAGCACACATGCACAAATTCCCATGGGGCAAATCGACCACAAGTGCCTTCAAGAGGATTTTATAACATGGAGCTTACATCTTACGTCCAACAGAGATTAAATTGACAAGTTATGTATCATCTCGCCGATAACTATATAGCTGAAAATTCCATTTTGGGTGTAACCAAGCCAGTTGTTTTGGGGGGGGTGGGGGGTGTTTGGAATTGTGCAGTTGCAGAATGACATCTACATTCTAAAAACAAAAAATGCAATTAGACTAGACTGTAGGTTTAAGTTAAGATTTGTTATAAATTAAACTCAATTTATAAATTGTTTTGATTTTTTTATTGGTCCTAAGTGCCTTCCGTGGGAGCAAATTACTCAATTAGGTAATTATAGGCATTTGTACAACAGGACAACGTAAATTTAAAATTATGAATAGCATCATATCGACGTTTTACTTTAGCATAATTAAATCCCCAAGCGGTTATCAAAACAGAAGTTCAGCTTTTTCTGTACTAAAAGGTAGAGCTGCCTATTTCCTTTAACTCTCTGTTTCTTCCCAAAAGACTATAATAATAATGATGATGATGAAATCTAGTGCTTCTTCCTTTCAAACTTAAAATCTATTAGTCACCTTTCATAAAACATTTCTTTCTTTCTAATGTCACGATTCAAATTTAAGATGCCCCCAAACATTGAAATTTTGTATACCCAGCATCACGTTAGGTAAATTGAATAATTGCATCAAGATAGGAGCCAAGTATACCTATATGCCACAGGATCAAAAGGATGAAAAATGTTGAACATTTGCCGGCAAGCAGGCATTTCTTCGTTGATACTTCCCTCAGCCCAATATTCTTGCCCTCTACCTGGAAAAAAAAAAAAAAAAAAAAAAAAAAGGGTTAAAATCTGGTAATACGAGTATCAAACTCCAGAAAGCATATCTGGATCTCTATGGATGATTCTTCTCTTTTTCCTTTTTTATTGAATAGAAAAATCAAAGCTAAAAGTTAGTAAAAGTAAACACCCATTCATAGAGAAATCAAGATAAACCTTGAAGCAACCTATATTTGTAGTTCTACCTATGAAGGTACAACGGTTGGGTGAGACTTATATGTTCACTAAGACAACAGTAAGTTCAAATTCTATAATTCAATATTTACCAACATGGATATAGGTCCCGCCCAAATTTAGATAAAGCATAACTCTTGTTCAGATGGAATCAAGGGAATAAACACCCCAAAGTTGAATACCGTCACTTTTTTATTTTCCCTGATATGTTAAACTCTCTTCTTCTAACAGATAAAGCTATCTTTTTAAGACTGTAATTTGGTTAATGTAACACACAGTGAGATACGAGAACTAAGGATTCCTTCTAAAGGAGAAACATGGACAACATGTAAAGACTAAAGAATACAAGCACTAGTACCAACACCTATTACCAATCAATGTCTCTTATGAAAGCATATATTACCAATCCCGATTCGAATATTTCGAAGAGCAAGGAAGACTCCAAGAGGTGATCCAACAGCAAAAAACGTGTCAACCTGAAAATGATTTTCAACAGAAAAAGGTTAGCACCTTAAGATCTATATAAAGAGAGTAAAGATCCAACCCAAGCACACCAAGATTCAAACTGTAGACTTCAGAAAATAAGAGAAAAAAGGATTTTTGTGTGGGTGGTGGTGGTTTGTTTTCTTTTTTTTTTTTTGGGGGGGGGGGAGGGAGGTGTTGTTTGGGGTGGGGTGGGTGGAGGCGATTTTAGAGACTTCAAACAAATTTTATTTGTTCCACCTTGAATTCAAGTTTTGTGTATTTGATATAAGGTGTATAACTCTTTGATGAATCATCTTGTTCAGGTGGAAGCTGCTCAGGTACCGGATCCTTTATCGTAGTTGCAAGAACCTCCTTGTTCTCTGTTTACATTTAACACAAAAAAGCAGATATATTATCAAGTGAATGAGACCCAGTGTCAAAAGCTACAACAAGAACAAATGAAAACATAAATGTGAAAATCGGAAATCACCTTGCTGTGATCTTCGAATCCCATCTCCATCACCACATTGTGATTCCAACCCTTCTATTTTGATTTTTAGGGAACAAATCTGAAAGAAGAAGATGTTCTTCCTGTATAAAATATAAATATTGCCAAAAAAAACTATGAAGAATGGAGCGCACGTAATATTTTTTAACCTCTTTCTGCAGTAATTGTATCATTTTATCTTTATCGGTTGTATCTTCACAATCTTCTTCAGCCACGTTTCCTAAATCATCATTAGTGACTCCACCATTGATGCTTGTAGTTTTGTCTACATTATCACTTTCACAAGGAACATTCCTGTTAAAATTAGAAACTGACTCAAGCACATCTTCCTGGCCACCTGATTGCTTAGACTCAAACTCATCAAAATCAGATGTAACAGGACTAGCGACAGTAGAAGCATCTTCATCATTTTGTTCCAATGCATCTTCCTCGTTTCTCAAAAGAGTTGTTTGTGCACTCCTCTTGTCATCTTCAGCAGCACTCACTAAGTCCTCAATTTCTCCAATTTCAGACGTGCCTTTATACCCCAGATTATTTTCAGAGTTGGATATAGAAGATTGATTATTCAACTCAGTGGACGGTTTTTCATCATTAGGATGTTCCTTATACATCCACTCCATTGGAAATGGGGAGGACAGATTTTCCTGATGGCAAAGGATATCATAGGAGAGAACACTCCCCAATGAATGACCATATAAGGAAACCTGTACCATTTGCAGCATGAGATAAGGATATTTGCTGCAATCCAAAAGTTAGTAATACCATCAACTTCAAATAAATTAGAAATCTCTTTCACCCATGTACCTTTCCATTATAACCAGGATTTCTCTTGAGAAACTTCAGATACAAGCGATTTAGCTGATTGGACACCTAGTGCAAGAGAGAGAGTTCATCAGTTCATGAAACATTGTGCTCAATAACTCTGACAAATTTCACGCCAAAAGGCACAAGAGTGCACCTAAATAACCAGAAATCGATAATAATTAAACCCGTTGAGACACCAGAACCTAAAAGACATTCATAAAACACAATGTTGCCCTCTGAATAAAGTCACTCCAGAGGCTTAAAATTTAAATGTTGATTATTAATACCTCAAACTAAAACCACGACTACTCTTAAGTTTCAGTCTGTTACATTTCAGCCACCACTACTTGCACAAGCAACAGTGAATATATAGGGGGGAAACTTATAGAAATAACTTATGCAAATCCCTTTTTTACGTGGCAGTGCTAGATAACAAATTCACAAAACAACATTAGTTTCTTATAACATCATTATTGCCCCCCTTTAGCAGAAGGCAAACTGAACTATTTGCACTTCAGTTCAGTCAAAATTTAAATATGAACACCAACTCATGGTTGTTTCCAACAGCTATAGCACCATTATTTCCAGCTGGCAACCAGAGATTTAAAATTAAGATAATCTATTTCCGACAACACCATAACAAGTTTTGAAATTTTGTTCGGAACCTCGGACTTGTTTAAGTAGTTTGACAAATAGTAATAGGATCTATGAAAAAGGAAACAAGGAAGAGGTAAAAGTAGCCAAGATTTTCAAGTTTGGGGAGGGATTTAATTTTCCCAAGTCCAATTTTATGTTACTCCTTTGTCCATGGAATCTTTTTCTGGCAAAAGGTAATCCAGAGAAATTATAGGTGATACTACTACCTATGTGTAGATCTAGAATAATGGAAATTTTGTTGATGAACCTTTTCAAGTATGAACAATCCTACTAGAATGTGTGCATAACACCACACATAAACCATAGACATGAACGTATAATGAAGCTTTCATCTCTGTCTAGAAAAACTTGACCTAAAACGAACATTTAACTGATTCAACAAGATATTTAAAACAAAAATATGTAAAAGCCAATACATAGTAATGAAAATTATAAACAAGAATGCATTACCGAGTTGATAATATCCTGACAGTAGATGGGGCTCATGTAGTATAATACATCATGAACAGTTGCACTCAGCATGACACGCAAACCCCTCACACCATCTAAAGTAATCTTCTCGACTGCACTTTCTCCGCTGAGTTTCAAAGCCTTTCTCCACTGAAACACAAATGTTGCTGACTAAGTTAAATTTGCGTACATCATTTAGATGCATAGAGTGATATATAAACTTATACGAATGAACCAATACAGCACCAATCAAATATTCTTTAACTACAGTCTTCAATCACCAAAGTCAGAAACGGGAAACAAAAACAAAGAAAGCTACATCAACCAGATTATCAAAATTGACGTATAGAGGTGATTTGTCATGGATACACATAGTAGTTATAGACATGTTAGCATAAGCACTTCATTAAGTCCTTGTTTAGAAATCTGCCACCATCGGCTATCTCCTTGACTAGAACACCATTTACAAAGTAAAAGTAGCCATATTGACCATCTAGATCAAACTACGCAATACAAAACTATTTGGCTTATGGCTTATTTATGTGTCCCTAAAAACTTACGTTACAAAACAATGCAGTATAGCATCTGGACCCTATAAGAAGCCCTGTTTGAATGCCAGAGCATTGATCTCGTACTGCTCATGATCTGTGAATACAAAATGCCAAGGGACTTGGAATCAAGGAAAGTGGCTTCCAAAGAATTAAACAGATCTTGCAAACTTCTTTTAACCCAAATTAGATAACTAAATTAATGGCATTGCCTACCAACACCTCAATCATTTAAGAGAAAAGAAAATGACCAAAAATAATGAAACACAGCCCCGTCCAGAACCATAGGTCATTTCATCCATCATCCAGAGAAACATCATGAATCATTTAAAGACCCGCAACTCCTCTATGCGTTTCCATGTAACTTAAGGCCAAAAACTTGCAAATAAACAAACTCACATGATGTCAACATCAGACGAACTAATTCCATACCTGGCATGGGATATAAAGGACTCTCTGGGTGCTGCGTTGGTGTGAAGTAAGGTGTTGTTCAGCAAGACTCGCCGTAATATGGCGAAAATTACCAACATCATCAACCAAATTAGATTTCTCTAATCTCTGACCAATACCATGAACCATAAACACAAGGTGTCGAACAGGAACCTGACCAAAACAAGCAATTTTAGATTCTATACATCCACGAAGAAAAACATTACATCAAATAAACTGATCAACTTCAGGAATTTTTCACATTAACTTACTATTGTTACCATTGCAAGATTGAGAGATTTCGGAACATTTTTTTTCTTTTTTTAAATTTTGCAAAAGGGGATCAGTGATAGGTTATTCCAAATTACAAAATCCTTTGACCCCAACTAATAGAAATATGGTGCTTTAAGTAATTCACTATTATCAACTATTCAAAACTGTCTAAAAAACTCGTTAAATACTACTGAACAAAAATATAACTTATGTTTTTAAGTCATAAGGATATTATTGTCAGCCAAAGTCATAAACAAGATTGCAGAGACTTTTGACTTGTATCTGATACTGTTTTCTATCCTGAGCATTAGAAGAAAGTTCTATACTACAAGTCTGCAACAACTTTGGTAGAGCTCAAGATTACCAGTGGGCAAACTAAGATACCGTGTCAGGATACATTGCATGCACTATGGGCTTGATAATAGAAACGGTGTTAAGAAAACATAACAATAAATTGAAAAGAAACTGCATATACCTGAGAACAGTAATCATCAATTTCCTCTTCCTTCTGTTGACGTAATTCATCCTAAGTTAAAAGAGAGGGAAAAAAAAAAAAAAAAGACAACTTTAATAGCAGGATCAAGGATGTACCATTTATCATCATGTCTCTTATTGATAAAAACACTTCACCAATCAATAAAACAATTAATGTTCTCCCTTGTGCTGCTTATTGACAGTTAAATTTCCCCCCATTATGTCTGTGAATATATGGTCTATTATGCAAAAAATTACAATCAAGTGCTCATTAAAGGAAAGCTAATGGAATGGCTATCTCGAAATAAAAAATTTTAAGCTTCATCGAACCTCTAAATAGACTTGATAATTCAAAAAAAAAAAAATAATTAAGAATAAAACCTCCAAAATGAAAAATTATAAGGAAAGCTAATGGAGTGGCCCACTCAAAATGAAAAATTTTAAGCTTAAAGAACCTTTAAATAGACTTGATAATTAGATTTTTTTTTTTTTTTTTTTTTTTTTAAAAGAAAGGAGAAGAAAATCTAATCAAATGCATTAAAAAGTATGGTTCGGCCAGAAATAAAATGGTGAAGCATGAAGGTGTTCTGAAAAACAAAAATAAAAATGCAAAACCTAATTCAGCGTCAATCACAACCTGGGTTGGTTTTGGTGAGTCAGATTTGGAATATCCACGTCGTAACTTGACCCCGTTTCCACCTAAAGAAACAACACTAGAAAAGCCAGAAGGATCAACATGGAGCCAAGCCTCCCACGTATCATCTTCTCCAATAAAAAGTGCATGCAATCCCTACAAGTGCAACCCAAGATGAATTTACAAATCAGGGTTAATTAGAACGTTTGCAAAATCTTAGGTTTTAATAAAGCTTTGCACCTACTGGTGTAGAGCCTTGCAGATCAACTCGAGCTGCAAAAAGTCCCGAGGGTTGAAATCTTCTACGGTGCCAAACCTGAGATAAAAAAATCAGCTTAAGGTCTTTTTTTTAATTTTAATAAGCTTAAGGTCTATGGTGATCATCTTATTTCGGCAACGATGAAAAAAAAAAAAGGAAGAAGAAAAATGCAAGATGCTCAATTTGACCTGGAAAGATTATAAAGGCTCATAACTTAGCAAGAGTGCACAATGCAGACAGCATGAATTTAATTTTAGATGTCCTAGATGATGACAACTCAGAATCTATACAAACTTGCAAACTTTCCACATTGAAATCTTGACTATATTGAATACATGCCTTTCAACGTCACCATTAAATAACAGATCTTATCAGTCGAACAAACCTGGCCACGGTACGCAACCTCCAACTGTTCAGCAACATCTTCACGGAGCGGGAGCCAGTCAAGGCCCCCTTTACGAGCAAACCAATGACCTCTTAAAACACGTCGATTTTCTCCACTCCAATACACAGGAAAACAATGCCTCCTCAGTAAATCTACCTGCATAAGTTCAATAATCTGACGTTTAGTAAGAACTAATTGAGTCTACTACTTCTTTGTACTTTACTTTTAATAATAAGACTCCTTATTTCTTAACACTAGCTTCTTGTAAGTCAGCTATAACATTTAATTCCCAGCACCAACATGGGCACTTTGAATGAAGGTCATTCAATATCACAAGCATACACCAACTCTCTCTACAGGCACACCAACTCTCGTAAAGCCCTATCAGAAAACCACAAGCAATATCAGAAAAGAAAGCACACCTCGTAAAGCCCTCCCTTTACAGGCACACCAACTCTCTCTTCTTCCACATCATACAATTGTGCAGGCTGAGAAATCTCTGAAGTAGACGCATTTGGCTGTGCATCCACCTTCCCATCGGAACTGGGACGTCCCCTCGGCCCTTCACTACACTCTGCATACTCTTTCCACCAGTGAAAAAGCAACTCTTCCTCCTTCTGTAAACGCTTGGTTAACAAATAAGTAACAAATCTATCATCCTACCTAGTAATTAACCAGAATCGAGATGGATAGCATAAAGTTCGTGCACCAAGATCTTAACTTTCTTCCTTCAAATGCTGCCTGATTAACTTGGCATGAGATAAAAGTACGAATAAAGTGATAGAATGTGAATAATTCTCTAAAACCGGGCCATTAAATAAGTTTAAAAACAGGAAAGAAATCGCCGGAAAACGTCTTAGTTACAGAACAATGCAATGTCTGAGATATGAGCTTAGAATGAAGTTCAGCTATGGAAGGAGAAGGATGTTAAAAGATTTAACAGAAAGCTACAAAAATTAAACAAATTACCTGCAAAAAAGATGCCTCAATTGCAAGAGAATCCCTCATACCAAAACGAAAATAATCGCCTTTTCCCACTATATCCGTACGAGGGACCGAAGCAGCCAGCTCTACAGTGTTCAAATCCGCACAGATCATCAAATCTTATCATAGAAAATACAATATGTGTGTGTGTGTGTGTGTGTGTGTGTGTGTGTATACACACACATTTGCGTAAAACAATATATATATGATGAGTGGCGTACCGTCATCGGCCAAAGGGACCTTGCAGAAGAACCACCGAACGTCGCCGCCATCGGATGGACTACGAGTCTGCTTGAGATACTTCCGTCGAGCGGCACAATGTTCAATGACGTCCTCCAATCTGGCAATGTTCGAAGGCGTGTTCTTCAACGAATCCGGAGATGCTTCCTCGATCACGCCGGAGCCGGAGCCGGCTACTTCCGGAACCGGCGTCGAAGAGCCTTCTTCTCCGCCGTGCTTTTCGATGCTGGCCTCGGAATCCGCCATTGGAGCGGCTCCGGAGAAGCAGCGATTGTCAAAATTAGGGATTCAGTTCGAGGATTCCGGCGGGAATCCAGAAGCTTCCTGAATTAGGAAGCTTGGGAATTTCAATGGAAATCGAGAAGGTGCGGATAATTCGAAAGGGAAAATATTGGAATGAGCAGAGAAAAAAGAGTGGAAAGTTGAAGAGAAAAAATGGAAATGGAAAAGGGAAAGGAAAAGGAGAGAGAAAGGTAGATAGAAGAACGACAGGTCTGACTGGTGGACGAACACGAACGACAACTCCACCTCCAGAAATGGCGGTTACGTGCTTTCTCGGTTTCTCAATTCTTTTTTTTTTTTTTTTTGGTTAATTTTGCTATAGAATCTTTTTGTTTTCTTTTGAATTATTTATTAATTGTCGTCTTTTTTTTTTTTTTTCCCTCCTCCTTTCTATTGAATTTTTTTACTTGAACATTCTTTGTGCCATTTTTACTTTTCTATTTTATTTTTAGGTCAGATTAGAAGAACGCATTTTTATTTTTATTTTTTTTTAAAACATAGGATCTTTTTGTAAACACGATTATCATAACGAAAATATAGAATCTCGTTATAAACATTAAGTGTTTGCTTTGATAATAATTTTTATTAGTAAAAATGAATTCTCCAACCAAACTAGCTTATCATTTAAATTAAGGGGACGTTTAATTCGTTAGCTCATTTTCAATTAAAATGTACTTTTTCATCTTAATTTTTGTCTTTTTCTGAACAAAATTTTCATCTTTTTCTAAAAAAATTTTTATCTTTTCTAATAAATTTTTAACTCAAACTTAAAATTTTTAAACTCAACTAACGAACCCAACGAAGCCTAAGAGTATATATGTTAAGGAATGAAGAGCTCACACGAGAAAACTTAACTATTAAAAAAATAAACTAGAAACGTCTCACTATAAATGTCCAAAAGATTTTTGTAAATATATTCTTACAAAGATTAAATTAAATTAAGAATTACTTAGTTAAATAGAATGGTACAAAACGACGACAAAATAGTAAAAGAAAGCAAAATTTGTCAAAAATTATGGCATTTTTGTTCTTCTTAATTTGAAGATGATTTAGGCGAAGACTTGTGAAGATTGCTTGTTTAATGGGAGTTTGGATAATGGAATATGCGAAAGGGATAAGGGGTGGGGTAATGAGTCACCCACTAGAGAGCCACTTGGTTTAGTGTGACGCCAATTTCATCTAATTTTTAGATTATTAATGAGTAAATGACATTTTTTAATAAACTTTTTAATAAATTGTCAAAGTTTCATAAAATTAGTTATATGCTCTTTCTTAAAAAAATCTCAATCAATCAACGTTATTTGATCATCACTAATCAGTAATTGAGTAAAATTAATATGTATTTTTTTTCATTTTTTTATTACAATCAATCATTGATTAACTATAATAAATCACTTATTGACATAATAAAATCATTTATCAACAGTTATTTTTTTAAATAAAAAGATTTTGACTATTTATTTATATTTAAATAAGTATTTAAAACTTGTTTATTTTTCTAATTTTTTCTTCTCAATATTGTTTCTACTCTATCCTTCTTTTATGCTTTCTGATATTAGAAAATATATATATAATTTTTAAGTTGGGAAAATGATTAGAATAATAATTAAAATTATAGTTAAATTTTCTTACACTAAAAGACACATTTAAATTTTTGTTGTTGTTTTTTTTTTTTTTTTTTTGTTCTTATGCCTTATGGTAATCCAATTGGATGAATGATGAATCCGAAGTGAATTTAATTTCTCTTGAACTAAAATATCGAAAAGTGAAGGCTTTTTGTTTAGTATTTTCCAACTAGATGGAGTGTGAAAAACCACATGGCAAGCAAACTAGATCGTGCATGTTTGGTTAACATTTTCAATTTCATTGTTTTGAAAATGTTGGTGGGAAGGTTGATTTGGAAGGTTTCGATTTCAAAGCTTTCTATGTTTTCAAAATCTTGTTTAGTGTAGCATTTTTTAGATTAAAATTAACAAATTATTAGAAACTGCCTTAACTCTCGTTGTATCTCTCTCATGAAAGTTAAGGTTTCTCAAACGTTCTTCTTTTTTTTTTTTAAATCAGAGCTCAGTGACAAATCAAGATTTTCGAAGGAAGAAAGAGAACTCACTGTAAGAGCTTTAACAAATGTAATTTCCATCAACAAAGATGTTGAATTGTGGCTTAAATATAATCTAGTTTCGATAAAATAATTTGAATACATCATCATCAAATTTAAAAAAAAAAAGTCATTCTCACGAAAATAAAAATTAAAGCAATTGAAAAATCCAAAAGCTAACACAAACCTTCAATATAGACAACGAAAATGAAATATTTTATTCTAATTTGTACACAATTTTTACATTGATGTATAATTTATTGTCTTGAAGAAATAAAAGTTTTTTGGACTTATTTTGGATTATAAAATAAAATTTATATATTTCCATACTTTAGTGTAAAATTTTAAATATTAGTCGATAAATATGTTTATTCGAGTATTTATTAGACCAAAAAATGATATATTATTTCAAGTAATTATAAATTTACACATTAACTTTATTTATAGTTTATCAAACATTTATAATTTTGCTTCTAATATTCATAGTAACTTTGAAAAAAAAAAATTTACCAAAAACCTACTGTTTCTAATTATAGTAACTTCTGAAAGACAGTACATCTACAACAAAAATTTTAAGTAACGCAACCAAGGGTGGCAAAGGTGCGGAGCCTGTAGGGGTATGCCTCCATCACCCCCATACCCGCCTCCCATTTTACCCCCCATACATGTCTAATTTAATACTTGTTAGGGATGCTATACATAAATCCTATTTATTTACCCATTAAAAATTATTTAAAAAAATTTTTAAATATCTTTTATTAAAGTTTTTATAAATTTTAATAACATGGGTATAATTGAAAATAAAATTAAAATATTAAAAATAACTCCAAATTTTAAAAATCTATAAAACTAAATTCATAAAGTAAATTAAAATATTAAAACACTAATTTTATTTTTCTTCTATTATAAAAATATATAAACAGGATGAATTAGATCGAAGGAGCTTCTCCTACCCTCATATAGGTGATTAATCTTATAACTTGTTTAGCATTAAGTTTAACTTGAGTTAAATTATACTTTTTTATCTTTTTAAAAAAAATTTTATCTTTTCTAAAAAATTAATAAAAATTATTATTTAAATTTAAAAATCTTGAACTAAATTTATTCATCAAAAACAGCCTTAACCTTCGTATCCATTCGAGTACTTATTTACCATCCCCACGTGTGTCCCATGAAAGGCGGGAACCTACGGGACACACACACACACACACACACATATATATACACACATACACACATATATATATGGGTAAAAATGTCACTCCAAAACACAACAACGTGAAACTGACCGATAATGGAGCAGATTCTAGAACAACAAAAGAAACATTCGAGTTTTTAATAAAGAAGCAACGTCCACTACACTCTCTCCAAACTTCTCGGGGATGCCTCCCCTTCCTCTTCCTCTTCTTCATCCTTCAACCTCTCCTCGTCTCCAGACTCTGCCCCTCTCTCTCTCCTCATCCCCTTTCTCTCTCTTCCCCGCCAGAACCTCCGTCTCCGCCATGTCCCTCTCTTCCTCTTCTTCCCCATCTCCTTCTCCTTCACCTTCCACTTCCACAAAATCCGACCGCCATGAAAGCCTCTCGCAGGTCCTCAAGTACCACAACCAAACCAAGCACGCCTTCACCAAGTACGCCCGAGGCCCCCACGGCCTGGACTGGGCCAACCAGCCCAACCCCTTTCGCCGCTACCTCTCCGCTCCTCTCCTCCCTCTCCTCCACTTCCCGACACCGGATCAATCCCCAGCCGCCATTGATGCACGACCCCAAGCTCCTCTCTATCACTCCCTCTTCCTCTCCCTCCCTCCTCCGACTCCGCTCTCGAAACCCGCCCTTTCGCAGTTCCTCTACGACTCCCTCGCCCTCTCCGCTTGGAAATCCGCCGGGTTCTCCACCTGGTCTCTTAGGGTTAATCCCAGTAGCGGGAATTTGCACCCCACCGAGGCTTACATTGTTTCTCCGCCGATCGAATCGGTTTCCAATTCGGGTTTTGTGGCGCATTACGCCCCGAAAGAGCACGGTTTGGAGATAAGAGCCGAAATTCCAGCTCGATTTTTCGCCAAATTCTTCCCCGAGAACACGTTCCTAGTCGGATTGTCGTCGATTTTCTGGCGCGAAGCTTGGAAGTATGGCGAGCGGGCGCTTCGGTACTGCAATCACGATGTCGGACATGCGATCGGAGCTGTCGCCATGTCCGCGGCAGCACTCGGCTGGGATGTGAAGGTTCTTGATGGTTTTGGGTACGAGGAGTTGAAGAAGCTAATGGGATTGGACAAATTCGCGGAGTTTCGGATTCCGTTGCAGCCCGTTAGAGGTAAGATTCCGCAGATTGAGTTTGAACACCCCGATTGCGTTTTAGCCGTCTTTCCTAGTGGAATCAATGAATTTGATGTGAATTATGAGGAATTGAGTAAGGCAGTATCGGAATTTTCGAACTTGGAATGGAAAGGAACCCCGAATTCGCTTAGTAAAGAACATGTTTGTTGGGACATAATATACAGAACAGCTGAGGTAGTGAAAAAGCCAGTAGATTTAGGCAATAAAGATAGGTTCTTTGTTGATCCGTTTCGGAGTAGCCGCCTTTTTAGCGAAAGCGCTTACAAGGGGTTCACGGTGAGAGAGATCGTTAGGAAGAGAAGAAGTGCGGTCGATATGGACGGATTCACTGTTATGGAGAGAGATACGTTTTATCAGATTTTGCTGCATTGTCTTCCTTCGGGTAGCGGAAGTGAAGAGGGGCAAAAACGGCCATTGGCATTGCCATTCCGAGCGCTGCCATGGGACGCTGAGGTGCATGCAGCGCTGTTTGTTCACAGGGTGGATGGTTTGCCTCAGGCCTTGTATTTCTTGGTGAGAAATGAAGAGCATTTTGGTGAGCTCAAGAAGTCTATGAGGCCTGGTTTTAAGTGGAGTAAGCCCGAGGGTTGCCCGGATGAGCTTCCGCTATATGAACTTGATAGAGGCGATTACCGGCGTCTTTCTCAGCGGCTGTCGTGCCATCAGGTATGTTAAATCTTTATTTCATTTTGTAAATGAATCTTTTAATTTTTCATGTATTATTTGTTCAAACCTCCATTTTTACTAAGACATTTCATCTGCATACACACAGGATATAGCAAGCAATGGCTGCTTTAGTCTTGGTATGGTGGCTCATTTCGAGCCCGTTTTGCGCGATAAACGGTGGATGTATCCTCGGTTGTTTTGGGAGACTGGTGTTCTAGGACAGGTCTTGTACCTTGAGGCGCATGCTGTTGGCGTCTCCGCAACAGGAATCGGGTGCTACTTTGACGATCCCGGTATGATTTCCTATCCTTACCCCTGTTCAACTATAGCCCCAAGCAACTATGTGCTAAACAGTTTTTCATTATTCTCCGTTACGTTTTACTTCCACACATGTAATGATACATCACGGGAGATCAAACAGTTTTTCATTATTCTCCGTTACGTTTTACTTCCACACATGCAGTGATACATCACGAGAGGTCATTGAAAGTTCTTTTGCTTTTTGCAGTGCATGAAGTGCTTGGTATAAAAGGATCAAACTTTCAAAGTCTGTATCATTTCACCGTGGGTGGCCCAGTTCTGGACAAACGGATTATGAGCCTGCCAGCATATCCGGGCCCTGGTATTGATGCTTGATGCAGAATTCTATGTAGTCAATCATGGATGAATATACTAGAAAATGCCTCTCAAGTTCTCTCTCTCTCTCTCTCTTTTTTTTTTTTTGAAACATTTGTACAAACACACAAAGGTGGAGGATTAGAGCTACCTTCTATTTTGTAGCTGTAAATAAACAAAAATAAATATAGTAGTATACGTACAATTCATTCTTTTTTATAGGATTAGAATGTCCTTGATGTAATTTTTGGTCAAAGGAGTATACTGGAATCGGATCACAGGTGGGATGACAAAAATCCTGACTTTAGATATTCAACAAAGAACAACCTCCAGCCTTTAGGAGTAGGTTGCACAGTCTTCTTTGTCAAAGGTTAAGTATTTCACTTGCGTGTGTCATGATTGAACTTAAGAGCTGATAGAAATGATATCATAAACAAGACTTTTGTGTCACCATGCCACCGCGATGGTGTGTCCTTTGATGTCATTACATCCTCTGAATTCTGACTGAACACAAATGAAATTACCAATGTTTCGTTCTAGTGACGTGATGTAAAGTATTTTGTTGAATTTCTTTCAGGCCTTGCAAGTTTGTATATATATGATATTATAGGGAATAGACCTGTGTAATTTTCTTCAAATTATAATAAAAAAAGGACCGCAGTATTTTTGCTGTCTCTTTACTTCTTTTTCCTTTTATCATAGACCTTTATAATACTTGTCACCAACTTTTTTTTTTTTTTTTTTTTGGGATGAGTTTGTCACTAATTTTCTTGAAGGATTAATAGTTTATTTTTTAGTTTTTTGATTTTTTTTGTCTACATATTGAGGAACATCTAAGTTCAGCAAACATAGAAAATGGCCAAAATTAACGAAACGTCTTGTACTACGAAAACATGACACAATTACATCCCATTTTGTAGCCCATTCTTATAAACATATAGAAAAGGTTTTATATTTGGTAGACCAGTAATTATAATTTTTTATGTAGAAACTTATAACAATTAGTTTATTTATATATAATTTTGTATTTAAAACCTCATAACATAGTACTATTTAGATATTGGTGCAAAAAAAGCATCACCGAGAAAAAAAAATTCATTGATATCACATGTCACATGATTGTTACAATATCTCACAAAAAAAAAAAAAAAAAAAAGGATGATTGTTACAATATCTCACAGAAAAGAGTTACAAGTATCGTTTTGTAAGGGTGTCAAATACAGCCTATCTTTCTTTATATATATACTCGTCCGTGTATAAAATCTAAAATACTGGACTGCCTATCCTTATATATATGTACATGTATATAAACTAAATACCGGACAGCGACCAAATAGAAACTGAAATGTCCAAACATCGACCAAACAAGAATGGTAGTAACGGATGGTCCAACTCATACGACCAAAAGAGAGGAGAAGAGGAAAGGGTCTGTCGTCGTTTATTTTTGTATTCCTAAATATAAGATCTGTCAAGTGTGAAGCAGAAAAAGAAATAAAACCATTACAGTTTATAAGCTTTGGCCTGAGAGCCATATTCACAATTTGCTATGCCAAAGAACAAATAAAATCCATCCTATGAATTCTGAAGAGGAAAAAAATTAAAAATCCATTGGCCCACTGTGTTGAGGATATATATATATATATATATATACACACTTGAAAGGATCTCAATTTTTTATGAAATGGCCGCCATAGAAAGGCATGACCCCAGCTCCAATCAACAGATACTTGAAGTTCCCGTTAAGTTTCTGATGTTCTGATGCGGCAATATGGCAGGAAGTTCTTTGTATTTTGAGCAAATAGTGTCAATGAACTCATCTGGATTAAAATTCATATGTATGAAATAAGTACCTTCGGGGCTCAAATGGAAATGGGAAAGTTTCTTTCTGCCTCCACCACTATGCTCCCTTTTTTGAGCCGGCTTTACTACTGGCATGATCTTGCTCTCAATGCAGCAATTGGGTACCAAGCGCCTATGCAGACCGATCGATTTCTCTTGATGCTTGGACTTAGAACTGATTGGTCAACAGCATGTGATGGAGCCTGGTGGGTCAAAAGAAAATGGAAAATGCATCGAGTTCAAAGTTGAAGGGGTTCCCAAACCCAAAAACATCCTCCATTTTGTACTTGAATGAATCCAGGAAGAGACCTAATGAAAGCCCGGTTTTCCAGTAGTTAAAGACGGTTATCAAGCTCCTAATCTTGTCTATAAAGGGAAAAGAAGCCCTGTACATGAGTGCCCCAATACCCTCTACAACAACCACAGCCACCGCAGCAGATAGAATGTCCCAGTCGCCCGTTTGCCCAATAACAGTAGCAAATGCAGTTGCGCAGTAGAATCCCGCTAAAAAGAAGAAGAGTTTAATTGGAAAACCTTTCCTTATCTCCTGAATTCTAGCACCTAACCTGGTTTGGATACCTTGAATGGCCCGAATTAGTCGTGTCGTGCCATTACTACCATTCGATGGAGAAGGATCCAGGGGATTACTATCTAAACTGCTCCTAATAAGCCAGGCCATCTTCCTGTAACAAGTCAATATGTAACCTCAAATTATTGACAGACAGCATGCCAAATACGTACCAAATCATGTCCATAACCACCACGATCCATATTTTCAAGCAAGAAAGTACGAATGAAAAAAGAAATGTCAAACCACTAGTATGTGAAACATGATAGCCATTTAACTTGGTAGCTTATTCTATGATAATGTCATTGTTCAAGTTCAAAACTTTTGTAATATTTGCTGGTTTTCTTTCCAGGTATGCCCCGTACAACCAGTCGGGAATTTTGAGTCTAGAGAATTCCACATCCAAACAAACTACATTTCTAACCAAATGAAAAAGGTAAACAAAAGTGTAAACCATACAGTTATAGTGATTAGTGGCAACTTACTTGAAATTATTGGCCATAGAAGGTCGAGTTGCATAGAAGAAACCGCACCTAGAATGGTGTTTCCGGCTGAAAGCACTGGCAGTTTCATGAAGGCATGCTGCAAGACCGAAAGCGGGAGCTCTATAACTGAAACACCTTTTAGATGGAAGTATAGCGTTTGTTGGACAGTTTGGTGACACAACTGTAGTTGCCATTAATATATATTTACCTGCAAGTAATTTTTCAGAAGTGTATCCACATAAGTTAGTTTTTAAACCCAGATTCTCTAATCCCTAACCATGCATACCATAACAGTTAAATAGGACACTAGTGAAGTTCTCTTATTTCAAACCGACAACATACTAACAAAGCTAGGAACAGATTCAGAGAACTGCTATGTTCCTCTAGCCCCGACTTGCATGTGTCCTTGGTTCAACCTCCTAATGAGAATTGATCAAAAATGTCCAGGGAGAACCACGAAAGCGGGGTCAGCGATCTGCAAACCGCATCTCAAACTGGGATCTGGCAGGGGTTCAAGACACTTTTATAAACTGCATTTGGAAGCTGTTCTAACAAATGGAGTTGGCTGTAGTTTCATACTTTTTGTAGCTTAAGCTTAGATTTGTGCCAAGGTTTCTCAAAATCTCAAAAGGTGCTGAGTTGGAATCCCATTCTAACCAAGGAATAACTGTCCTAGCTCTACCATATCTTTTGTCTCATTTCTTCTGGGATCTTAATTTTGTAAATAATTCCCAATTTTGTGCCCAGCAAATAAGGAGCAGAAAACTGGCAAAAATTAAAAAAAATTCCCTATACTTTGTCACCAATATCAATTTGCCCCTAACTCTTTAAATGTCCCAATAACACCCTGCTGAACTTGAGAAATTGGCAATTTCGATCCTTCCATCTTTTAGAACGGAAAATGTCGCGTTCAGTTGCGCACCCGATATTTATTTTTGAACAGAAACACACATAAAAAGACCATTGTTTTCTCATTTATCAAGTTCAAGGGCTGGCATATTTAAAGACTCAGGGGCAAATTAACACTCAGATATACATATATATATATATACATATATATATATATATGTATGTATTTTTTTTTTTTTATGCAGACAAGTTTCTTTAATGAGTTTGTTACCTCTAGTTCTGACTAATCTTGTTGGCTCAGGGATTGGTAACTCCAGTTCTCAGCAAGTACCCTTTTTTTTCCCTCAAAGAAAAATTTGCCATTTCCTGCTACTCTTTACTCAGAAAAAGTTTGCTTCTTGGAAATACTTGAAACTTGCATACAAAAACTACAAACGGAAAATGGGTTCGGAAAGTTCGGTCAGATACTTCAATGGGGATCAATATTTCATGATTTTGCTGGGGAAAAAAAAGTACATGAAAAATAATGCGCATTCGTAATTTGCGTGAAAGAACAAATAAATATAAGAAAAATGAAGAAAACCCAGAAAAGATAAATATAAAATTCGATCTTACAGAGAGAAAATAGCTCAGCTTTCTGTTGCCGCCTCTTCTTCTTCTTCTTCAGCGATGACCGTATTTTGAATATTTTATTTTTTTTATTTGATATTTTGCTTTTTTTCTTTTTTTTTTTTTTTTATGGCTATCTTTTCTCACTGGCTTTGAGCCTTTGATGGTGGTCACAAAGGAGGGACAAAATCCATCCTCTTCATCTTCATCTTCAAAATCCAGCCATTGAATTGAATGTAAGAATTTCTCCAAGATTCCCAAAGGGCAAACTCGTGTGTTGGAAGAATAAAAGGAAATTAAATATATATATATATATATATATTTTCCAATTAATGTCTCGTTTTATATTTTGTTTTGCAGAAAGATTCGTGAAACGACAGCTGCGGGTCAAAACTGCAATAAAATCAAAATTTAAAGGAAAAAATTCAACGACAAACAGTTTCTTTCAATAAACGACGACAAACTTTCAATTAAACGACATGTCGTTTCATTGATAGAGGAACAAAAACATTCAGACGAGGCAGAGACACAACATTTCTAGCAAGAACAGAAGGAAGAGGAACGACTTGTTATTTTTTCTTAAACGACAACAATTTGTTTTCTCGGTTAACCACAGAAGGCCTGTTCTATAACCCAAATAAAAAGGAAGAAAAAAAGCTGTCGTTGTAATTTTCTTCTTCCTTTTTATTTTGAACTGCCGTTTAGTGCTTTTTTGGGGGTAAATAAAAAGTTTTCTTTTTTTCGATGTATCAACTGGCAACCATACAAATGAATTTTGATCCGAAAATAAATGAAAATTTCATTCGTTAAACGAAAGCAAACTTTCGAAAGAAAAAAAGAAAACAAAAAACCTTATTGGGCAAGTAGCCTTGAAGTTAAAAGATTAACATTAAATGAGAAGCGCAAAAACATATGTCGTTTCTTACAAAAAACCAACAAAATAAAATAGTATCTCGCTTTTAATTGAAAAACGGCAGCAATTCTCAAAGGGAAATGGAAAAGTGACTGGCTTTTAATTGAATATTTTGGTTTTTTGGATTCCTTTGATCACTGCCAACAACAAAGTTTGTGTATGGTAAAGCCGGAAACATCCTTTTCTTTTTTATTTACATATACTGTGATTCCGCAGATGTATCCAAAGCACATTCAAGCAGATCATTTCTGATTGACTGTTTAAAAATACGAAAAACTGTATAACTCGGATTAAAAATATATATATATAAATATATATATTTTACCATCTTGGGCACAATCTTTCTTCACTCAATCTACGAACTTGCCCCGAAAACACGGATTTTCTGTTCGATTGGGACCCGGCAACAAGGGCAAGAAGCTTTACCCTTTACCCGAAAATCGTCGCTGCAGCCCACGCACATTACTTGATGAGCACATGGCAAGAAAACAACAGAGACTTCATCCTTCAGACATATTATGCATTCCCTCTCAGAGTTCATTTCTCTCTCTGACGAATCCTCCAGATTTTCTAGCTCGCGAAGCAGCTTGGCAATTGTTTCTCCTTGCGGCTTTGCCCCCTCAAAGTTCCTGGCAGGTGAGGTATTTGAGGGATGTTGTGACTCGGTAAACTGAGATGACGCTTTTAGACGAGACAGTTCCTGCTCAAGTCTCTGGAGATCATCCTTGTGGCGCTGGAAATCTATCTCTATCTTCAGGCGCAAAGCTTCAAGCTTTCTTTTGCTACTAGCCTCCGCTTCTTCTTTTAAGCGCCTTTCCTCTTCCACTTGTGCCACAGCTAGCTCTTTAGCCTTAAGCTCCTGCCTCCACTTTAACTGTGACATATGCAAAATTTCAGTCCGGACCGCTAAGCAAAACAATACCACAGCAAAGACATTAAATAAACAAAAAAAAAAAATTAAGAGCGTCAGGATAAAACTCTATAAACTCGGTAATATCCCCAACCGCGACAGTGGAACCCACTTGGTTCAGCCAACGACTTCAAGTTTGGTTTAGATTTAACTGTTGAAGTTCTCAAGTATCACAATCAACTGGTACTGGTGATTATCATTAATAAGAAAACAGGAAGGCAGAAAATTGAAACTTTCACAACAGAAAAAGATATGAGTTGACTTGCAAAAAGCAGAATAAGAACGGGATTGACATTGCATACTGTTCGTGCAAAACTTGTCAACAAAGTGTAAAAGCAGTTTTAAGAAATACAGGCACATAGCATACCGCAATGTACGACAATATTTAAAAATAAAAACACAATTCCATCCTGCTGTAGCATACACGAATTCATCTCAAGACTGTTTAACTAGCAGTGTTCTTAAAAATTGGAGTAAATGTAAAACAATGAAAAGGGGTTCGTATGCCAAAAACACTACCACGATTGAGTAAAACTAACACGGAGAGTTCAAAAGAAAACCAACCACGTAATTCAGAAGAAAGAATTGCATGGGATATGGAATTTGAAATTAGTGTGATGTAATGTAATACTATCAATGAAGGAACACAACTTATAAAAACAAATATTTTTCTCGATTGAATAATCCAGTATTCTAAATCCTATGTTGGACTCCCCAACTCCATGATGTGGAAAGCCTCGGCCTTCTATGCATACTTGCCAACTTTTTTTCTTTCTATTAGCTTTACTTTGCTTTTACTTCTATGCACACTTTCTTTTTTTTTTTTTTTTAAAGGGAAATCTTTATGCACGCAATAGTAAAAGCTTAAAAATGCAACTATGGTTTCAAGTTAAACAGTTTATGGAATCAAGTTACATGTCTATGCGAGCAGGCATAGAAAGATGGGGGAAAGATAAAGCAAACAAACATAAATATGAGTGAACATACCTCCGCTCCTTTCTGACACTGCTTGATGCGAGACAGACTTTGTTGCAATTGCGAAATCTTCTCTTTCTCGCTTTCAATCTCCTCCTGCAACCTAGCTTTTTGTTTCTCCCAAGCCAAAAGCCTCTTCAGGCACTTTTTCTCTCTCTTTGCAAGCTCCAAACAGGTGGTGACCGACTCCGCAGCACTTAATTTAGAGGCCTCCATTTCTGCTCTGATTTCAGCATTCTCAGTTTCAAGACGTTTCACAGCGGCATTTGCCCGGTCCACTTGACCACTGGCTTTTCTGAGGGCATTTTCCATCTCTGAAAGTCTCTTCATTGTCGTGTCCTCAAGAGTTTGTTTCCCCTTCTTCAGCCTTTGTGTCTCCTCCCGCTCCATTCTTAACATCTTCAGCTCTCTCAAATCATTACTAAGTTTTCTTGCAGCTTGCATTGCCTTTTCGTGGGCCCACTCCTTCCGCTCCTTTGCTTGTTTCTCAAGCTCTTTGATCTGATGAATCAAAGTAACTACCATCTCATCCTTCTGATCTTCAGCCACGAACTCCGAATTCTCATCAAGATTCAAATCACAGAATTTACTCAATACTGAGTTAACCACTTCCTGGTTCTTTAAATTTTGAGACTCCTCAACCTTCTCCGCAGAAACTTCAGCACCTGATCCAACCAAGGAATTCCCGCTTGTGATGTATGCAGGCAAGCTTCAGCATGTGGCTGAACAGGCTTTGAGTTTGCTCGAAAACCGGCTGCAAAGATTGCAACATTCCTCTTCAACAGTGACTTCATTGAAGGAGAAAGATTAAACCTTTTTGGACACTCGATTTCTCTTTGCAAAGCAACCTCGCCACCACAAGAGAAAAGGCCATGAATTGGAGACTCGGAACCTCCCCCATTTCCAAAACCCCAACCACTATGAAACCGACAAAGCGACGGGGTCACAACGCCAACCGAATGGTTTCCATCACTCACAGCATCCGCAGCATTAGTAGACACAGCCATTCCACCGCCCTTTCCAGAAGACGGGAGAACCGGAATTTCCATAGTACTCGCCCGACCCACATGGAGATCACTCATAAGCAAGCACCACATGGCATCTCCTTTACTCAAATGAGGCCTAACTTGTTGCAACAAACACACCATACCCGCGAGCGAATACTCCTCCAACTGCCTCAAATCCGCAAAAACGGGTTCGGACTCCTCTGAATCCCCGTTACCACCACCACCACAACTGCTATTCAAAAACGCTAGAGAGTTATGCAAGATGTTTGTCAACACATCCATGCCTCCATAGCAATGCCCATTTCTCAAAATCGCTTTAACTGCAACGTCTTCGCCATAACCCGACGCAACGAGCCTAGAAACCGCTTCATTATACCAAAACTCCAAATTTTTCAACAAAATCTCCTCCAATTGCTCTTCTGTGCAATATCCCCACCCACTATCGTCATAATTGGAATTGGGATTAAGATTAGAACTAGGGTTTTGTGTCGAATCATTCAAATTGCCATTAGAGTTATTCAATGGCTTAATAAGACCCGATTCAAGTATGGAGTTTGATATGGACGCTCTGTCCAACAAAGAACACGGATCAATTTCGGGTGGTTTTACGGATCGGATTCTCCGGTTCGTACGAATATGCTTGTCTCTCACGGTACAACCCATGAATATCTATACAAAATCAGTCGATATATAACCAAAAAAAAAATCCAAGAAAAAAAAAACAATACGAGAAAAAAAAAAAGACTAAAAAGATTATTAACAGTAGAGAGAGAAAATGGATCGGGGGTGAAGAGAGAAAGACTCACTGAGAAATCGGCGATGATCGGCGTTTGGCGGCTGAGATTTTTAGAGAGAGAGAGAGTGAGTTTTAGAGAGAGAAGTGAGGAACAAGTGGGAGGCGGGCGTCGGAGCTTCGTTGTTGTTGTTGTTGTTGATGTTCTCGTTCAGGCGTGTTTGTTTGTTCGCTCTCTGCATGTCTGTTTCGCGCTATTCTTGTTTTGGGCTGCTTTTGGACTCCAAACAGGCCCAATGTGGATGCTTGGGCTGCTTTTGATCCAGAGTTGTTTTGGGCCAGTTCCTTAACAACCAAGTTTAGAGTTTTGGTCTGACTTGAGGCCCACAACAGAAATTAATTGATGGATTCGTCTTATTTTCACGTGAAGAAAAAGAAAGAGAAAATTACCTAAATAACCAATTTTTTTCATCTACTAATTATTATGATACAAATTTTAGTTAACTTTAGCTTAATTTTGTATCATGTTACTCTAGAGTTAACATTTTGTGTCATGTTGGCGTAACGGTTTTTAAATTTATCTCATTCAGGTGTTTTTCCATATGAGAAATTGTAGTAAATAACATTTTTGTGAAAATGATTAAAATAAATAACAAGATTTTAAAATATTTAGATAAAGAAAAAATTTATTAGATAACACTAAATTTATTAGGTAAAAAATATTTACGAGAAGTAAATAGATCATTTTCATGATAAATTTGTTATTTATTGTTATGTATTTTAAACATTTCTTGTTATATACTTTTAATTATTTATATAAACATACTATGTAATTCTTTTTTAAATAGGAGAAATGAGTAAATAGAATTTTTTTTAAAAGCAAATAATTAAAATAAATAACTATTTTAAAATATTTAAAACAAATAACAACTTTAGCCTGTATTTGGATTCAGGTTTGGACAAAAAAAAAATTTTCAATCCAATTTTAATCTTATTTTTAAAGCAATAAAATTTTTAATTAATTTTTAAAAAGTTAACTACATACGACCGTAAAAAAACAGACAAGTAATGGATGATTTTTCCGACAAAACTGAATCAGCAATTAAAAAATAAGCCGCTAAAAGGGAAGCAGTCCCACGTGGGAGTTTCATCCACCTACACAACATATTTTGTCCAACATGGACGCATGGCTAATTATTAGATACCCTACTCGGTTGCAATCTCTAGGGACATACTCACATTCTAAGCTCCTAAATAATGCAAATCATTCACTTTTTTTATTATTAATTTATTAATTTAATATATTGTTTATTGTCTATATATATATATAGATATATATATTAAAAAGAAAATAAATCAAAACCCACCTCAGCTAAGGCACTTGACACCCTGTAGTATTAACTGCACATTTTTGTCCTTATATTCATCCGAGAATACGGACAAGACCATTAATTTTCATCAATTTCTATTTAGTGACCACGTTACAACCTCTTAGCTACCAACTTACTATTGTTGTCGTTGTTGTTGTTGTTGTTAATGAATGTTCCTATAAATATTAATGTTATCATTTGAAAGGAGTAGCTAATCTTTCCAAATGTTCTATAAAAGAAAATAATCTTTCCGAATGAATGTGTACTTTTCTTTTTATTACGATCTTTGAGTGGTATTAGAGCTTTTCGTTTATTTATTTAAAATATCAGTTTGCACGATAATTGATGCAAGAAGGAAAAGTAAGTGGAAAATATATTCAAGGAAAATTAGGTTGGATGGTCTATTTTAATCACCCAATCTAATTGACGGTAAATCTTTTTTTTTTTAATTAGCAAAATGGCCATTTATTAGTTTCAATTTCCAGATTTAGTTAATCAATTTTTAACCATGATCTATGAGTGATTGACTTAAAAATTTGTGATTTACATTGTGGTCAATCAACAGTTAATTATTGATTTACCAAATTAACAATACCATGTGATCGATAATTGATTAACTATTCAAGAAAATTGATTAATGATTAAAAAAAATGAAGGACTTGTTAACTAATATTTAAAAAATTTGGTCATTTGTTAAAAAACTTCTTTAAAAAAAGGCTATTCATCTCTTAATCCCTAAATTCAAACCAACACTAGAAAAATAAAAAAATAAAAAAATCAAGATATTTCATTTCTTTCTTTTCTTTTCTTTTCTTTTTTTTTTTTTTTTAGGTGGAAGAATTTGAACTATATACATTTAGGCCTCGTTTGTTTCGTAAGTTCAAACTCAAAATTTTTATCTCAATTTTTGTTTTTTTCTGAAAAAGTTTTTTGTCTTTTCTGAAAAGTCAACAAAAATTACTAAAGCTGCTCTACCCCGCGCTGAAGAAAAGAACTGTGAACTAGTGGGCAAACAAAGATTGAAAGGACCCCTTTACCATATCTGTACAAATAGGATATCTCATTTGTACAGAATGGTAAAGGGGTCCTCTATGATCGATGATCATAGAAATAAATAGAAAAATTAAAATTAAGGGATTTTAATACTTACCAACTGGATCTTGTTGCTCCGGGCAACAAACAGGCCTGAACCATTTCACGAAGTATGTGTCCGGATAGCCCAAAGTCCCGATAGTTAGCCCTCGGTCTTCCAGTCGAAAAACAACGTCGATGAAGGCGTATAGGTGCACTATTACGTGGTAGGGATTGTAGCTTTCCATGAATTTTCCATTTCTCATTCAACGACGGAACTTTGCTTATCTTTAAGTGAATTTAGATCCGTTATTACTATTAGGCTATATCTGTAATCACTCAAATTTTTATATTAGATATAAATAAAAAGTGAACCTCATAATTTGAGATTTATTTCACTTTTTTATTTTTTTTTAACTAAAGTTTTTTTAATAAAATTTTGAAATAACTATTTAAAAAGTGGATTTCAAGTAGGCATCAAACGGGAGCAAACTTTTCAATTAATTGTGTTCTTCCTTTTGAAGAACTTTTCAATTAATTCTGCTTTCAAGCCATTTTTTGTCAAAAGAGAGGGGGAAAAAAAAGAATAAATAATAGAAGGACGGTTATATGAACGAGAACATTCGCGGATGCAGAGTCACCGAGTCTTTAACCAAGTACAGATTCGCTCATTGCTGACGGCAGAATTTGAGCCCAGCCCACCGTTTTGGAACAAAATAAAAGAATAATAATTTAATTTAAAAAAAAAAAAGATAAAGCTTTTTCAAGTTTTGACTTTTTTTGACAGAAGGGGAAAAAAAAAAAACAAACAAAAAGAAAAAAACAAAGTACTGTAATCAAGTCAACTATAATTACCTCGTCATTAATCTAACTTAGAAAACAAAATCATTAAACAAAGTCAACGATTTCCAACGTGGCCCTTCTCAGCCCTCTTGAACAAGATCAGATCAAACTGTTGGACCTGTTGTTCCTTCCTTGTTCAAACTTCAAGAAAAAAAGAAATAAATAAATAAATTATCCACACAGGATTTTTTTTTTTGGGGGGGGGATAAAATAATAATTGATAAGTTTGTGAAAAACAAGAGAATCTGATAGTTAGACAGCTAATTGGGCCATTAATAAAGTATGTAGCCAACAACAGAACCAACTGTCACCGAACCACCACACACAGACAACGAGAGAAGAAGAAGGGCGGGGAAGATAATCCCCATGGCTTCGTTCGCATTGTTTCCCATAAAGGCGGCTGCCTGTGACGGTTGTCATCCCTTACAAACACAGCTGTCGCCACCCAAAAAATAAAAAATAAAAAATAAAAAATAAAATAAAATAAAAAAGTTGCATCTATTTCTATTATATAAATATATAAGAATACAAACAAATGTTTGTACATGAATATACATCATCCTAGTTTTAGATTTTTAAGTTTAAATAATAAGGGGACGTTTTTGTTGTTTTTTCAGACCCAAAGATCTCAAAAATTTTTGTTAAAAAAGACAAAAAAATTTTTCAGGAAAAAACAAAAACTGAAATAAAAATTTTTTCTGAAAAGTCAACAATTTAGTTTAAAATGAGTTTAAATACCAAATTTCCCCTAAGAATACAAACAAATGTTTGGTACATGAACTATACATCATCATTTTTCCACTTGGATTTAATGTGCCTCTATATATATAGTTGTCATTAGGTATATTTGAAAAAATTTATGGAAGAAAAAAAATATTAAATCAATATGTAAAAAACATATGGAAAAAAAAAAGGACCTAAAAAAAGAGGCGCAAAAAAAAAAAAAAGATAAAAGGATTAAAATAAAAGAATTTTATGAAACGAAAAAAGGATTAAAATGAAAATAAAAAATAAAAAATAAAAAAAGATTTCAAAAAGGAAAACCGGAAGACCGAAAAATAAATACAAAAGTTTTTTGCCAAAATGAATCATTTTAGATGGAGGTGAGTAGTGCACTTTCACGCTTTTATAGTGTGTGTATATATATATACTAGTTGAATGAGTTATATGGAAAAAAAAATTTTAGATAGAGAGACATTTGAGAAAAAAGGTTTTAATTGAGATTAAAAAAATGAAAACGGATGAAAGAACGAAAAAAGAAAAGGGAAATGAAAAAAAAAAGGCCACATATCAAGTGAAGAATGTATTGTAAAATAATAGAATTTTGACTGTTTTAATATATATATATATATATATATGTAGTAAAGATGTAAACATTCTCATATCTAACGCATAATTGATTTGAGGAATGTAATGTAAAATCAATGAAGTATAATAACTGAGATATTAATATATTACGTATACTAACTGTCTCAAATGACATTACAGTGGACATAAAGTTGTATTTATCAGATATCATCGTTGGATTGGAGACTATTCAACTATATACGTGTAGAAGAAGATAAAATCACACAACTCATGTTTGTGATGATAACTAAAGGACAAGTATAAGTCATCGGATTGGATAATGATCAGTCATCGGATTGGATTGGACAAGTTTTAAGATCCGTTGTCTTTCTTTTCTTCTCTTTTCTCTTTTTCAGGAAAAAGAGTGTACATTTAACAGTCAGATTTGTTGTCTCCTTTACCTCGGACTCAGGTTCCAACCCAAGGATGACGAGACTACTTACCTGGCAAAAGCTTGGGGTGAGGAGTCGAGTAGAGAGATTCATAATTTTGTTAAAATTCACTGCCGACTCTAAACAACCAGTCTCAGGACAGTAAGGTGGACTCCGCTGACATGTGGAGCGGGAGCCCACCTTCCGTTCTCACATCCCGACTCATACAAGTTCGGCTGTTTGGCAATGCTGAACAACTAGCTCATAAACCACAATCTAATAACAAATGCCCATTTGATGGGAAAGTTTTTATGTCATCTATTAACACACTTTTGAGAATTTTCAAATAATTGCATACTACAGCAGATATCTCTATCCGTACCGTACAGGATCATGTAATTTATATACATGGTCTCTCAATCCATTTAATAAAAACAAAAACTGAAGTTGGAATATTTTTTTTGTCTTTTTTGTCTTTTTTGTTTTTTTTTTTTTTTTTGTTTTTTTTTTTTTGGGACTATATAGTTGAATGATTTGAACAATAGGGCATTGGGAAACGAATGTATTAGGGATGCTTTTGATGACTATGTGCTCTTGGGTGGACTTACTCCGAGACGGATTGCGGCTTTATGCAGCACATAAACCACGACCCCTTCTTCTTCAACGGCTTAGTCTTGGTATCTCGCTTGGCCACGTAATTGGACATGAACTGAACGACTGCCTGTTGAATTGGAATCGATTTCGCTTAGTGTTTCGAGATCGATGAACATGGTGAACAAAAACAATGGAAAAGGTTGAATTTTACCTGGGCACCGAGTTTAGTTACGTGACGAGGTGGAATTTCTAGAGGCGTCTCATCAGCGCGGAAAATTCTCAGCTTCGATAAGAACCGGAATGAGTCTGGCAAAACTGTAATCTGGTCATCACTAATATCCAACTCTTCAAGCATCTCGAGGTTTCCAATTGATCGTGGCAAGTATCGTAGGTCTGCAAAGTTCTTTCCGACGTTCAGTTTCTGGAGGCTAGTGGCAAAACATAGGTTCTTCTGGCACACTTTCAAGCTCATTGAAGCTGATGTCAAGCTCCTTCAAGTTGGTGAGATTGCCAATAGTTGTTGGTAAACCTTTGATTCTGTTATAGTGAAGACTTAAGATCTCCAAGGATACAAGCTTTCCGACTGCCTCTGGAAGAGCTCGTAGCTGATTGAAATCTAGTCTTAGTTCCAAAAGCATGGTGCAAGATCCGATTGAGTAAGGTAATTCCTCAAGCTCATTAGTTTCAACACTTAATCTCTTCAAACTGGTCAAATTCCCCAATATATCGGGCAAATGGGTTAAATCGTTTGAGCTCAAATCGAGATTCTCGAGTTTTTTCAAGTTCCCAAAAGAATCTGGCAGTGATCTTAACCTGTTCGCGTGGAGGTCAAGATCAGTGAGATTGACTAGGTCGCCAAAGGAGTCCGGAAGATTAATGAGTTGATTTGAGTGGATATCAACCTTAGGTTAAGGCTCTGAGACGACAGATAGTTTGTGGAAGAGCCATAATTCGGTTTTCAGACAAGTCTAATTCTGTGACATCTGATAATTTCCCAATTGATAAGGGAAGCCACTCCATCTGATCCATCAACTTTCCTTTAAGGTCAAGAACTACTGATCCACTTTTCGCAGCGTTTTCAATGAGAGCCGCCACCTTCATCAGATTCAACTTTCCAGAATCCGCTACAGCCACAAGTAAAGCCAAAAGGACAAAACAACATCAAGACATTGCAGAAAACTTAACCCACATAAAACGCACTAACTAAAGTAAAGGAACAACTTTTGAGAACAGAACATAAACCGAGATGGATATGCAAAACAAAAATTTGATTAATTGTCAACATGTACCCTTCAAGTAAAACGTATTGATACTTTTAGTGATTCTAATTGAAGCCTCAAGTTTGGTATCAACTTATTCAATACATCGATTGTTTGAATGACAATTAACCTCTATATTGTCTCTGATGTGAAGTCGAGCGATTCCCTTAGAATTCACTAACTCATAATCACCTATCACATTACACAGGCGACTCGCCTTAATCTCTTAAGCATGTAAACCACAAATTTGCTATCTCATAGTCACATCTACGGGGTTGATCGTAAACTCTACAAATATTACAAGATAGACCCTACTAATATCACATCTATAGAATTGCTCCTTTGCGGATTTTGTGCCTATCATATCTGATGATTTCAATATAATTAAAATCACTTGACGAAAGAAAATTGGTAACAAATCTGCTATGGCTACAAGACTATAGCAGCTGAGCTTTCATTAGTACTATAAATCATCACTTATGGGACCCCAACCATCGGATTAGCTACATGCACTTCATCAAAAAAGGTTTTATTAGTTAAAATTTAGGTATTCCTCCGAGTACTTTAAGGTATTTCACCGTAGCTTGACAAGCATCAAACAACCTTGCTAGTAACTAGATCACAAGTTTCATGCTTCTGGGCTGTGTATTTGTGTGTGCAACCATGTGAAGCTCATCCAGAAATCTGCACTTGACCGTGTCACTTTAGTACCGAATCGTCAAACAAAACGCACAAAATGATACCCATTTTTGTGTTGCAAAGAAACTTTATATACAAAAATGGAGTACACATCAAGGAAAACAAGAAAAACACTCCCATACGATCAACAATTTAAGTACGATACTCGAACACTAACCAGAAATAGACCCAAAAAGAGATAATTCAGAGAAAATGAAAGAAAATCTAGAGAAAGAAATGGGAATGGTAAAGGAAAACCAGCCAAAAAAAATTCTAACAGCAAATAATTATGATGATGGAGATCGGGAGATGCTTCTAGAGTGAGAGAACAGTAAGGGTTGACTCTCTTTACAGATTTCTCCCCTTACATCAACAAATCCAAAAGAAAATCAACGCAGAACTACAAAGATATTCCTGACTCATAGTTTTCTCAGTGACCAAACAAAAATTCACATGAAAATGAAGAACGAAGAAAGATCTATCACCAACCAAAGTATTTAATCTTTTTCCTTAATTAATACAACCAAGACAGAATCTAATCAGTTTATATATGTGTGTGTGTGTATGTCCACATTTATAGCAAAATCCACCGATTCTTTCCATAAAAGAAAAACCGAATTGTGGAAACCAAATACTCAAACGGAAAATTTTCAATTCGCGAACCTGAATAGAAAGAGGCCTTAGCGGAGGAACTTCTCTTCCAAAGCCTTGGCGCCATTTCTCTCCGACTTCTCAACCAATCCGACGCCATAATCGTTAGTCCTTTTCGCCACCAGGCTCTCATCGGCGATAATCACACTCGTGACTTTCTCAACCGGCTCGGCAACGGCGACGGCGGCGGAATTGGCGCGCTTCTGGGGCTGAGTGTCGCCGGAGACAATCCCGGAGGCTCTCTGGATCAGATCATCGAAGATCTGGAACCTTCTGTCGAGCTCAACCACGTGAACGGCCTCCTGCTTCTGCTCGTAGCTCTGCAACAGGACGACGTTCTTCCTGACCTGCTGGAGGACAGAGAAGAGCTCCGGCGGGACATCCTTGGGGACCGGTTGCCGCGAAATCTCGTCGAGCTTGTTCTGCTGGTCGGCCTCCACGGAGTTGACGACGGTGGTGGCGGCTTCGACCTCTTCAATGGTGGGGCGGGGAGGGAGGGACTTGTAGGTGCGCATGATTTCATCCACCGTGTCCACCACTTGCTGGGGTATTACAGCCATGGCCAAGGAGGTTTCGAGCTTTTTGGCTATGGCCTCTAGGTTGTGACAAAGGAGAGGTTGATGATTTACAGGGGAAGAAAGTGGTGGTGGTGGTGGTGGTGGTGGAGAGAGAGACGGGGGGTTTTGAATTTGTCTGTGGGCTATTATAATCTATATATTCATATATGGCCTTTGCTTCTGGATTAGACCATTATATACATATATATATATATATACACACTGTATATACATATATAAATTACATGAGAGAGAGTAGAGAGAGAGAGACAATATTTCTGTTTTTGTTTTTGTTATTATTTTTTCTTAAATTTTGTCTGCCTTCTTACCTTAAAAAAAAAAAATTGTCCTTAAACTCGTCAAATCGTTATTATTATTATATATTTTTTTATTTTGTCTTCCTTCTTACCTTCCAAAAAAAAAAAAAAAAAAAAAGAACTTTGTCTTCCCCTGATGAGATTTTTACGGTAGGACATGAAAAAAAAACACATTATTCATAAAATTTTATTTTTCAATTGTCAGTTTTATATTGAAAACTATTTATTTTACTTATCTTTTTAATTTTATTATAATTTTGATGAGTTTTATTTCAACTATTACAAGATGTATATTATCGATATACGATCCTGCTAAAAAAGTCATCTCTTTATTGTGTTACAATTGTTTCATTGATCATTCTAGTTCACTTCTTATCACGTTCATTGTAGGTCGAAATAGTGAAGTTCAGTTTTTTTTTCCCTCTCCTTCCTGAAGTTGTCTTTTATTCTGTTTGTGATTAATAAGTATTTAGCTAATAAGATCCAACCCACGTGTAATAATGTATCAAAGTTGTCATGTGATTTTGTGTGTAGGACTGATATGGTTTCAAACACAACATCAATAATGAAACTTAGCATTAATTTCTACTCATTCGTTTTTACGAATATGATAATGTGAAAAATGAAACGTCTAAACAGCTTGATAGTATTAAAAATATAATCGAGATGTCAACATTCTTATATAAGTTACGTTTCAATAAGTTCAATAAAAGTGTTAAGAATATAACCGAAATATGTCAACGTTCTTATATAAGTTATGTTTCAATAAGTTCGATAGAAGTCTACTGACCCCAATAATTTCCCTTTTCGGTGTTTGAGTGTTACGAGATCTATACATGATTCATATATACAGATTTGACATCTCAAACAGCACGTTTTCCTATAATCGGAGTGTGTCGAGTATTAAAAAAAAATTTCATCAAATTTTTTCTTTCTTTGCGTTCAAGCAGACAAGGTTGAAACAAAGCTAGAAGAGTTCAAAGAAGTAGCTGTTGAGTGGCTTCTAAAAGGGCAATTTTGTGAGGAAATATTTTGCTCTTGTTTTAGTATATTACATATATATATGTATATATATAAATATATGAAAAATGCCAACTTGAAGAGTTGGCCTAATCACACAAAAGCAGCCAAGCGAGAGTTGGATGCCATGCCAGTGTGCCACCATGACATATCAGAAAAGTTTCTTTGTTTTTCTCTGAGCCAAAAGTTGTTTCTTTTTTCTTCTCTCTTTTTAAGCTTCCGTGTGATTTGTCAATTAAAGATAAACTTTTCAAGTTAAAATTGACTGATTTTTTAAAAGTTAATTATAATTTTTTTATTAATTTCTCAAAAAAAATTAAAATTAAAATTAAGATAAAAAAATATAATTTAATAAAAATTAAACTTAAACGTCAAATAAAATTTAATATTTCAATGTATGACTGAGTAGAGTTTGGGGCCCATCAAACAGCTATACTCCTCAGCAACCATCCATAAGTTAATTTACTAGTTAAGAATTTTTTTTTTTTTATTCAGCGTCAGGTTTGTAATAATTTGATAGAAGTTAAAAAAAAAAAAAAAAAAAAAAAGAGTCATCTTTGTATTCTTGAACTTCAGCTATAAATGAAATAGAACGTGAGACGAAGACAAAACTACTAATCTTTTTTCTAATTTCAGCAAAAACGAAATCTAGACTCCTCAACTAGCCAATTATTTAAGTAGGAATATTTCTATTAAAAAAAAAAAAAAAACAAAACAACATAGATGAGATAGGTTTCTTTTAGTCAAAAATTAAATGTAGAAATTTAGGCATGCGTTTTGAATCTAAACGGCCGGTATTATTTGGACAGGTTACATTCGTTTTTAAGTATAATATTATGGATATTGTTCTAAGTTGATTAAAAAAACTCTCAAGGAAAAAAAAAAAAAAGAAAGAAAAAGAGAAAGAAGTTGATTTTAAAAGATAATAATAATAATCATCTTTTGACATTGCCGTAGGATTTTTAGATTTCCTCCAAAGTGCCCGTCCTCTTTCAATATTTCATTAAAACAAATCCAATTAAAAACATCTCCCTCCCATCAAATATAAAAAATAATTAGTATTTTTTCATATTAGAAGACAAAATTAACTTTATTTTCCACCGGTCAATTCAACAGTACCATGCATTGTGTGATAAGCAACCAAAAAAAATAATAATAATAATAAAAAGCATGTCATAGTTCACATCGTATCCGTGATGTTATAGAGAAAAGAGAAGGAAAAAAAAAGATTAAAAAAAATTAAAAAAAGAAAAAGAAAAAGAAAAAAAAGTGAGGGTTTTTTTTATTATTATTTTTATTTGATGAGTTTGAGAATGAAAATATATGCCATCGTTTGATTCGACGGTTCGAACTCAAAATTTTCATATCAGTTTTTGTCTTTTTTTGAAAAATTTTTTTGTCTTTTCTGAAAAACCGACAAAAATTACTATTAAAACTTAAAATTTCCAACTCCAATTGGTAAACCAAACGGAATATATATATATATATATATTGTCAATTTTCAAAGAGGGACTCTAAAAGATAACCAAAGGGGAAGTTGAAAAACTCACGAGGTGTGGCCAGAAACATGAAGTGCATTATCATTGAGTTGGACACGTTGAGGAGGGCCCGTTGGCCTTAGTGATTTGTTTTCAAGTTGGGTAGCATCGACAGTGACGTTATTCGGAACTGGAAAAGTTTTAGATCGGGATTTTTGTAAAAATAAAAACCTACTCAAAAAGGATAGATTCGAGCTCATCCTCGATTTTTTTCTTTTTGTTACACATGAGTCACGTTGAAGCTTCTCGGTTAGAAGATAAAATAACCAAAGTGTGGATTATTACCCCTCATGTTATATATCAAAAAGGTGTCACGATAAATAAAATTAAGGAATACTTCTGGTGTCTTTCACCACATTACGTGGATGAAAAAAATAAAGCTATTTTATTTTTTTATTAGTAAGACTGGCCCCATCTCTTGCCAAGTAGTAAATAATGTAGGGAGCCACCTTATATAGTGTAAAACACCAAAGGTGTTTCTTGTTTTACTCGTGTCACGATATATTAGATTAAAATCAAATGGATTGAAAAGTACACGTAGATAATGAAAATCTTGTATCTCCCACTCTTACTTGCAATTAAGGGTCGTTTTCACTAGGGAGCGGTGCCTAATACGCCTGAACCTATTATCAGCTCGGAAATTTGGCATATCATGAACTTTTACTTTTTTTTTTGGGTTGAACAAAAACTTTTACTATTAGTAGAATACTTGTGTGAGTTCTACCTAAAAATATCATCATGTTTCAATCAATTAATAATTTGGGCTTTTATTAAAATTTATGATATTTTTACCCTGTATAATCTAGTTTGACGTGACGCATTTAAGTTATTGTTTTTAAAGAATTATCTTTTTTGTTTTAATTATTGGTAGGAACTACGTATTTAATCACTAGATTAGTTTTTTAACAGCCTAATATATGAATTTCAGGTTAAAAATTTACAGCGTGTCACAAAACTGCTTTCTTTCACAATTCAAGCTGTTAAAAAGTTAATATAACAATTAAAATTTCAGTTGCTACCATAAATCTCTTTCTCTCTCACACTCAAATGAAATTGGTGCTATTTGTGTTTGAATTTTAAGTATTGTGACATTCTATACTTTTTTGTTTTTGTCAATTACTGCATAAAATATTTTAATTACTATTAGTTTTGATCTATGATCACAAGCTGACGATAAATTTTCAAATTTTTAAGTAGAGATATCACTTTTCTTTTGTGTGATAACTTGAAATTTATACATAATATCACATAAAGTATAAAATATATCCGTTATATTTCTTGAAAATTATAAAATTTTGCACATAATGTGAATTTTTTTTTTGTAAAGTTTTTGAGTTAATGTATTGGACACGTGACTACTTCCATCATTAAAAAAAAAAAAAAAAATCTATTGTCAAATTTAGTCCTAGGGATCAAAGCTGCAAAAAAAAAAGAAGTTTAGGACTAATCGGCTAAAAAGTAGCTAAGAGATTAAACTGTAACTTTTGACGAATTCGTGAACCATAAAGATAGCAACAAAAACTAAATAAATAATGAGAAAACAAAATTATCCATAGTCAAATTACTGAGATACAAATTCAACTAAATAAGTATAGAAACTTTCATATTCAAAAGTCAAAATCTGAAGTTGTTTTTATTTCTTTTTAATAAATGAAAGTTATAGGTCCTGTATGATTTTTTTTTTTTTTAATTATGAGCAACTCATTAAAATAAAAAGGTGAATTATAGTAGGATTGTCCTTCAAAACACATATTTAGATTATTATCCTATTTATAACAGTTTTAGTTTTTTTTTTTACCTCTAATTGGATACATATAGAGAGGATTAAAAATCTAATGTTTTGTTTGGCATTCAAATTTAACTTCAATTAAACTGTATTTTTTCATTTTAATTTTTTTTAAAGTTAACAAAATTCATAATTATTTTTTAAAAATTCAATCAATTTTAATTTAAAAATTTTATCTCCAACCAGTGAATCAAAACGCACACTAAATAAATATCAAGAAAGGATTAAAAAAAAAAAAAGAGAGTAAACATGTCCATTTTTTAGGGGTTGTTTTCACAATTTTCAGGTGAAATTGGGTGTTTGGTGAATGAGTTTAGTTTAAGATTTTTAAGTTTTAATAGTAATTTTTTAGAAAGGTCAAAAAAATTTTTCATAAAAGGCAAAAAACTTTTTTAAAAAAAAGATAAAAATAATAATGAAAAAAAGTATAATTTTGTTTAAACTAAACTCATAAACAAACGCCCCTAAAAAATACCTCACAAAACAGAACAGGCCCAGCCCAATCCAAACAGAGTCCAGTTTCCTCAGTCTTGATTGACCGGGTTTCCTTCTTCCATGGCACAGTTAAGTTTCGGTCAAGGGCTACTTCCCCAGCTGCCTCTGCTGACCCGACCTTGTGGTGCGAATCTTTTCTCCTCTCACTTCTTTTTGCTACACACACACAATGATATATATATATATATATAGTTTAAATTATGTGTAGTTTCAGCTTTCAAATATCCACTGATTGTTTACTCTTCCATTCATTTAGATTTCATCTCTCATTTTTTTGGACCTAGAACTGAAAATTTCGAATTATGTTCAACAATTTCACGAATTGTTTTCCAAGTATTCAAACTATATTGTTCAATGTTGGGTTGTGGTAGAATTCTGAAAAATAATCTTTAATTTGATTTTTATCAAGAACTGGCACTCTTTTATTATTATTATTATTATTTTTTAATGTACCAGGATGGAGAAAAGCTCCCAAGACTGAGTAATTGACACCATAGTAGATAAAATATATTGTTCAATGTTGGGTTGTGGGTAGAATTCTGAAAAATAATCTTTAATTTGATTTTTATCAAGAACTGGCACTCTTTTATTATTATTATTATTATTTTTAATGTACCAGGATGGAGAAAAGCTCCCAAGACTGAGTAATTGACACCATAGTAGATAAAATAATGGGTGAAAGTGCAAGTGTTAGTGACCAGAAGGCAAAAGGGTTGGCGGAGAACTCATTGGATCAGACAATAAATGTGTATATATGGGATATGGATGAGACTCTTATACTTCTCAAGTCTTTGTTGAATGGAACTTATGCCGAGGCTTTCAATGATTCGAAGAGCGTAAAAGAAGGTTTGGAGATTGGAAAGATGTGGGAGAAACACATCCTTGATTTGTGTGACAATCATTTCTTTTATGAAGAGGTAATCTTCGATAACGAATCGTATGCCTATACTCTTTTGGGCGAAGAAAGGATAATTCTGTGGTAGAGAATGAGAAAATGCCTTATTGGTGCGAGTAGAGAGGAGTTTTGAAATGTTAGATTTTCATCAAGTTCTGTATAGTTGTCATGTTTTTTTTTTTTTGATCTGATATGATTATAATGTGATTTGGTGGTTTTTCATACCCTACGTATTGGTGATGCAGATTGAGAACTACAATGAACCCTTCCTTAGTTCGTTGAGCCAATACGATGATGGGCAGGACCTTTCTAACTATGATTTTACCCGAGACGGGTTTGGCCCTCCAAAAGACAATGCAAACAAAAGGAAACTCGCGTATAGACATCGAGTCATCGCCCAGAAGTATGAACAGGTGAGAAGTTTAAGTCAACTGTTGATTGCCTTTTGGCAGTAGGACTTGCTATTACTCTATGACAGACGTGCAAAAATTAGACAAACAATCGAATGTAGTTGAATGGTATCTCTATTTACCTTTGTTGCATTTTCTTTTTGTTTTATCATGTTGTAGTTGTTGTTCACCACGTATGCCTTGCCAGTCGTAGTTTATTCTATTGTTTGTTCGCAATTAAATCTGAGTTACGCTCTTATCACTCATGCATAAGTCTTCTCTCTCTCTCTCCCTTGGGCTCCGCATTTCTTGATTTGTATCAAGAATTGTGCATCGTTTGAGTTCTATACAAAACACATGGTTTAGTTTCTGCAATCTAACGAATAGCACTATCATACCGATCTCATATAAATGCTCAAATGTTCTCCACCGTTTCAGGGTTTGAGTAGTGTTTTTGATCAAGAGATGATAAAGCACTGGGATGACTTGTATAATACGACTGATGCGTATACAGATGGATGGCTTTCCTCAGGTATTTTCTCCTATCGTGATACCTTGTTTAAAGTAGCTGTTACGGTTTTGTGTGCCATTTTTTTTTAATCCGTTGAGACTCGTTCAACCTGTCAGGTAATAACCAAAGATAGACCTTTAATTGTATGCTTTTAGCATTTCTGAATTAATATATGAACAGACAAAAGATAGAATCGATTATTAAGAGAACTGATCTCCCTCTCTATTGCCTTGTTCTTATATAGCACGCACCTTCTTGGAGGAGTGCTCGGCTGGGAAGGAAAAAACCTCTGATGCCACTGCTGATCGAATTGCCGACTCTGTTGCTGCAAAGTCTCAACACATTAATGTTCTAGTGACATCTGGTTCATTGATTCCCAGCCTTGTAAAATGCTTACTCTTTCGACTCGACAATTTGATAACACATGGCAACAGTAAGTTATTGCTTTTTTCCTTCTAATGTTAGTTATCCCTATTTGGACTCATGTTAATCTTGTTATCAAACTATGTACAGCTTTTGTTCATTATATTAATGCACATCTCTTATGGGGCACAAGTATATATATGTGTATGTATAAATGCGTTTGCATTAAAATGTTCTCATGTCTTTGATTTCTGCAGTCTATAGTTCATGGGAAGTGGGAAAACGTCAATGCTTTCAATGGATCAAAGGACGTTTTAACAGCCCAAATGTCCGTTTTTGTGTAATTGGCGATGGATGGGAGGAGTGTGGAGCTGCAGAATTCATGCAATGGCCATTTATTAAAATTGATCTGCGGCCAGGTTGCTCTCACAGGTTTCCAGGTCTCACACTTAGGACAGTAGGATTCTATCTTTCTGTTGTCTATGGGAATTCTGATCTTGAAGGCGAGAAAGAGTGACTCAGTTTGCAATGGCTGAACTTTTCCCGGAATTTCTTTCCTTGGAAAAACAAAACCGAATATTGACTATAGCCATCTCATAAGTAGCATGGGCATTCAAATATCAAAAGAGAAGAGTAAAGGCAATTTTTTCCCTATTAGAACTTAATCAAGTTGGGGCGATTTTTCGATTGTTCGATTGAAGAGTTAGCGTAGGCTGCTTGGGGCTTGTATAAACGATTATGGTCCAGTGTAAATTGTCGCAACTGAACTTGTTATTTTGTTGTATGTTTTTTTGTTCATAAAATTGACATGTGGTATAATCTTGAGTTCTTATATCTTTAGCGGGAGCTATTGACACATAAGATCCTGTATCCTAATCACTGGGTCCTAGAGGCCGGAGTTGACATGTGAATTTTTGATTGGTTAAAAATGTGTGATGACCGTGGTGACATATGGCATTGCTCATACATTTTGGTTCATGTTCGGATTCATTAGCCTTGGCTCTACGACAAGAACAAAACTACTCAAAAGATCTTCTAGAAAATTACACACGTTTTTGTGTTGTGCAGCATTTTAAGACATGTAGGTGCATTAGTAAGAAAATTTTTGCCATTTCTAGCCTCTTTTTTGAGTCATGCCCACCGAAAAAATGTCGCTTTCTTGACTATTTACCAAATATGAAAATTTTGTCGAAGATGCTCTAATCTTTGTCTTATCATCATATCCACAGATACGAGTGCTTTGAAAAACCAGATTGCATTTGATCAATGGGGTAGTCCCAACTCTCAGATGTTGATATCTCGGTGAATCATCTCGAGCTTTCGCTGTTGTTTGAGTGGTTTAGTCGCTTTTGTTCGGTATCTGCTGCATCTGTGTGTACATTCATGAGGCATTTTTGAGCTTGGAAATGTTTGGATAAGTATAATTTGAAAGCTAGTTTAAGAAAACAATTTGAATTGTCGAAATGATGCGGTTCAAATCCTAGGATAATTAGGATTACTTCAACTTATGTAGCGGAGCGTAACTGATGTAGTGGAAGCGAATTATACGCTTCCGCTACATTATGGAGTTGATAAACTGTCTTAACAAGGTTAAAGTCCAACATGTCGGCTGTGAAAATTGGAAATTCCTTATCTTCTAAGATGGCGTTTGGCAAATGGCAAGTTGGCTCCATTTCAATGGTGCCTTAATTGCCACAATTATTAAAAGATTAGATTGAGAAAGGTGACAAAACCCATTTCTCTTTTTTCTTTTGCTTAAATCTTGTACTGTGTTGAATTTGATTAGACTTTGAAGTAAGCGTGTTTTTATTTTGTCTGATGTAATTAAAAGTAGTGGTTCTTGTTGAGACACATTGTTAATGTGCATCTAATGAATGATTTGCACTAAAACTATTTGCATTACTAAAATTTTTCCAAGTTTTTTAAGTTTTTTTTTTTTTTTTTTTTAAATTATTATAAAAGGTCAACAAGGGTCTCAACCCCATCAATCTACGTTAAAACCTCCACGATGCTCAATAAATTAATAATCCCCGTAAAATAAGATAATCTTTTGAAACTAATTCGAGTTAATACTAAATTAAAATCTTGCTAAATGCTCAAAGATAATAAATTAAAAAAAAAATCCTTTAGGGTTTAACAAATAGATAAGTTAATAATTGATTAAATACATAAAAGAAGTGCGTAAACATTCATTATGTTAAGGAAATAAGTACACAAAAAGAAATAACACAAACGTTCGTAGTATTTAAGTAATTTTTTTCCCCCCACTAACAACTTCTATTTTATTAGTTATGTATGCAACTCTGCATTTAATGTCGTTTGCTTTCTCTTTGTGCCTAAATTAAACTCAATCTCATCCTTTGTTTTTCTTTTCTAAAGGTACTTAACATTCATCGCATTTTTATAGTCTAGACCAGAAATATTTTATAAGTCATATATGTATTTTAGAAAAAAAAAAATAATAATAAATAAATATTATAGTCATAAAAATCTCTTTGAATTAAAAAACATCCACTTGTCTCATAAAGGATAATAAATACTTTACTCTTTCATCTTTTTTGAAATAGAGCTTTCCATCTCATAGAGCATTTAGATGATGATGGGGGAGAACTCCAATTGTGAAAAAAGCTTATCCCATATCCAAATTGTTTCTAGAACCATTTTCTCAAGTTGATGATGATATTAAAATTCTTGTAAAGTCAATATTGATGTTTGGAGTTTCACATGACCTTTGCATGTGGGCTTATTAGTGTTCAGCTTTAGTTTAAACATTTTTTCTTTTTCCCTCTTGTGAACAGGATCGTTAAGGTCATTCCGCTCCATCCAAATCATCTATAAAGAAAAATCTCGACCGTTTTCAATAAAACATGAAACTCTCGTCCAATTCTAATAGTGTTTAGTTGAGGAGTACCGAATCTTGTGTACTAAACTGTTGGACAATTTGTGAATCCAACATTTTTCACGATAGAAATCACCTAATTTCAAGTGAAAATTCATTTGTGAGGTTGGAATATTAACACATTAGTTGATATTTCAATACTTGATACAAAAATTGACCTTCTAACATTACTCTTGATCCAACAAAGAACTCAAGGTGCTTACTCCCCCCACCAAAAAAAATAAAAACAAAAATAAAAAAAGCACTCAAGGAAAAAGGTTATCTTTTGAACTTTAGCTATTTACAAGAACAGGTTATTTCATGAGGAGCACGTGAGTCTTCAATTTTATGTAATCAAGATGCAATAATAACGCTAATTGCGAATATTATCCAAAATTAATCTGAGAAATAACTCCAATCTAAAATGTAAAATTCAGGTATTCGAAGTTGAGTTCCTACAACAATGACATTTATCAAAGTACGGAATAATTTGTGAAAGAGAAAAATTACATGTAAATATGGGTGATATTTGATAATCACTGTTGATGTCAAAAATCTTTGAAACAACGCCAGATGAGATTACTTGACGTGATCAGCCTAGTATTATCGGGTTTCGCCTAGTTGTCTACAAAAGAGAAGCACCTCGGAGTAAGACAGACACCAATAGAGTGTTTGCTAAGGGCACTCTAATGTTTAAGTCAGTAAGAGGTGTGATGAGCAAACGAAGAAGTAGAGTTTTGGTAAGGAAAATTAGTTTATACATAAGGGAGTGAGGTACTCCTCTATTTATAGGTGTTTTCCATAGGTTCGAGTCTTCGGGTGACCCTGATGTGTTATATTCTGAATGGTCCCAGCAAATAGACATGCTCTGGATATACGGATATTTGACCTCCACTAGATGGATGCCATGTATCCTACCATTCGGGTGATGGGGGGACACGAGTGTAGGTCATTAGTGTTAGTGCAGGCGGCCAGTACTGTGTCAATTTGATTAGGTGGTGGAGGTTGGTGTCGGAGTAGGGACAAGGACAAGTACCGAATATAAGGTGTCAAGTGGTGCAGGATAATGGGTGTGGCATGCCTTGCCACAGTAAGATTCTCAACGGGTACAGGATGGCATGGTAGGAGCAGCATGGGCTAGTCATCCCGAAAGGGACTTGGTTAGTGTTAGTGCAGGCGGTCAGTACTGTGTCAGTTTGATTAGGTGGTGGAGGTTGGTGTCGGAGTAGAGACAAGGACAAGTACCGAATATAAGGTGTCAAGTGGTGCAGAGTAATGGGTGTGGCATGCCTTGCCACAGTAAGATTCTCAACGGGTACAGGATGGCATGGTAGGAGCAGCATGGGCTAGTCATCCCGAAAGGGACTTGGTTGTGGTCGGAAAAGTGTTGCTTGGGCTAGTACCTTGTAGTCCGTGGTGATCCGCTCAAGGTTCTCAAAGGAGAGAGAATTCGAGGATCAGCAGCTGAATGGAGGTGCTGGTAAGTTAATTCCAGTGATCTGCGAAAGCAAAAGAGCCTATTGGTTCTCGCGCGCCTCATTCCCCGGTAAATAGGTAGGAACGATTACACCATCAACAATCATAATTGTTATTTATGTATAGGTAATATATATTACTTTTCTAGTCTAAACCAATTTGGGTGAAATTGGAATTTCTTTGACGGACATGGGGGCAGTGTCAAAAATATTTGAATTATTGGAGGAGGACATTTCCAGAACAATTAATGGAAGGAATATCCAGTTGGGATCAAGTTAGAGTGGGGAAAAAAGCCATAGAAGTACAAAATAGTGGTCCCTTTTCTCATTTATATACACACACACATTTATGTAAATAAATTCCTTATATTGCTTATTGCCTTATGGTATGGACCCTAAAGGTTACAGCAGGGGAAACTGCCCCATTCTCATGGACTATTTTCTTTTATTCATTTAAAAAAAAAAAAAAAAAAGAGGACTTTTTTTCCCTCTCTTTTGCAGGTCAATTTTGTCCCTCCCTTGATCAGTTGTCAACATTTAGAAAATATAAATGTATTTATTTGTTTTTCTTTTTCTGCTCTCCTCTCTTCTTAGTCAAAAAAGTCATTTTCTTGGCTTTTAAATGCATCAAAATTTGGATGGGATCTTTTACAAGACAATATTAGAGGAATTCACTTTTATAGAAGGGTGACCGCAACCAAAGTTTAGTCAATGTCGCATCGGAGACAACCTATAAGTTCCCTATTATGCAAGTAAAACCCTTCCCATTTTTCTTTTTCTCCAGAGATCATTTGTGTTTATCTAATCTTTTTATCACTTTCGTCGTTTTGAAAATCTCGAGATCACTAATGAAATCTCAAATGATATACTTCCACACATCCAACACTATCCACTGTTGATTAGGCGGGATTCTAAATTGAAACTATGGATCGTGAGTTAAGAATAAGAAAATATATTACTATCAATACACCAATTTATTGATTGTTAAACCCTCCTAAATTTATAATTGAGAGGTGTTTGCTCTAGAGGAAATACATAATATATTAATTGAGCAAGTCCATAAATTTAGTTATTTATTTTATTATTATTATTACTTTCTTTTTACAAAATGGCACTCATCGAATTATCACAATATTGCAAATCTCAATTTATAGGAAAAGAACATGTAATTTGATATAACCTCACCTAAGAACTATAGTTGTTAGTATGCTTTGAGTAAATAAAGCACAAGCAAGAATGAAACCTAAGTTTGACACTCAAGATGAAGAGTTCAATTTCTCACCTTTAAATTGAATATATTAAGAGAGAAAAGTTTGAATAATAGTTTTTAGTAAATAATTAGAATAAATTAGATATTTATCTAGTAAATTTATTTTTTACTCCAATTATTTTAAAAATCTGTTATTAATTTTAATTACTTGTTGAAAATTGTTATTTAATATAACTTTTGATATATTAATAATTTTAAAAAAGTCTAATAACAAAGGGAAAAATCTTGAACATAGCATGTGAAAAAGAACACCTGGAGCTGGATAAAGGAAATACGAGACATTATGATTAATTAGTTTACGTGTCCCTTTTGAATTAACATTGTGGAGGGTCAATTTTCATGTGTCAAAATTGTTTCACTTTCTTAATTTGAAATAAAATTGTAGTGGATAATTTTTTCTGGTTACTGAATATGTCCAAGAGGGTAAGGCCAAAACTTTTATTTGATATTTAAGGCAATGATTGCACATAATTACACAGGAAACGCATACGAGTCCTTGGGCGATAGCTCCAAAATATATGAAGACATTACCGGATCTATAAAATGAGATTTGGTTAATATTTTTCCTACAAATAAATCCTCACAAATAGAAACATGTGGCGTACAATAACAGGAGATTTTTTTATTAGGTAACACAATACGTGGCTCGAAATGATATGTACATACGTTTATATATATTTATAATCTCTTATTGTCATTATTATTTTTTTATAATCTCTTATTTGATAATCGTACAGATCCAATAGATATAACTTTCTATTTAAATATATGTAATTATTGATTGATTTATACGTAATTTTATGTGTAAGTGTAACATGATACTAAATTACACATTAAAAAATCTTAATATTGTATGCTATAACTTTATGTTACATTAATAGATCATTATAATTATTGTACACGAGACTATAGATTTGTGTATGCATGTATGTAACCTTTCAATGCTGTCTTTTCCTGAAATGGGCTTTGTGTGCAATTAATGTGATTAATGCATGATTAACGCCTTAAACAATTTTTTTTTTTTCTCTGGGACTCATAATGTCTTTTTCATCAATTTCTAATGGATATATATTAACAATAACGTTAATACAAGATTCCACTACATCATTTTCCTTTTTTAACCCGTCTCTTAAACACATTGATGGGTTAAGTTGTCATTGAAAAAGAAAAGTGTATAAGAACGTATTTAGGTTCTAGCATTACTAACAAAATGTGACTTTTTTTTTAGGTAACAAAATGATTATCTGGGTTAATGAGAATTATCCTCCTCATATGCTAGCACTAATAGAAGTTCACAATCAAGTTTAGACATAAGGTCAAGCTCTTTTGTTTGAATCTTTATTTATTTATGTATTTTAATTTATGATTGGGAAATTCGAATTCTATCCTTTTTTCAAATGTGAAATTACTACTAAACTATACCTGTAGTCACTCTTTCGTTTGAATTAATGTTGCAAGAAAAGAGAAGTTTTCCTTTTTCTCATTTTGTAATTCTCCTATTCTTTTTATTAACATTTTTTTTTTCTCTTTTGTACAACACTCTTTTTCTCACCAATATTTGAACTTCTTTGTGGTGAGTAACACAACATCATTCCTTCATCTTTTTGTACATTTAGCTGAGATTAATTAGGGAGAAAAAGGCATCGGTATTTCGAAAGTTAGTCCATAAACATCAACTTAAGTCGCCCAACAACAGCGATATAAATAGTTTAATACGTCACAAAAAAAACCGCTCAAACCATTCAAAAACCATCTAAACCGACCGCCGTGCCCTCATCATTTTCATCCAACACTTAAATAGTAAACATCATCCATGCATGAATCCGATCTTGTAACAGGGACTAATCAGTATAATCACAACAGAAGAAATATCACAAAGAAAAAAAAAAAAAAAACCACATTTTGTTGACACACACTTGGTACAAAGCACGGTGAGATGAGAGACAGGAGAGAGAAGACCACTAGCAAAAAGTTGGGTCTCTCCACTTTTCATCATACATGTTTATGTTCATGTATATGTATGTGTATATGTATATGTGTATATATGTATATATACAGACGGCAGAGATGGAAGTGTTTTGTAGTGGCGTGGTAAAGCCCTCCACAGTTCCCATGAGAAAGGAGCGTGTGGCTGGCTGGTTGCATCAGTCACGTGCATGCAATGCGTCACCACCAATAGCAACCCAAAGCAAACCAAGAGAGAGAAATAGGAGGGGGAGAGAGAGAGAGAGAGTTTGGTGGGGCCCGGAGTTCCTGACAAAGTTGATCTTAATTTGCCACCAACAGAAAATGGAAGTTAATTTCCTCCCACATCTATCCATAGGGGCAAAAAAATGCAGAAAATGGAAGCCTTAACTGAAAGTTCTATATGTTAAAAAGAAGAAGAAGAAGAAGAAGTAGAAGAAGAAATGACAGTGTTAGTTGTCAAATTTTTATCAAAATTTTTCGGATAGACAGGAAGTTTGTAATATTATAGAACCTTATACTGAGAATTCTATAATAAGATTAAAATATATATATTGATAGTACTATTTTGAATTATCATGTCTAGTAAAATTTTATTAATTATACATATTTTTTATCATTTGATTTCAATCGAATTTAACGTTAAAAAATATACATTGTCAATAAAGATATTTTACCGTAAAAAGCTTGATGTTATAAAATTTGACCTCGAGATAATGCATAGTAGCAATAAAAGTTTATGAGGGGAGAAAGGCAAGAAATAACTCTCTATTTTGACATCCAAAACCTCTCTCTCTCTCTCGCTCTCGCTCTGTCAAAAACTTTGGCCCCTTTCTCCCAAAATGTTCAACTATATCCTTTCACTTTGTCCCCTCACTTCTTCTGCAACTTGACAAAGGTATGTGTTTTCCCCACTTCCCAATGTAGTTCAACACCTTCCAAAAAAAAGAAAAAGAAAAAGAAAGAAAAAAGAAGTCTCTTCAAACTCTCTTTCTCTTTCTGGGCACTTCTCAAATGAATTAGGACTAGAATTTCCCATTTTTCTATGCTAATTAAAGTGAGTATTTAGATTTTTTCTGTAAGTACTTTTTAAAGCTTTTTTTTTTCTTCTTCTTCTTCTGTAAGTACTTTTTAAAGATTTTTTCTGTAAGTACTTTTTAAAGCTTTTTTTTTTTTTTTAATCTGTCTTTCCAGGTATGTTAAGAAGCATGGTGTTCTGTGTCTGAAGGCAACTATAAAGGCTTTTCCACAAGCTTGGAAAAGGAGCAACAAAATCTCAGAAATTTTTTTTTTTGTTTTTTTTCAATATTCTCATAATGCCAGTTCCACTTGCCCCATATCCTATCCCTCCAGCTCCATATACACCACCGCCTTCAAATGGTATCTATACAATCTCTCTGACTTGGTTTAACTTCTTTATAATGTGAATTGTCTGCCTGTTTGGTTGTTGAGAAAATGGAGGAAAGTAGATATCTACCAATTCTTGGAAACTAGTCCAAAGTACTTATTGTGATAAAAGATTTGGCCTTTAAACATAAGGGATTTCATTTGACAAAGACCAAAAACCGGAATATAAAACATTCAAGGTCTCTGATTGTCTTTAAAGAGGTCCAAAATGCATGTTGATCTTCTTCTGATTTCGCATCGAAATTTTCGTTAACTCACTTGTATGATTCTACAAGTTCGATTTCGGTCCATCTAGTTTATAAGGAGCTGTAATGTTCAGCAGGTGCTCAGAGCCAGCTTGTGTGCTCTGGATGTAGGAACCTTTTGCTCTATCCTGTCGGAGCTACTTCTGTATGCTGCGCTGTTTGCAATGCAGTCACAGCAGTGCCGCCTCCGGGTATGCTAATTTCTCTTTGATTTCGCCGCTTTTCGCATCTTAGATCAGTGCAAAGATTCGAATCTTGGAGTAAATTTGGTCTCTTATTTCGACCCTTTTCATGTGTAATTGAACAGGCACAGAAATGGCGCAGCTCGTCTGTGGAGGCTGCCACACCTTACTAATGTACATTCGTGGCGCGACAAGCGTGCAATGTTCTTGTTGCCACACTGTCAATCTTGCTCTGGAAGGTATAGATTGGTGTCGCCATAACTATTTGATTTCCGTTCTTTGAAATGTTTTGAAATAATCGTGATCAAGTGTCATGTTGCCGCAGCAAATCAGGTGGCGCACGTCAATTGCGGGAACTGCAGGATGCTGCTGATGTACCAATACGGGCAAGATCTGTGAAATGTGCGGTTTGTAATTTCGTCACATCTGTTGGGGTGAGTACAGATCTTTTTTTCTCTAGATATAGCTCTAGTTTTTGTGCTTCTAGTTTTAGCCCTGGTCAGTCCATGTTGAAGTCAGTCATGAACAACTATAACTAATTCATCAGCGAAATTCGGCGACTTAAAAAGGAAAGATCGAAGAAGCGGAAATAAATCTTGTCGTTGGAGATGGACCGGTTGAACTGGTCAGCAATGTGGAACTCAGTAAAATTTTTCACTGAAGAATTGAAGTAGACGTTTCCGAACCAGGGTCTGGGAATATTCCAAAAGAACTTCCAAACCAAAAAATGAATTCACAAAGTTTCTAGGAATATAAAAAAAAAAATGTTCATGGATTATACCAAGTGCCCAAAACCAGAGCAATCCACCCCAAAGAGAAGTCATTTTCTCTTTCTTTTTTATTATACAAAAATTACCCTTCTAAGATTACAAATTTAATTTTCACTAGGGAAATAAAAGCATTTCATGTTCCGTTAACAAGGGTGTAATTCGGCTTATACAGGTCCCAACAAGCACAGCTGAACAGAAGTTCAACAGTTAAATTACGAAACGCTGTCAAAAAGTTGGTTATCAGAAGTTGGCTGCTGTTACAATTCGGGTTTTGCAGATCACAGGAGTATCTAATCTACCCAACATCGATTTGCAGAACAATGAAAGCAGAGAATTCCCACTCTAGAGATCCAAATCAATGTATAGAGTTAAATTTTTCCCCGTCTCGCGTGACCGTTCCGGTGAATAAGTAGTTTTCGCTTGCCAGTTTGGATGTAATGAATGAGAAGTAATTTTCTATGAGAAAGACTTTCAGATTGTGATTGTTTCTTGAAAATCTTCGGATAACTGATTTTCGCTTACTTTTGACATTTGTGGTGTATGAATGAGCAAAATTTTCACAGCAAAAAAGTTTTTCCTTTCAAAGACTTTATAATAAATTTTTTTTTTTTTTTCCGATCATTTTTTTCCAGATGGTCCAAACACAAACAAGAATTAGTGCCTAGAAAGTTGATTATGATGCTCAGTTGAATTGATCCAAGAAAGTCACACTTTGGGACCAGGAGATATTTCTTTTTCCCCTTTAGGATGTAAAAATGAGGTTGAGGATTCTTCAGAAGAAGCTTGTAATTTTAATATGAAAGGTTTAGAATGTTTGATTTAGACTTGTATATCAGCTTTCTCATTAAGATCCAAGGATTGAGAAAAACCCCTCCAAAAGAATCTCTAAATAAGGACAAGGAAAGCTAGTTGAAGTTCTTGGCAAAAAACCTTCGAATTTAACTGTGCTAGAAAAACAATTAAAAGCTGTCATAGTTTGTTAAGGGAAAAGGTCGACTGAGATATGGTGTGCGACTGTTAGAATACTGACCCTGACGAGATATTGTAACTTTTTTTAGTATCCATCATTATTTTGGATCTTTCATTATCAAGTTAAATTTATCTTTAAGTTGTCAAGTTGTTCGTTATTTTAATATTTCTATGTGGATCCCACGTCTTTTTTTTAGTTAGCTTTTGAAGATGAGCTCTTCTCAAACTGATTTATCATGGTATCAAAACCAGTTCCTCATTGTTGAGTTATCTAGTTGTTATGATATTTATACGTTGATTTGACATCATATTTCTTTGAGCTAGCTTTTTAGAGATGAGTTCTACCTAAATTTATTTATCATGATATCAGAGCTGGTCCCATATCGTCAAATTATTAAGCTGTTATGATGTTTATATGTGGATCTGACACCCTCTTCCTCTGAGCTATGGAGATGGTTTTTCCTTCAGTCCAGTTATCATGGTATGAAAACCAGTCTCCCATCGTTAAATTATTAAACTGTTATGGTATCTAATATGAATATGATTGGCTATGGTAGAATTCTCTGAGTCTTTTCTGTATTAACTATACTTGTTTTGGTCTCCCTGAACTGTCCTTGTGTTGCCTTGGACAAGAGACTGTTAATAGACAGTACAACTAAAGTGTGGCTCAAATAATATTGGCCCCCTTGGTACTCAACAAATAATTTTGTGTCATTGAATTTGGCTTAGACTGGGGTCCGTTCTTTTAGCCCATGTTTAAGGCACGCCCGCCACTACAGGATCCAAATATATCGTGCAATATTTTGTCAGCTGTTGGGTGATAGAAATAAAAAAATAAGAACTACTGATATATTTTCTAGTTGGGTATTACGTCATAATAAAATAAGCTCAATTTTCAATGATTTAGACTACTTAATCATTATCTAACGCCTCACAAATCGGTTGTACGGTAAAAATTAAAAAAAATAGGTTGGTCGTGCTGTAGATATAATAATATCTTTAACATAGCAAAGGGGGTCGATAATTAAGTTCAAATTTACCACAAAATTCTTTCTTTTTGGATGAGTCTACAATAAGCTAGCTAACTTTATGATGGCAAACTTTAACACCTCTGGGCCTCTCACATTTTCTCTCTCTTTTTGTTTTTGTGTATTTCGAGTGTGTTACAGATGAAACTAATTTGCTTAATTTTAGGCATCAAGAGCTATGCAAATGACACTATTCCTAGTGTTGTAGTAATATATTTGTGTATATATATGTATATATCTATATAGTCGAATGTAGTAGAATGTGATTAAATTTTATATATGTATATATATAACAGGTTTATTAGTAAATGCAACCTTTTTTGTCATGTCATTGGTTAGCTCTACAAAATCTCATCTTGTTGATTCATTTGGTCTATAGGTCATACGGCATAGTAATGTAAAATATAATGGCAGGCAAAAAAAAAAAAAAAATCAGAAAACTCATTTGTTTGTGTATAAAGTTATATATCTCTTTAGCTATTTATGATAACGTCTATCATATTTAACAATAACATGAATCATTTTTGGATTTGTCATTATATAACAAGAGACGACCAGTCATAACTACTTCTTCTAATTGATTTATTGAAACACGAAATGCGTCACTTCTGTCCTACCAAGCACTAATGAACATTTTTCCGCTAACTTAAAAATAGTCTCCAGCGACTTCCGATACAACTTGAATATGAAACTTCACATCTAGCGTGGACTAAAGCGACGGCATGATTTATTAGCTCTGCTCGCCTGAAACGTACATGATGCATTTTACTGGCAAAGATAGGTTGTCTAAACCTTATGTTACCACCATCTGTGTAGATTTGTGTTATTGCCATTGAGAAACCAAGTACAAAACTAAACATATTCACTAGATTTGCTAGAGAAAAACAATGGAAGATAAGTGTTTTACACAGATTTTATAATATATTTAGATTATAGATTGTATTTGAATATTTATTTAAACTGAATATTTGTATTTAAATATAGAATTTGAATTGTTTAGTCTAATAAAATTTACGTTTAGAGAATTTTTGTTAAATGTAATTTTTAAATTATGTAAAAATAAAAGATAAACATGATATGAATTCTTTTAAGCAGTAAAAATTTTAAATTTGAGTTAAAACAGGACGGATTGGGCAAACAAGAACCGCAAAAGGGTGTACTTTGGCATCTTTGGGAAAAGAGGCCAAGTGTTGATATATTTTTGTGGTGTGCTATTAACAAGTGTACGACCATGTTAATCCATTTTTGTTTTTTCTTTGATTTTTTCTCCTTCTCCAAGAGTACATTCAAAGTCATAATCCGAGCTGGGAAAAGTGCAAGACCAATAAGAAAAATCTCTCTCTCTCTCTCTCTCTCTATATATATATCTCTTGTATAATATATTAAAGAAGATTTTCAATCTACTATCTTATTAGGCATCCAAAATTACGCCCCTTTTTTCAATTAAATTACGAGAAAGGCATTCCAATTTCTTAGCCTTCAGGGTGTTTTTTTTTTTTTTTTTTTTTTTTTTTTTTTAAGATATGTAAGCATTTTATGTGTATGTCTTTATTTGTTTTTTGTTTTTTGTTTTTTGTTTATTTTAACATTACATTTCATTTGGTAACTTCTTCACACTTTTTCTCAATGAATAGAGAAAAAAAAATGAAAAAATAAAAATAAAAATAAGCCAATGTTTGGATTTGGATTTTAACCTCACTGTTCAAATGGGTTTTTTTTTAATTATTTTTTTTATTAACAGTGCTCTCTCACAAATATGAATTTTTAATTTGAAAAGTGGTTTAGAATGAAGATTCAAATGAAGCAGATGCTTTTGTTTCCATGCATGTCTAAGTGATAAATGTAAAGAAATTTTAGACATGGAAGCCCACATGAAAGGGATTTCAAGATAACTTTTTTTTTTTTTTTTTTGGGTCTGAAATTAGTACATCCACAGGGCTGATTATGACATTCAATTTGGTGTTTACCAAATTACCAAAGACATCATGTCACTACCATGCTTTACTAATGCTATGTTTGGGAAGAGAGATAGAAAATAAAAAAATAACAAAAAAATCTAGTTAAGGAAAATAAAAAGAAACAATGTGTGGTTTTCTTCCATTCTGTTTGGTAGAAGAGAAAAAAAAAAAAAAAGAAAAGAAATATAATAAGATTACTAAGGATTAAGATCAAAATAATTATTTAACATCATTTTTTTTGTCGAACTTTTTCCCTTCTATTTTCTTTCCGAAGTTGAAAGGATTAGATTACGATTGGTCCTATAAATTTACAATTTTCCTTTCCTTCCCCTTTTTCACTCTGTCAAACAATTTAGATTTCATTTTTTCATCTAAAATCTCTCTAACTCTCTTCATCTACCTTTTTCACTCTACCAAACAAAGTACAAGAGTCGTTTGGCTTTAATAGTTCCATTGGGGCAAAAAGATTTTCGCAATAAAAATGCTTTGCCACAACAATAAATCTCACTTTAAAGGGTAGTTCTCCACTATCAAAAATGATACCAGACAAGTTATTACATCATATTGGACCATTATAATTTGATAGAAGAATTTTATAGTATTTTTACTAGTACTCAATATTCGATTAAAAAAAAAAAAAAACCAATGACTACTCCTTTTTTTTTTTTTTTTGAATGGACAACTACTATGAATATTAAACAATAAATAGCAATCCGACCAAATGGAAGAAAAAAAGACTACGGCTTCGTTTAGTTCATTAGTTGCGTTTGAAAATTTTAAATTTGAGTTGAAAATTTTAAGTTTGAGTTAAAAATTTTTGTTGACTTTTCAGAAAAGATAAAAACTGTTTCAGAAAAAGACAAAAATTGAGATAAAAAAGTACATTTTAGAGGGTGTTTGGTTGGTTAGTTTGAGTTGAAATATTTTAGTTGTAATAGTAAATTTTTTTGAATTTTCAGAAAAGACAAAAAACTTTTTGAGAAAAAGACAAAAACTTTTTGGGAAAAAGACAAAAAAAAAAAGTACAGTTTGAGTTGGAATGAGATGATGAGGCAAACAAAGCCTTAGTTTGAAATGAGATAATGAACCAAACGAAGCCTACAAGATAACTAAAATGATGATAACAAGAAAAGGCTGCCTCTTTAATCCCATGTTTGAAACTTTGATAACTTACGATAGATTGGACAATTTGGCACTATAGTTGATGTGGTGAAATTATTAATTGTGTATTTAGTGTCTACGACATGTTTTGAGATGAAGAACTTGAAAGTGATGAACCCTCCTCATTATATAGCTTCTCTACACACATACTTGTATTATAATAAAGAGAAAATTAGGTGGAAAGCTATATTTTAAGCACTTTTTTATTATTATTATTTTTTACTATAATATCAATGTTGATAATTTTAGAGTTTGTTTGGTTTATCATTTTAATTCTAACTAAACTGTATTTTTTCAGCTGGATTTTTGTCTCTCTTTCTGAAAAGTCAATAAAATTTATAACTAGTTTTTGAAAGTCAAAGACTCTAATATAAAAATTTTAACTCTAACAGGTGATTCGAACGCAAGTTTAGAGTTATGAAATGAAAAACTTACTAATTTTAATGTTACGATAAAGTATAAATATAAGGTGTTGACATTCTTACATTTTGAACCTTACGGGCTCAAAGTTAAGTGGGCCTGAAAAGAGGTAATTTAGCCCAATGGGCTGATCAAAATTAGAGACAGATTCATAAAAGTCAAGCTAGGCAGTCAATAAAACGAGGGTTCGTCCCACGGTTGCTCAATAATTTGTATTCATACAAATCAATTTACATTAATAAAATTATCAATGACATACTGTAATTCATATTAGAGTGAATTATTATGAGTATAGAAATTCACGTAAAATATTCCAACATGATGGCTTTTTTAACTAATACCTACCATTTAATTATAATTATTTATTTTCGTGATTTCTTTTTTCTTTTCAAGTGGTAATTAAAAGAACTGTTTTTAATTAGTAGCAATGTTTCACCATTAGGGACTTGTATTCCAGAAGTGAAGTGAAAACCACCTTTGCATAACGCGCTGTAAAAGTGGTTGATGAATGAAGAAGGTAACGTTCCGGCACGGAGTAGCATCTTCCGGATTCCGGTGTCGGAGTTCTGAGTTGTGTGTGCAGTGCAGCTCTACAATGTCAAGTGCAACCCGTCCCTCTAAATTCTTCACATTTAAGATTACCTACACAGTTTAACTACTCTTTTCACAACCTGAGAGTACCAAAAAAAATAAAAACTACAGGATTAGTTGGTTATCAAAGGGAAGGGGGATTTTAAAAAAACAAAGAAAGAAAGAAAGAAAGAGATGAAGGAAAGCACAAGGAAGCAAATCTCTAATCCTACTTTATTTAGGACAAAATTCAATTTTTCCCCTACTAAATTTTAGGTCTTCTCACAAATTTCACCTTTTAATACTTTTTCTTCATAAATTTTGAAAATGTTTGTAAATTTCTCCTGTTAGTAAAATGTTTTATGGAAAAACGCATATGATATTCTTCAGAAGTATGAATTGAGGGTATTAAAATAACGTGCAATTATGAAGTGATATTTGTCAGCAGTACTCATTGCACTTATTAGAGCATCTCTAATGCAATACTAAAAGATTATGCCAATAGTAAATTTTGGCATTTAGATGAAAAAATGCTTTCCAATGGAATGTCATATTTGATGTCAAATTTGACAAATGCTAAATTTTGTGACAAATTTGTCACAATGTATAGCCAAAGTTAAATTTAACATTTGAGTCCTATTAGTTATTGACATGACTTTTGTCATGTAATTATTACAGTAGTTGTATTTTTAAATTATTTAAATATTAAATGCTCACTTTAACAAGTTCAAAAACTCAATAGTTATTACCAAAAATGTAAATAGCATTATGCATTGAAGCATAAAGTAGAATAATGCTATTTTTCATACTTCTTTATAACATATATAGCATTAGCTTAGACCAATACATTAGAGATGGTCTTAAATGTGAAATTATGAAATCATCCATGAGAGAGATGTATATGGACAAATTGACAATCAACCCTAAATATTTACTATATTAAAACAATTATAAGAATAACTTCATAATTTCGCATTTACTATTTTCAACGTATATTTCAAATGAGTGTTACATGTCTTTTTTAAAACTTTGAGTGGAAAGAATATTATGTATCAAAGTCCGAGAGTATTTTGAAGCAAAGCCTAAAATTTATGAAAAATAAAATAAAATTTGTCCTCGTATACGTTGTTAAATAACCAATTTAATACAATGTCTATTTGAGTCACCACACAACAAAGATGAGAGAGTAATATTTCACAGTATCACTGGAAATATATATATTTTTTCCTGGAAGAATAAGGATATGCAGAAAAAATAAATTATAACAACAATAATAATAATAAAAAGAATCTAGAACCTTCTTTAAAAGCACGAACATGTTTTTTTGATAATCACCTCCTGATTATCATGTCACAGTCGAGTTATATTCCGTGATTATCCAGTCAATCATGTATAATTTGTTTGTTTGTTTTTTAATTTTAATTTTAATTTGTTTTACTTTATTTATTGCATAATAATAATACAAACAACAATAAATCAGTTGCACGAGGCAATCCATAGAAACGCAAGCAGCGGATCGTGACCCCTTCTCTCTCCATTATCCTCTCCCGTGGCGTCACGGAGTAAACAGTAAACTAACAACCGATAACTGACCACCACAGACACGACTCTTCACAAAAGCCACCGCAAATGGACCTTGCTGTTCCCTGCAATTCCTGCAATTGGGCGGTGACTCACCGGAGACCGGCTTTCTACCGGAACACGACGCCGCTTAGAAGCACAACCTATCCCTTCAACGCCTCAAAATGCAGCCTCAAATCGACGTCGGAGCTCCAGTCCACGGTCGGAGTCACCGGCTCGGCCGGTAGCACCCTCTCTCCAGCGATTCCCACCCACAAGGTCACCGTACACGACCGACAACGAGGTGTCGTTCACGAGTTTCTCGTTCCCGAGGTACCGCGCCCCCCCCCCCCCGGCCCCGAGTTTCTGTTTGTTTCCCGAGAAAAATAAAAAGAAAATGTGGATTTAAAGCTCGAAAATTTATGATTTTGCAAATGCTCATGGTGAATAATTCAATTGAATTTCGGTTGATTTATCTTTAATTTGGTTCAAATTCGCAGGACCAGTATATATTGCATACGGCTGAATCTCAGAACATTTCTCTTCCATATGCTTGCAGGCACGGTATATTGCTTTCTAATCTGTAAAAGTTCCATTGATGTGTAATTCTTCTTTTTGATCTTGTATGAAATTTTAATGTAGTAATATAATCATCAAGCTTGGTGTTGGATGTTAAAGTTTTGAATTTTAGCAGTAGAACGTACCCGCGGTTTGCTCTCGCTTAGTTTGAGCTTCAATTCATGCTTCTCAAAGATTGAAGGCTTGCGAATATGGTGTTTGCATGTGTGTGCACGCGTGCGCATGCGACGCTAAGCAGATGATTAGACATCCCCGGCTTCAGTGTATTGGTTTAGGCATTCACGATGTTATCGTAAGAGTAGTTATTGGTGTAGATTGAACACACATTGTGGTTTGAATGCATTTCGACAAGTAGATGAAGAAAGTTCTATGCCTTTTGTTCCTTTTTTATGTTTTGATTTTCTTCCAGAAACTGAGCGTTTTATTTCTAATGTCTCCTCTTTGTACATGTAACGTTGGATGGATAAATTTTGAACCTCGGGCAGACGTTGGAGTTACCTCATTCTACAGATTGGTTGACGTTAGCTTAGACTATGTCATATTGATCAACTAACTCAAAAGCACTTTCTTAGATCTTTCAATGTGGCTTTTGGCACTTTAGTGCTTATTGTTTTTCCCATGTAGAGCCGGATTATGACCACTAATGCAAGTCTCGCCATATTACTGTTTTCGATTATTGGTTTTGAGAAGCTCTTCCATGGCAGGTTGTTGTACCAGCTGCGCCGTACGTGTAAAGTCTGGACAACTTAGACAGCCTGAAGCATTGGGCATATCAGCTGAACTGAAAGAGAAGGCATGTATTATTAGCTTCACTAAGCTTCAAATTGTGTATACAAGCTTAATAAAATCCATTCAACAAATGTCAAATTGAAGTTCGAAACTTTAAAAACTAGTGTTGTGGTATTAAAATATCAACTTTATTTGAGAGTGGGTTTATCTACATAGGGGAAAAAAAGAAGAAGAAAAAAAGACATGGATAAAGAGTAATCCAAGGAACGTTCTGTACTTGGTCAATTTATTTATTTATTTTTTATTTATTTATTTATTTTTTGCTCAAAGCGGAGCAATTTTGTGTGTGTGTGTGTGTGTTTTAACTGTGAAGTATTGGTGGAAAATGACACCCTATTTTCCACACAATGGTCTCAGGACTCTTAACTACACTTGCTAGCTGATGTTTTTGAAATTTGTGATGTTATTATGTACTGCTGTTTTTAAAAAAATATAAAATAGAATGAAATAAAACAAACCGACTGATGAATTGGATGTTTGTTTTGCGGAAATTCAGGGTTATGCACTTCTTTGTGTCGGTTTTCCGTCTTCAGATCTCGAAGTAGAAACACAAGATGAGGATGAGGTAATTCATAATTTACGTGTTGTTCAGCTTATGCCATTGTATTTTTTGGTCCTTAGTATCTAAAGATGGTTTTGGTAAGTGATGCTTCAATTTTGCATATCGTGAACCTATATTTCAATCTGTATGGTTTAAATTGTAGAATTTCACCAACTCATGTGGTTTCCGCCCCCTAACTCAATTTCTTTTGGGATGGCATTGTTGTGGAGGATGCTATATGCACCACCCTTTTTCCTAACAATATGCTAACAGTTTCGTATGGGAGAATTTGGACCAATTATTCAACCAAGCATGACGGAAATTTCTTAGGATTTAAGGTTTATTTCCGCTTTTGAGTTGATCTTTTTGTTTATCTGGTAATGGAACTATGAATCCCTTGTTTCGACATACAGGTTTATTGGCTTCAATTTGGAAGATATTTTGCGAGGGGACCAATTGTAAGTTCTAAACCCACTTTATAACTTCCTAAATTGTGTTCTTTAAAATGTTAACATGGATACATAATTGTTTAGAACAAGTTGTACACGTATAAAAGCTATAATCTAAATACTAAATCAAGTTGGTCCAGCTGAGTCGAGTAATAGAAAACAGACCCCACGATGGAAAGTCACACTACCAGAGTTCCCTCTATACGAGAAAGCGTTATCACTCTATGAAATGAAGCTTAGAAAATTTGTTTTTGCTCATCTGCTACAATGTTCTGATATCGCAGGATAGAGACGACTACGCGTTGGAGTTAGCCATGGGCGATGAATAAGTAACATAGAGCAATGATTTTGCAGTTAGGGATCTCTATGAATGAATGTGCAGACTTTCTTTGGTTCTGTCTCAGTTTCCCATGCTCTTCACTTCTTCAACCTGCATTGCAGCCCTTCTACTATTTACTTATCGTATATTTTGTGCTATATTTTGTATATGGATTTGACTGGTAAAGATTTGTCGGCTTATTAATCTTTTCTTTACATGCTTATTAAAGATCATAGCACGTGGTAGTTGCAGACATAGCTTAACGGGAATATCACATCTGATTCCATATAAATGTGTAGAGTTTAAATCCCCCTATTCCCAAGTTCCAAAATAATAATAATAATAATAAGATCATACCACGTGCTTGTTAAAGATCATGTATGCAAATTTGTTAATGCATGTCCACAGACATACACGTATTGATTTGAGATTTGATCACAAATTGAAAAGATTTGCATGTGGCCTTCTTTCCAAAGAGAAGAAAGAAAGTGCGTGGTTATGAACTTATGGTAACCGTCCAATAAAACCACCATGATACTTTTCTTCTACCGAAAAACAAGAGTTCATTAGGGTAGAGGGAATCCGATAACCCTGAGGTCAGTGAACAACCAGCCTTACCACTCTATTTGATCCCTCTGTGTTTAGTGTTACAAATATGGATCGGGTTAAACGGGTCAGTCATTACCCATCTCTTTAATCCGTGGACTTGACCGACCTGGTCCGGTTGTTTACAAGACCCAATCCCACTACCTGGCCCAAGCCTAGGACCGGGTTGGGTCTAGCTTTCAAGCCTGTCGGGTAGCCAAGCGTAGGACCAATTGACTCTACATGCCCCTAGACCAACCCGGTCCGTCCATAGACCTGTATATATTTCTATCTTTTAAAAAAAAAAAAAAAAAAAAAACGTCAGCAGCCCTTGCTTGCTTGCCAAATAACAATCATATTTTTAAAGGCAAACGGACTCACAATTTTTAAAAAAATCTTGTTTGTTGATGGCTTGCAAGTAAAACAGGTCAAATGAGGTTTTTTACCATTTGGAGACTAGTTTTATTTGTAGTATAAATTTGGATGGTCTTAACACATATTTAAATAAAAGAAATTCACTTCTACAGTAAATTATAAATATCACCAAATTAAAATTTTAATATATTTAATCTTTAAAAGGATTTTTAATATATTAACAAAACAAGATGTTTTAGTTGAATTGCAAAATTGTTGTAATTTTCTAAACAATTACTCAAAAAATTTTTTTAAAAAAAAGTTATTATAGGATGACATAATTACAAAAGAGAATATGGACTTTTCTTTGACAATGAATTAAAATATTTTTTAATTTATTATATTACTACTGGAGAAAGTCTATTGAAAGATATATGTTCAATACATCTTTTTATGAAAAATAGATATTTTAACTCCCTTTGACAGATGCGATAAAAGAAAGATATTGGTAACCTTCCAAGTTTTTCCGACTGCTCCATTTACAACTGGCGTCTAACATAGAGGGGACAGATTCTGTGAGTGCAGTTAAGAGGTGGCAACTCTTAGAGATCAAGATTGTTAATAATGATCGCAAAATTATAAAAACTCCAACTGAACACTTCTTGATAGTAGGTGATGCCACTACCTCGGACCTACTACTCTATTTACTACAGATTCTTTTAACCTAGATGATAATGATAGTGATAATAATAATAATGATGTTGCAAGCTTTGAAGACTTTGATTTCACAACTTCATTTTATCTTTGTAACATAGAAAATTATATGAAAGGAAAAAAAGGGTGAGGTTTTGTTGGAGCCATGTTGTTTGAAAATCTGTTGATATTTAGCATGGGTTTTTCTAGTCCAAGTGTATCTTGTTTTTACCACGAATTATTTTCCTTGGTTAACGATAACTCTTGAATGGAAATGAAAAAGAGATATAAATCCAGTTCGTTCGGAAATGGTAAGATCTTTGGCGCAAGAAGAAAGAGTCGATCCGTATCATCTTGACTTGGTTCTAATTTCTCTATTTTTTTTTTAAGAATACCGAGTCGGGCTCTTCTCATACCCGTATCGGATAGAACGTGCTGAGCCGAATCTTCTTCATGTAAAACCTGTTTTATTTAAATCGGGAAAATCATACGATTTTATGAAACCATGTGCTATGACTCAAATCCATAGTCAATCCTGGTTTTGAAAAAGCTATGGAGCCTGATGTATATCAATCTTAGAATAATTTACTTTCTTATCATGTATTTCTTTTCAGTTGGTCCCTGTTGTGAATGTATGTGTAGTTTTAGAGTGAGAAAACCATATTTAACTTATTTATAATGTTCTAACAGAAAATATTTTACAAAATTTGAAGTATAAATAACACATTTAAATTAATTTTTGAAATAATCATATAAGTATGGATCCCCGGGTATTCGAATCTTATCTGTTGAATGGAATGCATATCCGAGAGACATCTATCCATAACTTCAATATTTGAACCTGCGACATCTATCTGATTCTCTTAAATGAGATGATAATTAATCCCTTGGACTTATCTAGGTACCAGAATTATCGGGAGTAAATAGTCCCAGCCACAGTGCCAAAATTAAGTTATCGGCTACCGATTAACATCCACTCATTTGATGATATATTATCTTTATATTAAAGATATTATACTTATTGTTTTACAATATAATAATTTTAAGTATTAAACTTTAACATATTTGATATACGGAAGAAACGACAAGTATGTTTTCATTAATTTAACTAATGTCATATTTATATATATTACTTATTATTTGATGAAAATAGCTAATTGGGTTAATGAGTACCCCACGAGTACCCAAACTCATGATGATTAAATTCTGTCCCATTCCTACAAACTTAAACGAGTTGACTGGCACGGGTATAAGGAATGTTTTATTCGTGAGATGGGTTGGTGAGAAGACCACCCTACACCGAACCCGCGTCGTTGTCATCCCAAATACATGGTTGATTATCAAAAAAAGAAAAGGGAGAAAAATGCATAGTTTCCTCTCCTCATACCTCCAAATCAAAACCATAACAAAAATCTATATGGTATACAAGTGGAATGATAAGGGATACATCCTGAGGATTCATATGTCACTATACAGGGATTAAGACCCACTCCCAGATATAGCATGGATGGCAATCACTCAATGGGCTAGGAAAGAATCGTACCTGGAGTTGAGAGCATGTGAAGCCTAAAATGATAGCATACATGCACTACGAAGAGTGGCGTTCACTGAATCCATGAATCCACTTAATCCATTAAATTTAATCCAGTTCGTCGAATTAGACTAAACTGAAGGACTAATGAATTGATAATAGAAATTAACGAGATTTTCTCAATCCAAAAGTTATGGATTGGATTGTCCGATTGAGCATTTCTCATTTTGTAATTGAATATTTTGATTTATTATATTTTCCTGAACTTTTTTTTTTTTAAAGTACTTGTTTATAGAAGTCATGGACATTGAATTTTTTAAAGTAATGTTAATGAGTAATGAACCCTTTATTTTGAGTTTCATTGGTGCTTGTTCGTTGTCGTGAATAATAATGTTGCAAATTTGATTTATTATCAAATACTTGAATCTGATTATGTTGTGATAAATTGTATTTTATGTAATTATTTTATGCTATAAAACGTTTATTTAATTTCATCAATTATATATTGAACGTGTCAATCCAATTCATGAGATTCGATATTTTTTAGAATAGATTTGGAGTAACATAGTGAGATTTTTCTGGTTCGAAAGGTATAGAATGAGGTATAATCTATATAATCTAATAGGTAGAATGAAGCAGTAACAAAGTAGTATGATAATTAGTTTACTTAATAAAAAAGAGTATATAAATTAGCTCAATAGTTTTCAATTGGCATGTACGAGTATTTAAGTATTTCGAAACAAAAACACACATGGAATTAGCATCCTTTCCATTTATTACGTTAATTAATTTGTCTAAAAATTAAGATATATTAATGTAGGAGAACAGTATAGAAACAAAATTAATGCTCAAATCCCAAAAAGTATGTAATTGTTTTCACTATTTTCTTCTTCTTCTTCATCTTGAGGACTCTCGCACACTCTGGAGTTTCTGTACAAAGGGGGAGTTTGGTGGAGTAGTTTGAGTTGAGATTTTTAAGTTGGAATAGTAAATTTTTTTGAATTTTCAGAAAAGACAAAAAACTTTTTGGGAAAAAGACAAAAAAAAGTTTGAGTTGAGTTGAATGAGTGGGTTTGCCAAAGACCCTTAAAGTTTCCAACGAGCTCAACGAGCCTGCATGCTCGCCACGTGTCAGTTGACGTGGCGTGATCACAGGTTTTCTTCATTACATCTCTGTCTGAGTTTTCCCCCATATAAAGATGCAAATCAACACAATCTTTGTTTTTATTTATCGTTTTTTAACCAAATCATAGAGATAAAGACAGGAAAAAATTAAAATAAAAAAATGGAATCTGCAAAGGAGAAGATCAGCAACTTGGCTAGTGCTGCCAAGGAGAAGGTAGAGATTTGTAAAGCCAAAGCTGAAGAAAAAGTATATGATCAATTATTTGTATATATAGATATAAACACATATATTATAGGTGTTATATATATACATATATCTTATTTATGCGTGTGTCTTGTGACTATGTTTTCAGTTAGAGAAAGCTACGGCAAAAACAGAGGAAGAGAAAAAGATGGCAGAAGAGCGTAGAAAAAGCCAGGGAAGCTGAAGCCAAGAAAGAGCTGCATGAGGCCCGTGCTAGGCATGCAGCTGAGAAGTTGAGGCACAAGCAAGTTCATCTTCATCACCATGCCGGCCACCCCAACCCCGCTCTTTACGGTAGCACCGCCACAGCTGCCACAGCTGCCACTGCCGCCCCCGCTGTCACCGCCGCTACCACGGCCATCCCGGCCTACGGGCAGAATGAAGCTGAGTATGGGATGCAGGGCCAACACCACCAGCCTGTTGGAATTGCCAATCCCTTGGCTGGAGGGACCGGGCCAGCTTACCCCCCGGGCACGCACCTTGAAAGGAATAGGCGTCTGTAGTTTAGGGGCTTTTGTTTGTATGGATGAGGGTTTAGCTAATAGCCCTCTTTTTATGTTCTTTTTCTGTTTTCAGTAATAAATAGATCAAGTTTGTGCTTATATATCTATATCTATATATATGTGTGTGTGTGTGTGTGTGTGTGTGTGTATGTATCAGTTAAACACCAGCTGGAATCAGAGTCTATAAAGCATGTATATCAGCGATACTCGAAATGAATCAATCATTTTCAGAAAAACGACCTTATCAACCATTAATGAAAATATATATGTATATATTAATACAACGGGGTTCATGAGGTTCTGCGGCAGAACTTGTAGCAGCACAAACGTAACAAAGACGACAGTGTTACATCGAGTAAGAACAAATTGGTAAACAGGCATCATGTTCGTGCTATAGTTTTGAACCTCCCAAAACCCGAAATCCAAGGTCGAATAAATGTGTTGCAAAAATTGTAGTCATACCCATTGGAGCCTGCCTTGGTGTTCCACGCACTGTTGGATTCTGCCATCCTGCAAAATGGCTTGCTTCTTAACCCTGGCGGGTCTCGTGCTGTATTTCACTTGGAACCTTGGAAATGGCTTCCTTTCATTTTCTGTGTTGGCCGGTGTTTCCAGAGCGATTTCGTCGAAGAACTCGTCGGCAACATCTCCATCTTCGTCCACCCTTAGTCGCTTTGCATACCATCTCAGACCCTGCAAGCAGAAAGAAATAGAAAAATGCCCACTTCAGCCCAACCAACCATGAGGTCCAAGAAAAAACGGAAAGAGAACGCAAGTCTAAAAAAGTACAAAAATACTACTTAAGAGTACATATCCACTTCACTACAAAAAACACCCTACATTAGAGCAAACAGTTTATTCCAAAATACAACAAAAAGTGTGCCAAGAGTTTTAAATCTGAACTAGGGGATTCGAGTTCTACTGTTTCTACCCGTTCCCTTTTGGTGCTTATAGCTGCCTAGCTTGCACTTCTCTTAGAAGGGAAAATGACTACTTCCCACATTATCACTTATCTTTGACTTGCGTATCACAACAATAACAAATTGTTGCTCCAGTTGTGCAAAATATGCAAACTCATATTAAAAGAATGAGAGTGGAAAGTGGCAGGTGCACCATGCACGCCAATGGCCCAACCATGTTTTTAACCCGAATAATGGTCTTTTACGAACCGAGCAGACATATGACATGTGGCATCTTGTAACAGCGCTAAATGCTCCTAAGAATTTGGTCTGAGCTTTCATGCAACTTAAGTCCACAACTATTCCTAGCTTAAGTCCACAACACAGGGTTAGCCACCAAAGATCCAGACCCGTAGATATGGCAAAAAGTTAAAACACAGGTTGGCAAAAATGAATATACTAAGTAGAGGGCCACACACCATGAATCTAAAACAGCCAAAGAGAATAAATTGATTCACAGTGATGAGCTAACCTACCATCTCCATGGATAGATCTTTCATTCGTGCCGAGTTAGATCAAAATTCTTATTAGTTTTTCCGACCTTCCAAGTTTCAACCTACTTCATTATGTCGGCTCATAGAGGGAACTTGAATTCTCTACTGTCCTAACAATAATAGAATAAGATAGACTAATGCCTCAATGCATACAGGAAATGCAAGAAGAAGACAGCATAAAGATGCGAGTTTTATTTTATCTAATTGTCTTTGGTGCCACGTTGAGAATAAATGAACTTTTTCTTTGAAATCAGCATTATTTCATGCCTTAATAAGAAATCTTCATCAAACCATCTCATCTCTTTGTTTCATCTTGGAAAGAGAAAAGGATCATTCAACTAGAGGAGGAATCTTAATCAGACAAGCTAAATGAAGCACAATTTAAAGTAGCTTGTCGGGTGAAAAGATTTAAAAAGAAATAACAAAGCAACCCAAACTGCAAAAATATGAAAATAAAGACCAAAAAAGATGAATCCATATATTTTCTTTAACAAAAAGAAAGAGAAAAAAAAAAAAAAAAAAGAATCCATTTATAATTTGCATTTTCGGGGAAAAAAGTCAGAAAGGAAAAAGAGCAAATTTTCTAAAGATGATCATAGATGTTTGAAGGTCATACACCACCTTATCAAACCTAGGTACTCACCCCCATTGGGAATGTCTTTATCCATATCATTTAAAATCGGATCTTTGTCCGCCCTGCATTGCCCCCCGAGTATATGCTTCAACAGAAAACACACCAAGAAAGATAGATACATATTGTTGCATTATTTTATTTCGTATTTTTTATGTTATATTATTTCCCGTGGAAACTCCTTTTCATTGTTTGATAACTTTCTCTTTGAATAAGATGTCAATTACGGTGATGGCTTCATTAGTATCTTATAACTAGAATCCCTCCACCTGTTGAACAGGGTTCTACGGTCAGTCCATGCCCTTTTCACCACCATACATAAATTGAAGCTACATTTAGGATACACACGAAAATTAAAGCTACAAAATCTACTTTGTACACTGCATGAAGTTCTGCCTTTTCATCAACGGGAATTTTAGGTATTTGTTTATCTGGTTCTAATGAACCAACAGTTATTGGAATGAAAATCTTAAAACTCCATCCATGGCATTAATGTAAAGTTATATCTGAAGGGCTGAGGCTGAGATCCTCACCACTGCCTCAATTAGATCAAATTATACTAATTTATCTCCAAAATTCCTTTTGTGTCAAAGAGATACAATATTCCTAACTCAAGCTATCCATCTTCAAAAGAAGGTTCAATTTTTTCAATAAAAAAGGAAAATTAATGAAAAAAGAAAATGACAATAAAATCGAAGAACGAAACGTGAAAAGGAAAAAGAATAAGAATCTGTCTTTCATTTATTCTCTTCATATTCTTCCTATTTGCCAGGACAAACAATGACAGACCACAAGACCTAGAAACCAACTAAAAATGTCAATTTTCTTCAGAGCTCATAATCTTTTTAGCCTTTCACTGAATGATCGCAGTGTATTTGGAGCTCAAAGTTCAAACCCAGAATATCAGGCATACCCATCAAAACTGTGTAAGAAAAAATTGAATCTTGAATTCCGTTGGAAGAAGTTCAAGTAAGAAAAAACACTAAAACAAACAGCACTTACCAAAAAAAAAAAAACAAAAAAACAAAAAGGGAGATGAATCCAAATCGTAAACTAATCAATTTCGAGCTAAAAATAAAGCATAAATCCCAAAAACAATGATCGGATCTCATCTCAAACAGGAAATTCGAATCCAAACTTCGATTAAAAATAATAACAAGCCACACCAGAAATTGACAATTTAGGTCAATTAAAGACCGTGATTTGAACAGATTGAGAGAGAAATTAAGCGAACCTGAACACCGCCGTCGCCGGAATCAGAAGGAGCGAGAAGGGGGCCGTGATGAGAACGGTCGACGGCGACCTGGACGGGAACGCTGAAGCCTTTACGGGGAAGGCCGGTCTCCCTAACGTGGACCCGATTCCGAGCTTGGGAAGTAGCGTCTTCGTGATGTTGGTGGTGGTCGGTCGTCGTCATCGTCCTTGAGTTCGTGAGCGTCGTCCTTGGCAAGCCCTAGAAAGCCAGCAATTCTCTTAAACAACCCCATCTCTCGCCGCCGGAGAACCAGGATCGCCGACGAAACCAAGTCGAAGAAAGTAACGCGACTACGCTTTTCCTTTCTTCCTTTCTTTTGTTTTTTAAATATTTTTAAATATTTGATTTTCTTTGTTCTTGTCAATCTCGGGTTTAGAAGTTATATTACAAGTGTAGCTGCAGAAGAAAGAACATGTTTGTTTGTTCGTTCGTTTGACGCTAGTCGAACGTTATTTATTCAGTTTTCATCCAGTTATGGATTTTTTTTTTTTTTTTTTTGGTCGAAATCTCGTCCAATTATGTTTGTATTTCCTAATGGAATTTTCACTTTTTTTTTTTCCTTACAATTTCTTTTATATCACGTGCATTAAGAAAATCTATTTTTCAGATTATGGCTTATCCTCATTATTATTGTTTCTCTTAAAGGAAGAAGATAATGGGTGCGTAATGGAGTATTACTCTATTCTACAAAAATTAAATAATAAATAATAAATAATTAATATTAATATTAATATTAATGCAGTTAAAAATAAGATAATCAGATGAATTACCTTAATTTCAAAAGTTTACTTTATTTATATGATTTGAATTTTGACATTTTTTTTAAATAAAAAAGTCTGGAAATTGTCCTATTATTTTCAGGTTTTCAGTCTTAGAGGCAGGAATCTCTTTCTCTAGCTATAACAGATAGACATGTTCTTTATAATAGTTTTTCTCTTAGTCGGCTATCCGGAGTCTACCCTTCTACCAAATCATGCTTCAATAGTTAAATATGGAGAGAGACGCCTAAGATGAAGCAATAAAGATTATCGAACTTAAATGAATGAACGAATGAGAGAAACCTAACAAAAGTACATACCCTCGTACCAACCCATCCATCCCTATAAGTGGGTGTTCCTTTCAATTTTGACTTTATCTTGAAGATGTTCTTATTATCTTAGATGACTGTGGACATTGGCATGGTGGCATTAGGATGATTCATTAGTTTTATTTATTATATTGTCTGTGATTATCTTTAGGAATTATTTGAATAGGTTTAGGAAATTAGGTTTATTATTTAAAATCTTCTCTGTTATTTTATTCTGAATTCTCTTAATTTATTGTGTATATTTTCAGCATTTTTTTAAAGTCAATGAATTTATATTTTATTGACGCTTCCGCTACATAATAATAATAATAGTAATGGTTCTCGAAACAATAACGATGACGATGAGATAAGAATAATAATAATGGAGCGTATTACTCCTTCACTTTTTCCCCCTACTTTTGTTTTTGCTTTTGTTTTTTTTAATGAGGGCGTGGGTGGCTTGGTTGGGACTTGGGAGAGTACTGTTTCTCATTGACGACTCATCCAGATTTGAGAACATGAAACGACACTAAACGACTTGTCGTTATTGTTTTTGGGGTATGTCGTTTTGGTTTCTCGATATGAAAATAGAATATCTTGGAATCGTAGGGGAATAATTTGCTTATATTCCCTTCTTTGGCTCGCAATCGCATGTTGAAGGAAGATGCCGTTTTGGACAACTAAAGAATCCCCATCTTTTCATAGAGAAAAATTAGAAAAATAAATAAATAAATAAATAAATATAAAATTCATCTCATCTTTTTGACTTCAACAAGTCTTCGTTTTCCAACAAATATTGTATGTATATAGTGACGTTTTCTTGACAACAGAAAATTGACTCTTATAAGAAAGCCATCTCAAGCGCTCTTCAATTTCGTACTACGACGAAAGAGTTTTGGGGCCAAATGCAAAACCATGATTTAAACCTCCAAGAAGGAGAGGAAAAAAAAAAAACTATTATAATATATATATTATATATAGTATTATATATATAATGCTATGCTGCTCAATCCACAAGTTGTAACTTGTAAGAGAAGGAAGGAGCTAGCATTTACGACAGAATATCAAACAAACTAGTTAGCACAATTGCACAAACAATAATATCGAACCTGACACTATAACAAAAAGTAAAAAAAGCTTAATCATTTTGTATCGTAATAACAAGTGCAGTTTAGTGACACTTCTCTTTTTATCTACAAGTTTCTTTTTTGTATTATTCCCATTTGGTTCAATTGACTTGCTTTTTAAGTTTTTATATCGTTATCTTCAGTCCAACTAAGATACTCTGATCAGTTACGATTTGTTTACAGTTACTTTTCAAATTTACTCTAAATCAATAACACACAACATAAATTGAAAGCTATATGATTAAATCTAAATGTTCTTGCTTTCTTTTACTCTTGAAGCTCTATAAGAAACGTTATAATAAATGCTCTAGATCACTTGTATATACAACATAAGGCATGAATGGAAAACACCCTAAAGGTCTCCTAGACTCTTTTTATTGTCATTTGAGCAAGAAATCTTTAGTGCTGTTGTTGATGCCGAAAACGCCTCCGGCAGCAATACCCAGTGTGGTCGGGTTGTCCGGTTAGGACTGACCAGTTGCTCCTCGATCACCTGCAAAAAGGGGAACACCTTGGAATGATCGGGACATCGATGTTGTGTCTGCCGTGGGCACTTCGATACTTAAGTCAGTTAGGGAACTGATGAGCGAGGGGAGAGACAGAGCTTTAGCAAAGAAGAATGACCATATCTGAATTTGTGGGTGCATTCTCTATTTATAGGTGCTTCTCGCGAGTCAGGGCGCTCGGGGCGACCCAGCCAGATCGGCTATCTAGAACACCCGGTGGGTGGGTAGACCTTAGGCTTGCAGGGGCTATGGGTCCAACATACTGACACCACGTGTCCCTAGTCAGATATAGGGGACACTAGGGTGGCATGTCGCCAGTGTCAGCGGGGTAGCTCCTGCCGAAGCAGGTAGCGGCAGGTGGCAATGTGACGCGACACGACAGTAGGTGGGCGAAGTCTGCCGTTGGTGGGTACAGTGACACGATCGGTGTCAGAGGTTAGGTGGCAAGAATGGGGTCTCGAGAGACCACTGCCTGAGATGAGTATAGTCCCAGAGGTAGAGTGCTCGGAGTACGTCCTAGCCTGAGTACGCGGTTCAACCCGGGTAAGAGGCAAAATCAAGTAGGATGGCTGTGCTCCCCAAAGACCCTTCTGGTCGGATCGGGTCGGGTTACATACATCCAGTCCGGAAGATTGGACATACCTGCCCCGTGTGACTGGGGTGTCGTCGGGAATAGTACTCCGCGGTCAGGGTAGATTACGCCATCAATAGTTGTCTATGTAAATGTTGATCTTGTGAAATATTTGAATATTCAATTTTTTATTCCATAATTGACTTGGGTGTCATTTTTTTTTATATTCTAGAAAACAAAATATTCATCAAAAAGAGAATTTAAATTTCTCTAATTTGAATCAAATCAATTCATCTTCGTAACAATATTCTTAGTATTTTTCTTATGTTTTTTTATAATTGACTTGTACGGACAGATTGGTCCTAATAAAAAAGGAGATAACACTATATATATATATATATATATATATATATATTTTTTTTTATATTTCTTGTTCTTATTATTCATCATCAATTAAAGGTACAATTTATAGATATAGAGAACAAACTATTTTAGGAAACTAATTATGCAAGAAAATCAAGCAACTAATAATTGGGAAACTATGAAGCTAATTAACAATCACATCTACGAATATGCAATCACATTTTAATCAAATAAATCTTCTAAAAAAGCCCAAATAGCTGGCTAATTATCATACCAGTTTATTACCAAAAAACAAGGAAAGAAAACTAATTCTTCAGAAATAATTATCGGATTTCAACACATCCTTAAATTGGTGCAAATCTTCTAAAGTCAAACATAATCGTTGAATTCCAACAATTGGTAGTTTTTTGATTCTACAAAACAAAATATTCATCAAAAAGAGAATTTGGATTTCTCTGATTTGAATAATATCAATTCATGTCCACAACTGTATTCCTAGTATTTTTCTTAAGTATTTCATAATTGACTTGTACAGATGGATTGGCTGTTTTTTTTTTTTTTTTTTTTTTTTTTCTAGAAACAAAATATTCATCGAAAAGATAATTTGAATTTCTCTGATTTGAATCAAATCAATTCATCTCTGTAACAGTATTCATAGTATTTTTCTTAGATTTTTTCAATAAGAGAAAAGCATAATCATTTGCAGGAAAATCTATAACTATATTATAAGTTTGAAGTTGTCTAAAAACATTACTTAAAAATTTGATGAAGTTATTTTGTTTTTTTTAACGATGTCTCTGGCTCTTTTTTAATTACTTTTTCTTGATTTCTCTTGTTTTTTCTTTATAACTTTTTTAAATGTCTTTTTTTATTCTCTTATTTTTTACCAGAAAATATTGTTGAAAACTTTGAAATTTTATATTTATAAAATAAATATTCAATAATTTTAATACTTTACACACTTCGCACGTTTAACTAATATATACATACATATAAATTTATATATTTTGACGTGGCGCGCACCTTGCTAGGCTCCGGAAGGCCAAGTCATCCTTCCACGTCAGCGTTATCTCCACGCGTCATTTCACCATAGGACAGTTTGATATTCTCTAGATCTCCTATGTGACCCGATAAAAGTTTCATTGCAGGCCCCACCCATTCCCACTTTTCGTTCCCCCAATCAATCACGGTGCGAAATCCGACGGTCACAATTTCTCTATCCTCTTTCCCTCTCCACTGCAAAAATTCGACAAAAACGAACGGCCAGCATTTCTCTCTCTCAAACCGAGCAGAAACGAAGCGGGAGAAAGCTATGGAGAAGACGACGACCAATCCGTCTCGTTCTCCCGAGAAAATCGATATCTCGCATTAATCCGACTGTATTTTATTACTCTCTTCTATTTCTCGAGAGAAAATGGGGCTTCCGTTGATGTCGTCTTTGAATCCTTCGCCGGCGTCGTTTTCCGGTGGAGCCTGTCTGTGCTCGAGGCTCTGCGATTTTCCAGCGAGGAGGAGGAGGAAGAGGCCGAGCATGGCCGACGGGGTTGGGATTCGGTTGAGTCCGGTTAGGGCCTCGGCGGAGCAGAGGAGCGGCGAGGCGATGGAGAGGAGAGGAAGAGAGGGAGAGAGCAGCAGCAGCAGCAGAAGAGGATTCACGAGCTCCGCCATGGAGGTCACCACATTGGACAGCTTCAAAGAGACCGAGTTTCCGGTTTGGGACAAGATCGGCGCTGTTGTTAGACTCAGCTATGGAATCGGTAAGCCTCGTAAACGAATATATATATATATATATGTATGTATGTATGCATATATTGCTAAAGCAGTAAAGGAATCGATTTAGTTAAGGAATAATTGGTGTTTGAATCTCAAATGAAATGACTTGTGATTCTATGTTATTAGAAAATTATTAGGATCGGAAAAACTAGATGAATTGGAGAAAATAGTTTGCATGGATAGGTTCTCTGTTCTTGGAGGTTTTCTATCATTATTATTATTATTATTGTTATTATTATTATTATAATTATTATGTGTGCATAGCTGCAAATTGAATTCTCTTCGAATATACTAATAGGAAGATTTAAATTTGATATGAAAGCAACCAGGTAGGTTGATATGCAGTATATTTCTTGTAATTAATCTTCATGGTATTACCATTTTGGGGCTAGCTCAGCGGGTTAGAGGGGACAGGTTTGGGTAGGAGCTCCCATGTTTGAAACCTGAAGTTTTTTTTATTTCTCTTTAATAAGTGAGAGTCAGTCACAGGCCTCCTACCATTAAAAGAAAAACCTTTATGGTGCATTTGTAATGCAATTAAAAATGAGATGGAGCTATTATAATAACATGGGAGTTGGTGCGTCTTGCTTTAATGTTGGGAAGTTAGAAGTCCAAAAGCTAATAGTTAATTGGGAGTTTTTTTCTTACTAACTAGTAAGTGTTGTTGGAAAATTCAAGAGTTTTTGGTTTAATATTTGTTGTATTTATGTTGGGGGTTCTTGAAGTTTAAGAGTTTTTGTTTTAAATATAGAGTCATGAATGTGTGAGTTTGGAGGCCTATAAATACCCTTGTAATCTTTCATTTGAACTATTATGAATTGTTTTTTCTCAAATAGAGAGTTTTCTCTTTTATTCATTGTTCTTGACATTCTTTAGAGAATCAACAAGACTTTTATGCCTTTTCTCCTAGTATTTGCGAGCGAATCAACAGGTTTTTAAGTGCCCTATTATCCGGTTTTTTGAGGAATCAATGGACTTTAGGAAGATTTATCCCGTTTATCGTTTTGTCTGTTTTTCTGTTCTTTTTCATGCTTCCGCGCTGCATCCATTTGGCACGATGGTTTGAAAATGACTTCTTGTAAAGGTTACAATTCAAATTGAAAGTCTTTTTGGATTGATGTTTGGGAGAAGGAAAAGGAGCGTAGTGTGGAATTCACACAAGTGAGAATTTTGTTATTTGAATTGGAATTTTTTTTAAAAGTTATTTTTAAACCATGGTGCCAAAGATATCTGTTGTCTGAATTTGAATGGGATTAAGACATAGGTTAGTTGTGTTTGTACGATTACTCCATTGCTATTTACTTCGTATTTCCATCTTAAGTTTGCTTTGGTTGCCAATTGAGACTAGTTCAATTGGTGTTTAGTGGGCTTATGAGTTGTTTTCAATGCGTTGAGTTCTGAGTTAAAGTCCCAAGGATAATAAACTTTTTGTTTTTGTTGGCTACGGTTCAAGTAAAGGAGAAGTTGCTTAGCAAAAGAGGTTTATTGCCATCTTACTAGTCCTTTTCCGATATATGACTCATGCTTTCTAAATTTGCACAATCAGGTATATATGGTGCAATGGCGCTAGCAGGAAAATTCATTTGCTCAATCACTGGAATTGATTGTATGGGGGGTTTTCACCCATCATTAGATGCCATTTTAGAAGGCCTTGGATATGCAGCTCCTCCAATCATGGCCCTTCTCTTTATACTAGATGTAAGTTGGCCTATCATCCTCTCAAATTGTTCTTTGTATTTTTATTTTTATTTTTTTCATTTCATATTTGGCCTGAAAGCAAGGTTATTTCAAACGTTTCAAGTGGTTGAGAACATCAACCTGTGAAATTAGAATATGTTGATGGGTGATTTCCTAGGCTCAACCAGAGTTTTGATACTTTAGTTAGGCTTTCTTATGCTCACTTTCTAGAGTTGGCAATAAACAATCTGAAATTGTTGTAGGACGAAGTTGTGAAGTTATCTCCTCATGCTCGTGCCATCAGAGATGTGGAGGACGAGGAGCTAAGGAGTTTTTTCTATGGAATGTCACCATGGCAGGTAAATGAGCTTGAATTTTTGTTAGAAATTTCAATTTTGTCTTGGAGAGAGCAAGAATCAATTGATTCACTCTAACTTCAATCCCGCAGTTTATACTAGTTGTTGCTGCAAGCTCTGTGGGAGAGGAGCTTTTCTACAGGGCTGCGGTTCAGGTATGCTATCATGGAATATTCGTGTCAGATTTACGTTTTACCACTCTTCTAGCCATTATCTGCTTCTGTTTTGGTATCTAAGACTTCATTGTTTTCTTCTTTTTTGTAATTATATAGGGAGCACTGGCTGAAATATTCCTTAGGGGCACCAATCTTTTGTCAGATGCTCGAGGAATGGCATCTTTGGTAAATAGCTGTTCTTATATCTCTTTTTTCCTTCCATCAGTGGCGATCAAAAAGTTTAACAATGACTTGATTTTCTCATGGAAAATTGTAGACGGGAGTTCTTCCGCCATTTGTTCCATTTGCTCAGGCATTTGCGGCTGTTATAACCGCCGCTCTAACTGGTTCGCTGTACTATGTGGCTGCATCTCCAAAAGGTGATTCGCATGTCAATTTTAAGTATTCCAACTCAGGACTGTTCACCTATGCAAGTTTAATTGACCAGTTGCTTATGTTTCTCATAGACCCTGCTTACGTAGTTGCACCAGTCTTACCATCTCGTGCTGGTCGTGAAGATCTAAAGAAGCTCTTTGCAGGTTCTACTCTTACCCTTTTATGACATTTTTGTTTCACCATCTTTCTTCTCATGTTTGAATAAACTTGTTTAAGTTGTTTTCACAGAATCATACCAATCTACTTGGCTAGCTAGTAGCTACTGTTTGTTTGTTCATATTTAGTCACTTGACCCTGTGTCTTTGCCGTATTACGAGTTCATTTTTGTGGAAATACTCATGCTTTATGCAGTATGTTGGTTTGCTTTTCTTTTTTGGGACATCTATATTTTTCATTTTATTACTATTATTATTATTATTTTCAAAAACTAAAAAGTTGGCAATTCAAGCAGAATGAACTATGACAATAGAATCTCCTGATACGTTGCTCGGTAATATTTGGTAAGTTTTGACATTTTTTTGAAAACGATACTCGAAATTATGGACATAACCAAGCAAGGACTATAATAATTCGTTCTGATGTGGTTCATTATTTCCTTTGCCGAAAGATATGAATATGATAGAAAAATTTCTATTACGCTTTCAATATATTTTATTGCAACCATACAACTCGTGCCTTGTTTTCTCATGTTTTGCATCATCATTGGGTTCCGGTGAACACTGGCAGCCTGGTATAAGAGGAGGCAAATGAAGAAGATTTACTCTCCGCTACTTGAAGGACTTCTGGCTCTCTATCTTGGTTTTGAGTGGATCCAGGTAATTTTTCACTTGAGTTATAGTTGTTGTTTCACCATTACTTTTTATATTTTTCAACAAAATGAACTTCTTGGTTTTTATTTTTCTTTTCCCCATGCAAATTTGACAGACGGATAATATTCTTGCACCCATAATCACACACGGCATATACTCCGCCGTCATTTTGGGACATGGCCTTTGGAAGATAAATGATCACCGGCGCCGACTACGCCAAAGAATCCAACAACTTAGATCAGAAGGAAAAAATAAAACAAATCAGGATATTCGAAATTGGGAATAGCCAAATACGGAGGAATTTTGTACATTGTGTAGAAGAGCAAATTATTTTGCAATATAGGCAAATGTATAGAACAACATAAAGTTGTTAGAATTTTAGTGCTTACCAAGTATAAATACAATTGTAGGTCTATACAGATTCCAGTTTACTTGTAAGTTGTACCCCAAACAGGGATGAATAAAGTCTAGTCAAATCATATATGAAAGTTTTAAACAAATTACTTATAAGCCAAATCCTAATTTTGATTAAATTTTATTCAAGCTGAGGCTTTAGCTTATACCATTTTGGGGCAAGCCAAAGCCTAAAAATCTATATTTGCAATAAATTGACTTGGGGCTTGTTAAAAAAAGGAAAATTAAACAAGGGAACAGTTTGGAGGGAGTTTAGCCATGCTTTGATTAAGATGCACAAAAATACAAATCTTAATCTCTGTTTGAAACACGGGTTTGATATGAAATTTTTATATTGGAATTGGTTAAAATTTTGAAAACTAGTTATCATTTTTGTTGACTTTTTAAAAAAAGACAAACTGATATGAAAAATTTAGGTTCACACCTGCAATCCAAACGCATGCTTAATATGTGTACCCTGCTCGGTGCAGAGAACAATACATAAAACTTTGATAAGCCGAGTTTATAGTGTCATTTGGTCTCTTTGTCAATGGAAAAAGAGTAGCTTATTTCCACAACTTGGTACGATTATTAGCGTATGGTTCGGAATTCTCAATCCTCTAGTTGAGTGATAATGCTGACGAAGACACGGTAGCCTTGGCACATATCGGAGAAGAGGCAGTACTCGTTCTTGGCATGGTAGGTTTTCATTAAACCTGCATAAGCACGTCAAGACCGTAAGACTTGTTATATGCTAAAATGTAGAGTTGCATGTGTGTAGTGAGGTTTATAAAAAGTGACAGAGAGAGAGAGAGAGAGAGAGAGAGAGAGTTATGATAACAAACCATAGCCAGCAGTTTGAACATCAAAACCTTCCTCCTGCCGAAAGAGTAACCATGGAATTAATAATACTCGAAAACAAAAACAAAGACATCATATAAATAGTAACGATAACAAACCTGGAGTTCACGGATCAGTGGCAGACTTCCAGTTATGGAGTAAGGCTTTACATGCCCAACAACCTCTTCAGTTGCTTTACACAACACATCAAAGCCACGAGACTTGAGATCGCAAGCAACTCCCGACATCGCCTCGTCAAAACTTATTGTTAGGCTGAAAAATCATAAATAAATAAAAAAAAGATGCAAAACAATTTCTGATGAGAATTAAGCCAGAGTTTTAAAAAAAACATAGACATCGAAACGTTAGGCGGAAGAGAGATTACAGACCTTCCCCTAAGGTTTTCATCTGGTAGGACATACTTCGAAACAGGACCCCTTGTCTCTAGCTTTCTTATGTTTTCATTAATGTCATCCACATATTCTTGTAGTTTTTCCAATACATCCTTGACACTGAAATAGAATTGACAGAGTGAAAACTAAAAACTTCTTTGTGATGAAAGTTGGCTAAACAGAAAAACAGGTTCCTTACTTGTAGAAGGGAGTTAGCCTGTGAAAGACCACCAAAAATAAAAAACACGGGTCAGATGCCGAAAAAAGGAAAATTGATAATAGAAAGACTTGGCGAACTATAAATTGTTGTTAATGCCAGAACAAGAAGTTATTGAGAGGATTATAAACCTGACATCTCCAGAAATTGTACACTCAGCCGGAATTTGATTGATCCCACCTCCCGGATCTGCAACAGAGAAAGAGAGAGAGAGGGGAAAAAAGAAAAAGACCATGGGAAAGTGCAAATAACCCTTGCCAAAACAATCGCAAAATGAGGTTAACTTACAAGTCCATTGAGTTGGTTTCATAGTTGAAGGTGTAGCAAATCCATAGACCTCTTCTTTAGGATGGGGAGGAAAATCCCTATAGAACCGCGTCTGGATCTCTTTGAGTGCTTCCATGGCTAATTCCAAAGGATTTATAGCCTGCAAAAAATCAGCAAGTGCCTTTACAGTAATATACGTAGAATCCAGCAAAAAAGGATTGTTCTAAAGATGGGATCTTCCTTCTAGGTTGGGTTCAAAATTAATAACCATTCTTAACAAAATTTTCAACAGTCAATGTATAACTTCCAATTTCAACTAAACAAATGATGAATATCATCTTATACTACAAAGTTATGTGACCTGCATCAGGTTGATACTGGCCTAAAACTAAACTTTATTTAGCTCCCCTACCTTCGATGGAAATGTGCCGGAACATAAAAGACTATGGCAGACATGCAAAAGAAAAGGACCATAACATCTTTTAACAAAAGACTATTTTGGAAATGATTTCTAGTAAGTTTCTCCGTTACGCACACACGAACACACACACACACACTTGCCCATAACTGGAAATTTGTGACAAGAATTAGTCATAATGTTACACTTTTATCGAAAAGCTGTACATACCAATTGGCATAATTTGGAAATGGGCATCAAAAATTCCTTAAATGTCACTTAAAAAAAATGGTGTACAGGCTGTACCTTGTGCGCTAAACCACTGTGAAAAAGCTTCCCAGTCACATGAAGCTTCCAAGGAATCATACCACCGGTGCCGATGCAAGGTTGCTTATCTGCTGTGTCAATCCAAAACCTGCATTGACAACCCATTAGCAATAAATACAGGTTTTAAAAGATATTACCTTTCTTGTTGAGTCTTAAAAGAAATATAATTATCATTACTTACAAAGGACCATTTTTTAGCTTATCAAGTAGTCCATCTTTCACTAGTGCATCCACACCAACCCCAGAAATGGCAGAATTCTCCTCATTTGCTATAAATACTGCAACTACAGTTGACTTCAACTCCGGTTTTGTTTCCCCTAGCTTCTTCATGAGCTCAGTTACAAGTGCAACATGTCCTAGGCAATCGGTAGTTCCGCGCCCGCGGAGTTCATCGCCGTTGATGCTCAATGAGAAAGGATCAAATTCCTGCAAATGAAATAATTATTTGTATTACAGTTGACCAGCTTTATCTCCTAATCAACAGGTAAACATATTGCTGCTCAATAGCAACAACTTCCATGAAAAACAAACCAACACGGTCACCATAACGGCTCAGTAACTTCGCAACGTAGAGCAGATTCACAATCAAACACCCTCTCTCATGCCTAGCATGCCATGCATATAAACAGGAGTCCAAACCATCATTGCGCACAAAGTCAGGCTCTAATGACATGCTACGTATGCTTGGGTAGAACTCATCCTTAAAAGCTAAATTAAACGGCTCATTTGACTTTTAAACACTAAAACAACCCAATAACATAACAATCTGATAACTTAATGTAGAATAAATTCAAAATCTAACAATAGGAAACCTTTTGAAATCATAACATTGTAACTACTAACATTGATATCATAAAATCCAGAGTTCTAATATCAAATTTTTCATTTTTTCCCCCAGAACCCAAAACGACAAATTGGCTACCGAACAACTCTTTAAGGTTTCAAGATCCCAAATCAAACCGACCCCACAAAAAAATTCGACAAATTGAGAAGAAAAGAAGACTCGGGAATAAGAGAAACAGACCCAGTCATTGGGATTGGCAGTGACAACGTCCATGTGACAACCTACAAAAGACAGGACTTTGCCAGGGTGGGTTCCGGGGTATTCGACGATGAGGTTTCCTCGGCCGGGGAAGTAGGTGACGTGGTTGAGGAGGAGAGGGCCGCCGCCGGTGGTGGTGCTGAAGGGGAGGAGGGCATCCAGTACGTGCTTGACTATGCGATCCTCCTCGGGGATCAGCTCCGGTGGGTTGTTTTGGACGAACTTTGACTCGCCTATTAGCTTCGACAGGAGTGGAACGAAGGAGTCCCTGTTCAGCTCTGCCAGCGTTTCTTTTACGTGCGAACAGCCTGCCATGGCTGCCGAGATTGATTCCTCTGCAATTTCGGAGAGAGAAATATAGACTAGAGAGTGAGAGAGAGAGAGACGAGTTTTCGAGTGTCGTGGATGAAAAGTGATTTTAACTTCTACGCAAGAAATAAAAGAGAGATTCTCTCTCTCTCTCTCTCTCTCTCCCCCTATCTTCAAGTTCAAAAAAGAAAAAAAAAATTTTATTCACTTTATATTTTATATTTTTTATCTTTGGGCAACCCTTTGGTTGGAAACTCTCCTAGACGCCACCAGAACAAACCATTGTCTAAGCACTTATTTGGTATTAATGTTGAATTCAATTTAGTTGAAAAAACAGTGAAAACCTTTGATGAAAGACCGTAAGAAAGAAACAAGAGAAAGATTGGGAGAAAGAGAATATTCTCTTACACTAGCATCGTCATACCTAAACACCATAAGTTATCCCTCCAACAGCTCCCCTAAAACTTAGATTGCTTAGACTTTCAACTCTGAGTTTGGACCTAAGATAAGGAAACTTGGAATAGGGGATAGGCTTGGTCAGAACATCTGCTGCTTGGTCTTGTGAAGGGAACATGCTTGACTTCAATCCTCTTCTGAATCACATTCTCTCGAACAAAATATAAGTCCAGTTCTACATGATTTGTGCGAGCATGTAAAACAGGATTAGCAGAGAGCATGACAGTACTTAGGTTGACACACCAAATTACTTGTGTCTTAGGGACATGAACTTGTAACTCTCCAAGCAGTGACACAACCCAAGTTTTTTCTGCTACAACATTTGCCAAGCTTCTATACTCATCCTCTATGGATGACCTGGAAATTGTGTGCTGTTTCTTTGAGCAGCAGGAAACCAGATTAGTCCCTAGATAAACACAGTAGTCAGAAGTTGACCTTCGATCATCTGGGTCAGAGGCCCAGTCAGCATCACAGAAAGCCACAATATCAAGCTGTGAAAATAGTCTCATTCACAAAACATAGTCCAAAGTACCTCTCAGATACGTCATAATCCTTTTTACAGCCTTCCAATGTGATTCCAAAGGTCTCTACTTGAACTGACAAATCTTATTCACACTATATGATAATTCTGGCCTAGTTATTGTAGCATATTGCAACGCACCTACAATACACTTGTACAACTGCGAATCTGTAACATCATCACCGCCAAAAGAAGGCAGCTTAAACCCTGTAGTCATTGGCGTCCCTATAGGCTTAGCACACAGCATCTTGGCTCTGCACAACAGATCTTGAATATACTTTGTTTGTGACAGAAGAACCCCATCTTGTGTAGCCTTAACTTGTATACCCAGAAAATAGTCAACATTTCCTAAATCCTTAAGAGCAAAGCTCTTGTTCAACTTATCAATTAGAGATTAAACTTCCTTACTGTCATTGCCAGTGATCAACATATCATCTACATAGACCAGAATGAACATAGAAGACCGTGGAGTAGTCCTGATAAAGAGTGACTGATCTGACCTTGCACAACTGAAACCAACAGATAGCAGTGCTTTCTTTAACTTGTCAAACCAGGCTCTTGGAGCCTGTATTAAGCCATATAAAGACTTGTGCAGCTTGTAAACTAGATCAGGATTCTTTGAGTCTATAAACCTTTCTGGTTGTTGAATATACACTTCCTCCTGAAGATCCCAATTCAAGAAAGCATTGTTGATGTCCAGCTGCGTGAGGCACCATTGTCTAGACAAGGCAACTGTTAGTACAACTCATATTGTGGTTGGTTTAACAACATGGCTGTTTCATTAAAGTCAAAACCAGCAACTTGATGAAAAACTTTAGTAACCAATCTGGCCTTGCATTTGTTTATGGTTCCATCTGGATTCTCTTTCACGTTGAAAACCCATTTGCAGCTAATTGCTCTTTCCCTTTTGGCAAATATATCAATGACCAGGTACCATTCCTCATGAGTGCCAAGTATTCATCATTCATTGTTGCATTCCACTGTTCTTGCTGTAAGGCTTCACTAACTGTTGCAGGTTCCTTAGCTACAACATAGACTTTTGGCTTGAACACACCTGCCTTTGACATCGTGCACATAGTATGAACAGTGCCACTCTTTTTGGAGACAATTTCCTGACAAGAAGTAGAAACTTGACCTGGTTCAGGTCCGTTAGTAGCAATGATCAAAGGTGTTATAGATGAAACATTTTGATCAGTATCATTTCCTTGAGAAACTAGTAGGTCATTATGTGTAGCAAGTGTGAGAGACTGTGCAGAACTTTGAATTTGGTTGTTAGAAGTATTTTAAAAGGTTGACACTAATGGGATAGATGAGGAAGACATGACAGACTCAAAGTTTGAAGAGAAGGCATAGTTTGAGACTTAGATCCAGAAAAAGGAAAGGAATGTTCATTAAAAATTATATCCCTTGAAATATAAATTCTGCTTGTATGATGATTCAAACACTTATACCCTTTGTGATTAAGACTATAACCAAGAAATACACACTCAACAGACGTAAACATATGGTCTTATGTTGGGAAAACACAAGCAACCAAATGTTTTTATAAGGAATAATCGGGTTTATTATGAAAGAGCACTTCCGGAGGAGACTTAAAATGTAGGATAGAGTTGGGTATATAGGATACACAGTAGTTCTAAATGCCTCATCCCAGTATTGTAGAGACATTGAAGACTTAGCTAGAAGAGTAAGACCATTTTCAACAATGTGCCTATGTTTTCTCTCAGCCACCCCGTTTTGAACTTGTGTGTGTGGACACAAGGTTCTGTGACAAATGCCTTGCTTTAACAAATAGTCATTAAATGCCCTATACTTTCCACCCCAATCACTTTGAATAGCTTGAATTTTAGTATTCAACTGAATTTCAACCAGACTTTTAAAATTGAAGAAGGTTTGTTAAGTTTCAGATTTAGTTCTAAGCATATATAACCAGGTGAAACGAGAATAATGAGAATAAGCATCAACAAAACTGACATAGTACCTATAGGTATTAGCAGATTGGACTGGAAAAGATGCTCCCCATAAATCGGTATGAACCAATTGCAACGGAAAAGAGTAAACAGTTTCAGATTTAGTAAAAGGCAACCTATGAATTTTACCTAGACAATAGGTAGGACAAAAGGAAGATTGCTCTTTATTAATATGTGGAATGTTACATTGATTGAGTACAGATTTGACAATCTTTTTTGAAGGATGGCCTAGCCTATTATGCCAAAGTTCAAATGTAGAGCAAGAAAATGTCTGTACATTATTGGAATTAGAACTGACAATATTTACAGATACATTATGAACTTCAGATTCTGGTTGGTGAAGAGATTGAGGCAACTGCTATTTTGGAATGTTGAGAACGTTGATTTGACTCTGATCAAACACATACAGTCCATTCTTAAGACTCCCCTTCAGAAGCACTGTTTTGGAAACCTGATCTTTGATAAAGCAGGAGTAAAATGAAATTCAAAAAAGACATTGTTACTTGGAAATACTAAACAGGTTTTTAGTAATTTCTGGTGCATGTAATAAGTGTTTGAGGGATAAAATTTTAGATTGACAAGGTGAAAGGAAATTAGACTGACCAATATGTTTAATGGATAAACCTTGACCATTACCTATATGAACTTGTTCCGAGCCAAAATAATATGCCATTATCATGAAATTCTCCTTATCAGCTGTGACATGATTGGAAGCTCCTGAGTCTGGATACAATTAGGATCATTGACCAAGTCTGGTGTGGCAACCAATGCAGTTGTTTATCCACTTCCAAGAACAGGATTGGACTGATCACCTTGTGAAAAGCTTTGAACCCTCTGCTGATCTGAGACAGAAGCAAGGTGAGTGCTTGTGATGGTCTTTGATAAGAGTGGTTGAACCTCTAAAAACAGTTCTGGACCACATGCCTATATTTGGTACACAACAAACACTGAAGCTTATTTGGATTCCAATACCATATCCATCTCCTTTGCCATTACTTTGCCTCCCATTGCTACCAAACCTACCACTTCCAAAAAAGCCTCCTCGATTAAATTGAAGACTTCCAAAACCACCTCCTCGTCTAAAATGACTCAGAAAAATTGGGGTTGGGAAAATTAGGATTCTGACAAAAGTTAGGGTTGAAGTTCTGACCATAACTGTTCCCAAAATTCCTTTTGCCACCACCATGAGAAGAAGCCAAATTTGCTTGAACAAAATCTAGCATTTTGTGATTCTTCTCTATCCGAGTTTTTTGAGCCAACAACAAAGACTTAATATCATGAACAGTGTAGGGATCTGCTCGTTCTTCAACTGTCAAAATGAAGGTGTCATATTCGTTGGAAAGACCTTCAAAGATTGCATCTACATGATCTTTGACAGACACTGATTCACCAACTAGGACTAAATGATTCATAGAACTCCTAATCTTTAACAAGTACTCATTCATCGACAAAGAATCCTTCTTGATATTCTTCAACTGAGTCTTGTAGTGTGATATTTTTGGACGAATCTTCGAAGAAAAATAGACATTGAGAGTCGCAGTAGTCTCACATTCAATCACTCATGAAAAAGTCCCCTCTGTGAGTGAAAAAAGAATCCAAGCCATCAAGAGTTGATCCTGCTAGTCCCAATCCAAAAAATTGGATTAATACTTCCAATTTCTTGATCTCAAGTAAGAAACTTCAATGGCGGAACTTGATCTCCAAAAACGAAACCTTGAAGCTTGTGACCTCGAACTGTGGTCAGGACTTGCTTACGCCAAAGCAAGAAGTTACTGTTGTCAAGACGAATAGTCAACGGATGAGCAAACGAAACGAGAACAGAACGAGAGGAAGAAAACAAAGCTCCTCCAATGGCGGAAATCGGAGAATCCTCCGTGATAGGGAGTTTTGGCTCTGATACCATGTCGAAAAAATAGTGAAAACCTGAGATGAAAGATTGTAAGAAAGAAGAGAAAGATTGGGAGAAAGAGAATATTCTCTTAATTCTCATTACTGTGAAAAATGATATGTACAAGCCTATAAATACACTGTTATTTACAGACTAAGGACCACTAGCATCGTGACACCTATACAGGATAAGCTAGTGGTTACGACAGACTTAACTAACTAATACAATTAGCTATTTCTATCTAACAGAATCTGATTCTTTAACAAATTTGAATCACAATTTCATAACTCAAACTTTTAAGCCTTTGTTTAATAAAGTGGAAAAGAGAGAGTAAGAAAATTAGACGAGGGATTTTGTAGAGGAAAATGGAATTTTGGTTGTTTAGTAGAGAGGAAATTAGGAATAAAGGAAAATTGAAAATTCATGAATCCCATCACTTTTTAATCCTTTCAACTTTGAGAATAAAAGTGGATGGAAAATTTTTGACAAAGCAAATGTGGGTAAAATGCATATTTTGACCTTATCTATCATTATTTCCTAATTTATACGAGGTTATAAATGAAAAAAATGCATTTTATTAGATATTTTCTTTTTTGTTTTCTTTCTCTTCTACCAAATAACATGATGGAAAACCTCCATTTTCCATCACCTAGAGATTTTACTCCCCTTTCCTTTTTATTTTCCATCCTTTACTAAACAAAGCATAAAAGTCCATAACTTTGCATATACAAGTTCAAATAAGATTTTTTTTTCAATTGCATAGAATTTCGAGACGAATGAAATAATGTTCATATTGATATTCTTTTTGAACATATTTCAAGTTTTTACGCTTTTTAAATCTAGTAATTCAAATGTCTCATCAAACGCATAACTCAATTCAACTCAATTCAACCTAAAAAATTCAATTCTAACACATGCATCAAATGCATGCTAATTCTATTGAAATATCATTTTCTAAATTATTTATGATGAAAGTGCCACTTAAAAATAAAGCTATAAATATATAACACCGGTTCATCTTTGGTTCGTCTTCTTAACACGAAAGGATGGCAATCTCCTCTGTGAGGATAGAACTTTAATCTGAACTAAGTAGGGATATGAGACAATATTCCAGGATCCCAGCAAGGAAAGGGTAAGCTATGCAGTCCTATATCGCTTAAAAATGGATATATGTGATGGTTCATAATAAGAGACCGCCTCCTAAAAGTATAAGACCTTTTGGGGTGAGCTTAAGAGCAAAACCGTACGGGTATGAGGTCTAAAGTTGATAATATCATATCAAAGAGAGACATGAGTCATTACAAATTATATCAGAGTCTATACCCAATCAAAAGTGTGAACAAAGAGAACGTTGGGCCTTAAAAAGAGGGATAATTGTGACAGTTATCAGTCCTTACAAGGAAAGAATAAGCTGTGTAGTTCTACATCGTTTAGGAATAGATATATGTGATAGTTCATAAGTAAATAGACCACCTTCTAATGATATGAAGCCTTTTGAAGTAAGTTTAAAAGCAAAACCGTGCAAATACAAGACTGCAAAGCGGTTAATATCATACTAATGAGAGTAATGAGTCATTACAAAAATGGAGATGGGGGATGAAATCTTTTCCTGGAGTTGAAAGCAAGGGAGGGACAGAGAAGTATGCTCACATAATAAATTTCATTATTTTTTTGTACACATTTTAAATGGTTTCCTCACATAATTTTATGCTCCAGTCCGTCCTTTTTGTAAAATCTCTAATAAATATATTGAGGTACATTTGAGTATAATTCGGTGTTTACTAATATTTTGGAACGGTAAAAAACTTCCAAATATTAATAAGTGAATTATATGTTCTATATATCAGGCTCTTTAGAAAATAAAGAAGAGATATGTTTTAAGTATTTCCATATAATTTTAATTACTCTAATAATAAAATCGATAATTTTAGTATTATAAAATAACAAAATTATTATTATGGTGGACATAAAAACAAGGAATTTAGTATTATGAAATAGTAAAATTATCAATTTTAATATTATGAAATTTTGATATTATGATGGATATAAATACAAGTAGATTTTAAATTTATGACATTCTCACCTATAACTTATATATACTAGTTGAATAAACCAAAAAAATTAGCACATGATGATTTACGACCCGTCACGTAAAGTCGAAAGACTAAATGAGGAAATTGGCTATGCTTCGTTATATATGTGTATATATATATATATATATTTTTGACATCATCATCTTATATAGTCTACTAACATATATACAGATGTGAATAAAATGTAACATAGAATAATATATGATAATATCAGTAACAATGCCAATTATAATAATAATATAGCTTATATATTTATGAAAAAATAAATAAAACAATAGTACTTTTTCAATAGTACGAACTATTATACGTCAAAATGAAAACTGGTAGTCTAGTTTAAAAGACTTCTTTTTTTTTAATTGAAGTTTAAAGTTTAAAGGAACGTCTAATCAGGAAGCTTTGAATCTTGTTTTTTATTTTTTTAAAAGGAGTATACAGCTTTCTACATTTTTATAATCATAGCGTGTTTGTAATTATTATTATTATTTGTCTTCAGTTCAGACATCAGAAAAATCCTTGTAGTAGTCTTTCGTTAATTAAAAGAAAAAAAGAAAATAAAAAAGAAAATGGAAGATTTGTAATAATAAATCTGCGAAAGGATGAGTTTTCTTTTAACTTCTTTGCTTTTTCTCAAGAGAAGAAATGTAGGACACGTCTCAGAAATAGAATCTCCAAAGAGTACATAAACAATTGCAACCAACATTCTTAAAAGGAAAAAAAAAAAAACATTATTGTTATCTCATTCTGCCTACGGAGGGAATTTGGGGACCCATTAAAAAAACAAAAAGAGCGGACATAATTCTACTTAAAAGAGTTTCATGCATCATCATAAGTTTAATATTACATAATATATTGATCGAGCGTAATACCTTTTATATTAGGATTGCCAAGTATGAAACCTGGGAACATCCTTGAAAGAGAAGAGAGAAAGACATCTTTAATAGTTACACCGACCCATTGATGAGAAGAGTGAAAGGCATCCTTGACCATATGGATGTACCAATCCATTGGTGGTTTGGATAAAATTCCTCTCTCCTTTTTCATTAAAAAAAATTGCAAACAAAAAAAAAAGCGATGTGAATTATACTTTTGTCTTACAAGACTGGCTATTGGATTAATTTTTTTAACGGTTTCAATTTGATCTCTGACTGAGAGCAGTTCTATATTTCTTGCTATAGATATTTAACCACTCACAAATAGAACCATTGAAAAGTTAATTTGTTGCTTAAAATAACATTATCTATTGATAGCGTTAAACTCTAATTCTTATTATAAGTTTTCCTTTTAAAATAAATATAATAACTAAATTCTTAATTTTAAATTTAAAAAAGAAACATTTTAAAAACTGTTGGGATATTTTATCCCATGATTTGTGCCATTTAATATTGTGAAATTAATTAAATGAAGATTTTCTATTATCCTCCATTTGATTTTGAATTCCATATACTATGATATGCATGATCGGGTGGTTGCATATAAAAAGAATTTATTAATTTCCAATTACAATCAATTTTAACTATTTGAGATTTGAGCTAGCTGCTAATTTTACATAACTACATTGTTATGTTGATTATTTTTGTGATGATTGTTTACTTATGTATATCTTTCTCTCTTATTCTTTTCTTGTTAGTTTATTACATATTGTTTTTTAAACTTCACAATAGCTATTTTACTTTTTGTCATCGTTGTCGCGTCAAGTTTGTTTGGTTTTTAAACCTAATTAGTTATACAAAAATAGGTCTTTTTTAAAGTCATTGTTTAAGAATATCCGAAAATTATTCGAGCCAACCATACTAGCTATCTAGGCTCGTTTTCCATTGATTAATTTAAATATTGTGCATGGCCAAAGATATTTTTAAATCCATTAAGCTTCTAAATTAATTTCCATTCTAGTGATTAACTGAGCTCCGGGGGAGATATTGATCAAAGTTTTGATTGGCTTAATCTATACACACAAATACATAGTCTTAAATCCAGCATCTGATGGTATCTGGTAATATAAACTTCAATACTTATAAATGTGAACTTCAGTTACTAGGAATGTGAATTTAGACAGAAAAAATATAGCTAAGTAAATGTGAATTCCCCTTATTTTTACATCTTTTTTTTTACATAAATTTACATTTTTAATAACTGAAGTTCACATTCATAGTAACTAAAGTTAATATTGTCGGATACCATCAGATACCGGATTTAAAACCATTTTTATATACACACACGCATATGCATGTATTTTTTCAATTTTTGTTCTCAAATTATATTTTGATTCTGTATTTCCTTTACTCTTAAATGGTTTTGGCTCATGTTCTCAACGAGTACTTTAGTCTTTTAGTGGGTTATGTAGAGCTATTGTTCGTCTTTAATTTGCGTGTCAATTTTGACCCAACTTTTGGCATGAAGGGTATATTTCACAAATTTTTAATGCACTGGTCTTGTCATTAAGGAATACTTTGTTAATAGATTATTGAGATTCCAATGCCGATTGATGTATTAATTATTGATCATTATCGCTCCTATAAGGAATTACAAGCTCCATTTAATTTCAGATCTCCCTTCATAGAATTTTTGGGTCATAACAGAGACGAAATTATCCATAATCAAGTAAGGACCTTCACCCTAAATGAGCTTTTTTTTTTTTATAACTTTATACCTCTAAATCTTTTAGATTTTCTCATTTTACCCCGCATTAAAAATTGATTATTTTTATATAAGTTCCCTTAAAAGTTTTATCATTTAATTTACGCTCAAAATTGGTTGGCTCCAGTGTTGGTTTATAATGATACATCCCTTTATCAAGAGAAGAGGCTATAAATACGTGCATAGCTAAACACATAAAGGGTGACATTACGTTATGTTAAAACCCATAAAGGCTCTCTTTCACTTAACTCTCCTAATCTTCATTTTTGTGGTCGTTTGACTTTGACTTTTGTAATAACGTGTCGTGAGAAATTAATACCGTGACTATGATCATGTTCATAAAGGATCATGGCTTTAAGTATCGTGACTAACAAGTTTCATGAAGCTATTATTGACGAATTCATAAATGGTACTGTAGATCGTATATTGAATTTAAAACTGACAAAAAAGCTTATTTATGCCAATGTATTGGGTATTTTTATTTTCATTATTTGTAGCATCAACTGAATTTGGTTACTAATTTTCCTCATTAATTATAAATATCTCATATTTTAAGGTACAGAACAATTTTTAAGTGGAGAACCCCTGGCAAGTACAAGTATCTGTTGTATATGTTGGGCAAAAGAAATATATTTGCCATAAAGTTTTTCTTTTTTCCAAGTTACTTTTTTTTTTTTTTTACCAAAGAAATGGAAGTGTCACTGTTTTTTTTTTTTTGGCACGTAAAAAAATAAAAGTGTCACTGTTAGAATCAATCTTCGTTTTTTCTTTTTTTGGTGTTGAGAAGAAAGAAAACAAAGGCGTTTGTTTTCCGTGCAGTATTTGTAAGAATATGGTTTTTAAAAAAAAAGATTAAAAAAAAAAAGGAGAGATGATCAGGATAAAGAAGGGAAAAACAGCAGCAATGATTACAGTGATCGGGTGTCCGGGAATCCGAGCCCTCGCATGACTCAATCTCCGAACTGACCTTTCCAGACGCAATAATATTGCTTTTAACTTCTCCCACCCACCCACCTTCCCTCTCTCTCTTCTGCACGGTTGAGCTTTTCTTTCGACTGTCCGAATCTTGGTCGATATAATTACCCAGTTTGTCGGGTGTGTGTTTATATGCTCGCGCGCCCACATATATATATATATATATATATGTAGAGAGCAATGAAATTACAAAATGAACCAGAAATACTATGCCAATTACTAGGCTGCAGATTAAGCATGCATTTAGTGTACAAGTTAAAACTGAATTTTTTATATTAGAATTGAATTGAATTGAATATGTGTTTAATGATACATTTGAACTGTTGAAATTAAAAAATACAAAAACTTAAAATGTGTTCACGAAAAATATGTATATATAAACTATAGAGTTTGTTTCGTTTTGTTTCGAAATTCTATATAATTAAAAAAATTTTCATTTAAATTTGTATGTATAAAGTTATAAATTTTTAAAATTTGAGTTACAAAAACTATCAACAGTAAAATCGAGGTTGATTTTTTCGAAAAAGACAAAAAAGAATTGAATTTTTTGGATTTGGATTGAATTGGACCTTAGGTCCAATCACATGCTAATTAAGCAATGTTATGACTAGGCTAGGCTGCCCTATTTCCTTTAGGGCCAGTCTAGGGTCACGTTTGTAGATGGTGTTTTTGAGGGTAGATATAGTTTGAGTTTTAGAAATATACGTTTGGTGGAAATGAACTGTTTGAAGTGAAAACGCATAAAAATTTGAAATGTATTTAGAAAAAAATTAGCAAAATGGATCTTGTTCTATTCCTCTCAAAATTCTATAAAATTTGAAAAGAAAAATCATCTTGTTTTGACATGAAATAATAAAGTTATGGACTTTTAAAATTTAAGTTTTTTTTTAAATAATGTTTAGAAAAGTGAAGATTAAAATTGGGGAAAAAGGGGAAAAAAAAAATTTGGAAAACACTTTTCCAAACATGACCCCAAGCGGGGCTTTACTTTTTGGTTATTAGCTTTTCTGTTCTAGGGTTTCTTTGGATGGCCAGTGTTAATCCAAAAGATTGTTCTCAGTTGTCAACTGTGTATTTAATTCAATCACTTAGTTCTAACTTTCAGTTTAAGCCTTGAACATTGTTCTCAATACAAATTTTTGAAATTTTAACTTAAACATTAAATACTCAACGCAACTTATTTTAAACTGAATTAAAAAATTTCAACTCAAATCGATGAACTGACGAGTCAAACGGACGTGTACATCTTGAATAATTAGTTATGGGTCATGGGGTCTGCTGCCATTGGGTTAGAGACACAACAAGATTCCAATCCAAAATTGCTCAACAGTGTAAGGTCAGTTGGATGGGTCTGAAGGCAAGCAACGTTGGGTTTTTTATGCTAATTTTATGTCTTTTTTTTTTTTTTTGGAATAGAAAATCTTTGCATAAATGTGCAATGTATTTGGGACAATGGTGGAGCCATCTATGATTGAGTGCAGGCTTTCATTCACAGTATTGAATCTTTATTATTATTATTATTATTTCAATTTTATTTTTTAAAATTTCAATTTTATTTTTCATTTTACCTTCACTAAAAATGAATTATTTTTATGTGAGTCCCCATAAAAACTTTATCCTTTAATTTACTTTATGTCCCTAGTGAGAGAATAAGTCGGCTCTTCCGCTGTTCGGGGTTTATTAAACAAAGTATAGCATTTATTTTGAAGCTCATCAAATATAGAAAGATATTTAGTAAAGTGTTGATCAAATTTGGTATATAGTATTGTTCTCCCCAAACTTGTCAATCTTTAGTAACTTGTCAAACGTTTTCTATATTTTATAATTTACGCATGAACTTTTTAAATTGTTACAATATATCTAATTAATTTGATTTAACTTACTGTTAAATTGATCACAAAAAGCTCAAGTACACCTTGTACGAAGAAAAACAACCTATTTCTAACTAAAGGTCTGAAATCTAATACAAGCCCTAATCTCAATCTTTCATCTTCAAATCTTCAATTTAATGTAAAGTTAATAGAATGGAACATATTGTAATAATTTAGAAAATTCAGAAATAAATTACCAAAGTTTTAAAGATCAAGTTGTCAATTGTTGATAAATTTAGAGGCTATAGTGCTGTACATATCCTATCAAATTTATAATATGAATCGATCAATACTCAAATCTATAATTTACGCTATATTAAAAATTGAGTGTTGACCTCCAATTTAGGGTTTGAATTTAACATACATTTGTTCTAATATATGTATATGATCGTGATATACTTTCTGAATAGATCCAAAGCAAAAAATGATCGTGGTAATTTTTTATAACAAACTTCTCATCGCTAAAAAAATTATTTTTTTTGCAATTTTTTAATCATGATTTATAGTACAAAAAAAGTAGATTAATATCTCACCCAAAAAAATAAAAAAAGATTAATAGGGTCATTCTAAGCCTAGAATAAAAAATCGTACAATGTCACAAATCTTTTTTTTTTTTTAAGTCTTTTTATGAGTTATAATCTAAAATCAATTCACTTAATCTAACAAAGAAAAATTAAAATATCAGAACATACTACATTTACATATACATCATTCATATATATAAATATATATATATATATTTTTTCCTGCATACTCCATGCATGGTTGACATATCATATATAGTTAGGGCCGTGTCTAGGGCCCGGCCGGAGCGGCTGTCTAGGGGCTCCTTTGGAGTTCGGCCTTAATTCTAAAATTTTCACAAGTTCCTTTTCTTATTTGCCCTCCTTTTTAAAAAAATTATACGAATAAATTGATCTTGTTTTAGTTACATTATACCCTAACTTTTGATTTTAAAATACTCTCATTCTAAATTTAAATCTCTCAAATAATGAAACAAAAAAAACTATTTTACCATGTAAATTCACAATCTCTTATATTACAAGCTTGGTTTAATTTGATGAAAAAATTAAAATACAAATAGATAAAAGGACATTAAAAAAAAAAATTTTGTATTGTAATTTTAGTTTAAGTTACACCCGTGAAAAAATTCTTGGCTCCACCACTTACAATAGTCAATGATTTCCTATACTATATGGTTGTTTTTAGCTGTTGTTTTTCTCAAACTAACTTTGTCATTTGTTTTCTTGTGCAAATTCAAAGATCTCTTACATTTGCACCTATATATATATATACACACACACACACATATAGCTGTGAGGACAGGTTAATTCAACATTTTAAAGCTTTCCAAATCCAATCTAGCTCAACACCTAGATGCCTTTTGATTGTAAAGTTTGAAATTCAGCTCAAGAACCTATTAATGCCGGTTTTTTTTTTTTTTTTTTGCAAACCCAAACCCACCCGCCTTTGAAACCAGCTCATGAGGAGGTGGGACGGGGAGAGCGGTTTGAGTAGGTTAACGGGTTTGGTGAACATCCCTAATCATGAGAGTAGATCAGGAAACTTGTCATGGTTAATTTTGTCATTTTGTATTTCCGCGCTTATTTTGTAGTTAAAAGTAATATCTTTGACTATATTTTATGTTACTAATTTCAAATTCACACATTTATGTCTTTTGCTACACACACACACACACACACACACACGTACGAAGCAATGTTTGTCTCCTATAGATCTAATGTCTCCTAGGGCAGTACAGTGTGGTCAGCCCCCATAATTAGTGAACAGTGGACACTGAATTCATGGCCATTTACATACTTCTCAGACCAACATCTTTACTTGGACGTCATTCACAGAAAAGAGAAGCCTAATATATATATATATATATATATATTTTTAAACAGACAGAAGAAAAAAAAAAAAGTGAAGAAGAGAGCTGAGGGGACCGAGCAGAGATGTCGTTGTATGCTGTCAAGGGAAAATTGAAACCCCTCATCGAGTATGTGATGATCTGTTAGCTGGCTCAATCCATCTAGCTGTGGATCATTGTGGGGTCCACATCTATCGTGACATTATGTTTTCGATCTTCTAATCTAATTATCTATTAAAAAAAAATGATTAGTTTTCGCTGATGTTAGTTACCTTCTCTCATTAATTATATATATATAATATTAAGACAGGAGATGATTTTATTAAGATTATATATACTCTTCATTAGCAACAAAAAACCCCAACATGGATGCATATATATTCACACACACACATATATATACTAACAATTTCTTTCTATGAAGAATGTCTTATTTTGCTTTCAACTAAACATACGAAAAGGACTTAACCAGAAAATTTTCAAGTTGCGAGCGAAGACTTGATAATATGTATGTATATGTTTTAATCTAGGAGAATGTGTGCATATGTATAATAATAATAATATCATTTATAAAAAATATATATATATATCATATATATGTTGCATTGGATCCCGTGAATATACATTATGTTTGTATGGGGGTGTTGAAAACCCTCCTCGAGTCCCAAAGGCTGTTTCGTAAGAGAGATCTTGTGGTCCACCACTCATTACCTACTGGCGTTGTTTTGAAAGTATCTCAGTTCCTACTCAATTATTAGCTTCTTCCAACTGTTTCAGAATATTTATAAATCGTAACCAATTTGTAGTTGAAAAAAATTAGTTTTTATTTTATTTTATTTTTTATTTTTTAAATTGAGGTGAGGAGGTTCAAATTTTCCTATAATGGAATTAGGTATAAAATTACCGTTATGTTATGTTTACAACCATATTATTATATTAGTTTCATTTCACAGACACCATATTATGTATACATGTAGGTATAACTTAAGTAGGTTGGAAATATATATATATATATATATAAACACACATGTGTGTAGCATGTCCAAGGTTTTAATATTCTTCATGATGTTTTCTTCACCCTTTCCGTATCTCACGTAATTAATTGCTGACAAAAAGAACTTAGGGCCTGTTTGGGAAAACATTTAGAAATAACGTTTTGAAGGTTAGGCTGAAACAGTGTATTTGGGAGAAAAACTTTTGAAAAAGCTCTGTGATAGAGAATATAATGCAAAATTTGAAATGTATTTAGAAAATAAAATGCAAAATGAATCTTGTCTTATTTCTTTTGTTAGTACACGCATTTTGACATTAAAATTATGTTATTCCGATTTAAAATGAAAAAGTTATGGTTTTTTAAAGTTTGAATTTTTTGAAAATAGAAGAGAGAGAATGTTTGATATATAGTTAATATTTTAAAATTCATATAGTGTTTTGTCATCTTCATTTGACTTTCCAAACGGGTCATTAATGATTGTGGTCTATACGTGATTCATCACAAGTACAAATTTAATAGCCTTTTCTATCACCTCAGTGGAACTAATTAACAAGGCTTTGATTTTAATAATATATATATATATATATATATAGTTCAAATTAGAATACAGAAACTTGAAGATGAGTACTTCATGTGGACACATTTGGTGCAGGTTCATATATACACCTAACAAGCTTTTATTTCAGATCTACTTTTTGATACTGGACCACTGTAAAATATATATGCATACATATATATATATGTGTGTGTGTGTGTGTGTGTGTTTGTGTTTTTGTGTATAAATTGATAATAAAGCTGCTCTTAGTTCGAAGCAAACGGCAACAAAGTAGTTTAAGATGCAACTATCTAGACTCCTGCAAAATTTTGGACGCAGAAATTAAGGAACAATCATTCACATGAAATGAGTCAATTCCACTGCGCGTGGTACAAATACTAGCTATATGTGTGTGTATATATATATAGCATGATATAATTTACTTTCATATCTGGTTATAACATTACAATACCGTGAAAAGCATTCATTATAGTACTTTTTTTTTCCCTAAAGATTTAAAGGGTGACCTATAGGGTACAGGATAATATTGTAGTTGGATAATTTCGGGAGAAATCATAAATACTAACATGTTAATATGAATTTTTTTTTAAAGTAAATTGTCCATAAATCTGGATCATTATTACGGAACCATTGGAACCAAGTCTAGTTTCTCTACTTTTGTTACGTTTATTTTGTGAATGGAGTTATATCATTGGAAGTATAAATATATATTCTGTCAGTACATATATTCCCCATTAACTAGCTACTTTTAAAGAATGTTTGTTTTTGTGTAGAAACTTGGAAGTAGGGAAAGAATCAGCAAAGTTTTTGTGAAAAGCTGAAGCTAGCTTTCATAGGAAGTAGGGCCACTTTTGCAGCTAGCTAGCTATGCCTATATATATGTGTAGAGTTCCAAATATATATAGATCATTGCTAATATATATAATATATATGTGTATTAATATATAATATATATGTATGGATATAAAAGGGGTCCAAGAGAAACGGCATGAGCGACTATCACTGTTCAAGTAAGAGTTTTACATAAGAGTAAGAGAAGTTAAAGCGTTCGAAATGGGGAAAGGCCGAGATACACAGTTTCAAAACTGTCAATGTACTTGTGTGACGGGGTGACTATGTGGTTGAGGTCCTTTTATTTATTTATTTATTTATTTATAATAATTATTTTATCTATTATTTCGTTAGGTAGGGAAAAAAAAGGAAAAATTAAATCTGAATTCTCTTACATGTAAGGACGTTATACAGGATGTCTTTTACGTTTTTTTTTTTTTTTCCTTCGTATAGAATATCTTTTTCAGTAAATTTTGATTCCTATTTATCTACATGTGGTACTTCGTTATATCATATATGTAAGAATTATATGATATATAAAAGATCCATTTATATAGATATCAATATCTACGTTCAGAAAACCCTATATATTTTGAAAGAAATTTGTACAGTTTGAGAAGTAAAAAAGCATTAAGTAGGATGACATTTAGTTACATATGTAATGGGATGTAACGGGGTTGAAAGTAATTTACTAACAGAAAGATTAAAGCTAAAATTAAAAAGAAAATACAATATTCTGCCGGAAAGAAGGAACGAATGTCGTAAATATTTGAGATGAAGAAAAGAAAGAAAAACAAACTAAAGAGAGAATCTAGGGGTAGCATGTGTTTTGCAAAACTATTAGGGAAGAAAGAAGTAAATAACATTTTTATCGTAAATAATCAAAATAATTTGTACATATTAAAAATATTATTTATTTTTACTGTTTACTTTAGTATTTTAAAATCTTATTATTTATTTATTTATTTTAGCTCGGTAAGAATGTTATTTACTATAGTTTCTGAAAATATTAAAACAAGCTGTTTTTAAATATAACAATGGAAATCTATATGTAGTATACATCCACTAAATTTTTTTTTTTTTTTTGACTTTTTGGATTGAAAACCCCCTAAATATTTTCTCTTTGAAAGGATACCGATCTTTGATTTTGCAGCTTTACGTGAGGAGTAGGTTCACCTTCTCAGTTTCTCTATGTAGTTTGATTATTAATAGATTGGTTTCTAATTAATTTTAAAAAAAAAAGATTGGTTTCTGATTATATCTATAACATTTTATGTGTTCCATTCCTTTGGAGGGTATTAAAGATGATAATAGTATATGCCATTTCGTCCAATGTGAAGTTGAATGATCGGTAAGAGTACTATTTACTATAGTTTCTAAATTGGAATATATATATATATATATAGATATATATTTGAAAAGTGAAATTTTATTTCACAAAAAACAAAATATATAAGATACAAATGGCTCTAAATACAAAGGAATTTGATACCGTATCAAAAATTGGATTCACTAGTAAAGACCAAAATAGCACATGGGTGAATACAAGTATCGAGACTCGAATGGGGGAAGATCCACTCGACATATAAACTTCGAGCTTGATCATTGCTCATTAAGCAACACCAAAATAGTTGACGGACTAGTCCAATCAACCAAGATCGATCCCCACGTAACGGGGGCACTCACACCATGGTATATGATAACAAACGGATGGGAGACACAAGTTGAGGACATCAACTCCATTATTACCGAAGCAAAAATATTAGAGTAAATAAAAAAAAACATACCAAAGGAGCGGAAACATCAACGCTTTTATCACAACAAAATAAAAGAAAGATACATCAGTAGCAAGCCATCGACCATCAAACAGAAGCCAAATCTGAGTGGAGCCACTCCAGAAGGACAATCCACCTCCAAGAGAGGTTAGATCAGTCTCGACGGATGCGCCACTCCACACACAACCACCATTACTAGAAAGCCAACGTCGAGACAAGTCCGGGGACTAAACTTCAGGGTTGGAAGCCTGGCAATGTGTCTGAAGGTGGTGCCAAGACTCCGGCGAAACATTGCAACTTTTTTTCATATTCAAAGAGAGAAAGAGAAGGAGAGAGAAAACTTTCCACCCACTTTCTAAAATTCAATAAATTTTTATTACGAAAATTTGTATATTAATAGCAAATAAGTTCGTGCATGGTTTGTGTTAAATGATTAATAGTACTCTCAACCGGCTTTCAATAGAAGAACAAAATAAAATCAACACGTTATATAATCCCAAACAGTCTCTAGTCACCGAAAATATATATAATCAAACACTATTCATATCTATTTCTTGAACATTTGATGGATGCGATTGTCAATAGTCATGTATATACAATACTTCAGGTAATTCTTTTTTTAATGCATTCGGATTTATTTCGTTGAGTTTTTGTCTATTAATATATATATATATATATATATATATGAGTATAATAAAATTTCCCCCTTTAAAAAATCTCTTTAAGTTTCAGTGTATTATTTTCTGTTTAATCAGTATAATTAGATCGTAATATTGTGCTCTACAATTAATCATGTCACATAAAAGCTTTGCCGTTACTAACTAGTGAAAAGCCTGAAGTGATCTTAGAAACTAATAAACGCCCTTACATACGAATAATGGTTGGATTAGGAGAAGATGAAGCTTCAGAAAGATTTGAACTTTATTATATATTTATTAATTCGATAAATTTATAACTTTGATTAAATAATATTTTTGACCAGTCCCAATTTGAGACATGATAAATTAATTAGTTCATTAAATTTGTAATATAATACATTTAAAAAAAATACATATATACGTCCCACTTGATATATAAATTAACAATCTCCGTACATATCAAACCTTTATATACGCATGAATTAATTAGGGGGCCTTTGTAAAATATGACTCCAATATTACTTATTTCCTTTTGAAATTGATATCTTCTTGGATCTCATCTCTAATTTTTCTTAGTGCGTTAACTATACATCGAATGCAATTTTAGTTCATTGCAAAAATGTATAGCTTTATGACTTATAGTTAATAAGACTAATTATATTCATGAACTTAGTTAAACAAATATATAGAATAATGATAATTCCTAATTTGATAATTAGATAGTATTTGTATAGTCACACTACATAATATTAAGTTCAATGGTTTAGAAAAAAAAAAAAAAAAAGAATGTAACACCTTCTAATTTCCATTATAGATTTCTATAGCTATTAATAAAGAAAACTATGACTATTATGTGTTCTATGTTTCACTATGAAATTTAAGGGGATTTAAATATCCCGAACTCGTGCGAGTCAAAATGAAAGCATTTGCGTGTATTTTTCTTGAAAAATGTTAATTGGAGCAAAACTTATTGAGTTGAATACCGAATGTAATTGTAACATCACAACCTTAATCGGAACGTTGAAATTAGTCAAGTTTGAGTTTTTCTAAAATTTTGATTCCAGGGCTAAATGTGTAATTTTGTGAAAATATGGTGTCAAAATATAATGTTAATAGAATATGATGGGTCAATTTATGGTTTTCAGAATATGTGGGGCAATTTTTTTAAAGGTAGAAAGTTTTTAAAAGTTTCTAATTGGGCATAAGTGGAGCACCACCTACAATAACCAATAGAAATTTAGTTTGATTTAAAATAAAAAAATAAAAAGAAAAAGATGAAGGGATTAATATCAACCATCTTCTCATTTGTCAAACAAGTTTTTAACACTCTCCTCTCCCATTTCTTCATTTTCTCTCAAGAAAATTTGTCATCCTTGCTAACCATCCAAGAAAAACTCACTACCACCACTCTAAAATTCTAAATGCTTAAAACTCCATTTCATTCTCTTTCTAACTTGTAATATAGCAATACCCAAAGCTTTGTTCATCTTTTAAAAAGCTTTTTCCAGCCCTAAAAATCCATCTTTAATGGCTGTAAATTTGAGTTTTGAAGGATAGTGGTGTTTCAAAAAAGGGAAATGAATACTTAAGGCAGAAGATTAATGATCGAGGAAGCGGATCGAAGTGAATGTGCATATGAGATAGAACCCGTAGTAGCCAAACTTTGATATGAAGTTTCTTTTTTAAAGTTGGCCTTATGGTCTTATTATGATTTATGCATTATTTTACCTTTAAGCTTTGTGATTTCAGCTCCAATATGTTTTCGTATTTAAGGACTTTGAACTTTTTAAATTTTTTTAGGCTGCAAGAATAATTTTGCATTATAGTTATGAAATTTTAAACCTTAAATATTTCTGCACTATTATGATTATGTTTGTTTAAGAGAAAAAATAAATAATTATTCCGCAATTTCAGTATATCAAGTATGCATGTACATATGTACGTTATGTTCTCTCTGGTAGCGGTCTGTCGCCAGCCTAGCTTAGTAAGGTGACAAGCGGTGGGTCGTGACAAAGAATACGTTGATAAATTAATTTTTTATTAACACAAATCAATTAATAAATTATTAATGTCTACATTAATTAATAAATTTTCATGGTCCAACGGATACTAAATTATAAAGATTTAACTCCATCTAAATTTATAGAAGATAAAGGATAAATTTAGCGTACTCTTGTTAAAATTTTAGTTTCATTTTCATTTTCGTTTATAATTATGTTGTTAAATTTTAGGAAAACTTTAATGAATTATTTTTTTATTTTTTATTTATAATTTTTAATGAGTAAATAGGTAGAATATGAGTATAACGCCCCAATGATCCCACCCCTACATTAAATTAGGTGGGTTTGGAAGATAAGAAGGGAGACGGATATGGGAGTGAGGGAAGCATACCCACCTTTGCACTATTGTCATTTTTGAGTCATATAGAAACAATTTAACAAATTTACATAAGGCATAATATACATACATGATGATATATATTTTTTGATTCGGTCTTATATATATATATATATATATGTATGTATGTATGTATGTATACAAACAACAAAACTTGCTTTAGCCAAAAAAAAAAAAAAAAAATGGTAAGGTTTGCAAGGTACATCGAGTGATCATCAAATAAATTGCAAATGTCTGGGTGCTGTTTAGAAGAAGAGAGAGCATCTGTTCCTCGGTTAAAGAACTCTGAAAAATACTAAACAGCCTGAATATCTGTTGGTAAATAAACCTGTTGGTTATCAGCAAAAGAAAAAACAAACCCTGGTGGTTAGCTAGCTTTTTTAAACCCCTAGGTAGTGTCACATTCATTTTTTTTTTTCTAAATATATATGTATATATTATTCATATATATTATATTATATTATGGAACTACTACCAAACGTTAATTACATGTAATTTTCCAAATATATTAATATAGTTTTTTTTTTAATTTAGGGGTGGAAATTCGAATTCTGTATCTTTAGATTGAGTCAAATATGGTATTACCGCTAAAATATACTTGCAATCACATGTTAATAATGCATTTGGATACCACACTTAGCTTGGATAGATTGTAAATATATTCCTTTAAAAATTATAAATATCTATTATTATGCGGGAAAAAAAAAACATAATCCATCCTCTCGTCATTTAAATTTACCTTCTATTGTTGGAAACTACACACACACCCTTCACATTTGAACTTTTGATTTCAATATTATCCTCTTGACCTCGTCCCAAAAAAAAAAAAAAAATGGAAAAGATATTTCAAACCCTCAAAATACCCTTTTGAGCCTTGTTTTCAAACGTAATTCTGATTTTCTGATATCTGTAGTTAGGCTTAGACACACTCCAACTTCAAACCATAGCTGAAAACAACCTTTAGTCATAATATTTTATTGTGATACTTTCAGTTGCAATATTTTTATAATTAAATATTATTTTAAGTCGTAAGTCGTAATCTTATCACCAATATGAATTTAATCATATTAATTATGATTAAAACTTTTAGACACAAGATTTTTAATCACACCAAATTTTTACGACTAAAACCTTGTTATGGCTAAAGAGGGATATATATAAATTTATGTTGGAAAATATTGCCGTACAACATAACGACCAATTAGTTGAATTCCCTTTCTATGTGGACACTTCATGGGCACCAACTTATAAAAAGAGGGACTAATTTATCTTGGATAATATTTTTCCGTACAAGACAAGGACTAGGCATCTTAAAGTGGCGAAAAAGGAAATAATTAAAAAAAAAAAAAAAGGAAAAGATCAAGTATGAAGAAAACATTCATTATTGATTTTGGTTTTCTTGGTGATGATGCAATACATATGCTTTTTTTGTTTTGCTTCGTTTTTGTCTTTTTTTGTATTTTGTATTTTTTTTTTTTTTTGAGATACAATGGTTTTTATTGCTTGTATTTATTTCTGTTTATTCCGATCGAACTGGATTTTATTTCATTTATTTTTTAATTTACAGACACTAGTCTTCCGTAATTCATGAACTAGTGAAAGCTCAAACTACGGATTTAAAAGGAAAGTTTGTTGCTCTAAAGTACTTTATTGTGTGTATTTATTCTCTTTATTGATTCTATAAAACTAAATTGATTAAACAATAATTTGGTCAGAGGGTTTAGCTCATGGCATTCACGTTGTAAGATTCACGTTCAAATCCCTAATTTAGAAAAGAGAGACAAATTTAATTAGTTCTGTAATTCGTCATACATTATATTGAATTCCAAATTAAGTTACCAGATATCAACAAGATAATTAATGTCCTTTTTTTTTCCCTCCTTAACTAGAGATCACAACCTTGTATTTCATTGTAAGTAATAAAAAGCAGCATCCCATATTAATGCCCGTTTTTTAAGCACATATTAGACGTCCGGTTTGGATCTAAAGTTACAACTCAATTTTTGTTTTTGTTGTTGTTGTTTTTTTTTTTTCCCCTAGAAAGTTAACCTCGGTTTCACTATTTACAGTTACTATTACAGTTTTGTAACTCATATTTCAAAATCCATAACTTTACATATACAAGTCTAAATGAGATATATTTTTTTAAATTGCATAGAATTTCGATATGAACGAACTTTTTTGTATTAATTATATTTCTTTTTTTCAAATACATTTCAAGCTATTACCCTTTTTAACTCTATCAATTCAAACGCTTTATCAAACGCACAACTTAATTTAAACCTAAATTTTATAATCCAAACCCATACATTAAATGCATGCTTAGTTTCTTTTTATGGTCAATATTTAATAATAATATACTTTTTAGTACCTTAGTAAGTAGTAATGAAATACGAATGTATATGTACTATATGCGTTTGGTTCGCTGATTGGAGATCAAATTTTTAAGTTAGAATTGGATGACTTTTCTAAAAACTAGTTATTTTGATTTATTAGAATAAAGATAAAAATGGAGAGGAAAAATTTGAGTTGGAGATGTACAATGAAATGGAGGTTAACTGAATTATGCGATTTATTAGCTTAGGGTGGGTTCTGATATATTTTGACCAGAAAAAATCAGAAATAATTTTATGGCCATTAATTCAGAAAAAATTAAAAAAAAAACCCTAAAACAATTGTCAGGCAAAATAATTATATTAAAAAAAAAAAAGCCTACGACACTAATTTGGGGGAAAGAATTTTTTTCTTCATAAAATTTGTTCCAGAATCTTTACCTCTTAGGTTTGAGTACCGCCAGAAAAATTACCTTTTTCTTTTTCATTTTGCGAAAAACAGTTTTACATAAGATTAAATTTAGCAAATTAAGGCAATACCCAATTATTTTCCCAAATATATACTGTTTCCAGTTTTAAATCTTCTAATAGAATTAAATTGATATATATATATATATACACATATATATTTTTTGCAACTATTGTTTACTACTGATCATGAATTTCTAATCGATCAACATCTTTTGTTTTAGAACTGTTTAAGCCGCTACAAAGACTAACGCGTATACAACATATATCTAGGAATAACATTGGTAGGGACTCTAATCTTTTTACCAACTTTTTAATTATCTCAAAAAAAAAAAAAACCTAATCTGTGTGTGACGAGTTTTTATTACTGTTATTATTACTTATTTTTACATTTAAGAGGAAAGGATTTGTACTTACATCTTAACATGAAGTCAGATGTGAAATTATCACTACAACCATACAAAATTTTCCTTAATTAATGACTACATATACAAATATATTTTTATTGGAAATTGTATTCATCAATGAAAAGAAAGACACAAATAGATTGGTATTAAAAAGAGTAAATAAAGCAGCTGAGATACCTACCATCTTTTATGTCTAGGTCCTTCAGTGCTTAAATGCTTAATTTTCTTAAGGTGAACTAGTAAATTAAATTAGTTGACTAAAACTTACAAGAAGATCATGCATGTGATTCATAATAATCCTTCAATTTCAGAGATTATATCAATTGGCATAATTGATCAGTTCTTTTTTTTTTTTTAGCCAAAAAAAAAAAAAAAAAAAAAACAAGATTATCATCTTGATTATTGTCATGTTTCTTCCATATACTATACAAAAAGTATTAAGAAGGGTATTTGTCACATCTGCCCTAAGACTTTTATGATTAAAAATATTACTTCCAAAGTTTGAAATTTAATTTTGATAAAAGGAAAGAAACTAAAAGTTTGTCAAGGGGTGTTAAGGGAAAATTAGTGAAGAATTAATTACATTTTTTTTTGTCTCTGAACTATAGGTTCATTATTATTTTAGTTTCTAAAATTTGAAATGTACTAAAATCAATCCTCAAACTATCAATTTGTCCTATAGTCATTTTCGCCTTAAATATTTTTGAAAAATAGAGAGTAAATATTGATGAAAATTACGAGTATTTTATTTGAGGTTTTCACACTCAAATTTTAATATAATTTGTATAAGCTGTAAATTCTCAAATACCCTAATACTAAAATGCAAAAGTAACTACTACTAAAATGCCAGTGATCTTTACGTGATAACTAGCTACAATATATTTTTAACAGTGTTTTAAATGAAAGGATTGTTATGAGATAAATTAATAGTTCGAATAATGATCATGATATGATTTTATTCACCATTAATTAGTTACAAAAGAATCAATTGTATGTCACATTGATTCGTTGTACAAATTATAAGCTATATAATAAGATGAATATTTTAATGTCATAACTATCAAATTTAAATTTAAAAAGATAATAGTTATAATGCTAATAGTAATGTTAGGGGGACATAACCTTTAATCTAAACTGTAGAATACAAACTCACGTGTCGGTGAATTGTTGTCTTTTTCATTGATAGATATAATCAATTATTATGATAATCTTTTAAACACTTGTCAATATAAAAAATTATAACTCAAATACCACATAAATTGGTACTCAAAATTGAGATTAACTAGAATTTTGAGTCCTTAGCATTTTTCTAATTTTAAAATATCCTCAAAATAAAAAATGCTATTAGAATATGGCTATTATTGTAAAGAAAACAAAAACTTTAATTGTAATTAAGAAAAAGAAGAGGGTATGTTTCTCGTCTGAGGAGTGAGGATCAACAATTAAATGGACTTTACCATGATATGAACTAATCCTCTCTGATCGTCTGATCAAAGTGATTAAATGCCGTTCGATTTCTCGGGATGTATTGGCCATAAATGACCAGACAAAAGGCAAAACCAGCTTTTGGAAATCGGGGTGTTGAATGAAATGAAATAATAACATGGGTGAATTATAAAAAAATAAAAATAAAAATAAAAAATTAGTGGCATTTTCGTAGTTTATGAGAAGATGAGGTCTGAATCGCATAGCCTTTACGTGAAATGGTAATAATCCCCACGGAAATGTATGCCCAAACACACAGACACACCCCCTTTTTCTTTACTCCGAAATCTGTATCAGAAAATGACACTGCACTGCAAACTTTATCAGTCCATTTTATACAAATATATATCACCTATATAAATATATACAATATAATAATTATAAAAATTATACCCTTATTTTCTTTCAATATTATTTCCCAAATTTATTTCTTCTCCTTTGGGTTTACAGGTTGCTCTTCCATGGCTTCCACTATCTTCTTCTTCTTCTTTTTTCTCAATCACACACAATTTAAGCCAAGAGATAATACAGACATATTTATTTTTATGTATATTAATATATAACGAAATAACAAAAGAAAAAACATACAAATTAAATTAACTGGGCTGTGAAAAGCGACTGTGTTTTTATTAGACAAATATATATATATTTATATGTTCCTTCAGTTTACGAATTAACAATCATAATCAGCCAAAAAAAAAATTTTTTACCCAAATACGATCTCTCTTTGTAAGTTAAGATGGGGTCGGACCGTGCCCTAGCCGAAGCTCCAGATCAAGCTCTTCATCGCCGCCATTATTGTCAGCCGATTCCGAGGGTTCCTCAGCCGGCCTGCTCCGATATTGACGGTCATGACGTCTGCGGTGAGTGTTAGTATCGATGCGGTGGTCCCGGAAATTCACGGATGGCGAGAAAGCCGGCCGCAACAAGTCCCGCGGCAGATATGGCGAGGGCGCGAGCGACGGAGGCTCGGAGCAGGAGTAGGCAGTGCCGTTAGGGTTTTGCAATTGGTAGACAAGACATAATCCGCCGCCGCTGGCGACGAATTCCCCGGTCGGGATTATGAAAGAGCTGGAGGAAGGCCCTGCGGACGACGAATTGGAAGCGGCGACAGCGGTGGTGGCGGCGGCGGCAGAAGGGTGGTTGATAATCGAATTGGGCGGCGAGATGACTTGGTGGAGGCGTGCACGGTCGCGGCGGTGCACATTCATGTGGCCGCCGAGGGCTTGGGCGGAACGGAATTCCCTGCGGCAGAAGGCGCAGGTGTAGGATCTCGGCGGCCACGTCGTCCCCATGACGTTGCCGGTGTCCTCCGCGAAGGCCCGCACCTCCCATGAGTCGTCGTCTTCCGCCGGGTGGCCGTGGGAGCTAGGGTTCCACATCCAAGCAGGAATAGTATTACTAGAAGAAGTGGTAGTAGCAGTAGTAGTAGAAATAGTAGTAGAAGAAGTGGTATTATTATTATTAGGGTTTAATTGAAGTTGATTTTGGCTATTGTCCTGTGATTGAGTCAAGTTGTGGAGGTGGGTCAAGGAGAGAAGGCCAAGCTCTGTAGCCATGGTACTATTGCGTTTCTAACATATTTAAGATATATAGATATATAGATATAGATGATATGGGAGTTGATGTGGAAGGGCAATTCAAGAGGAGAAAAATGGGTACTTAAATATATATATATATATATAGATATAGATATATTTTATTTTTTCTATTTATGTATATACATATATATATTATATACAGTACTACTACTACTGAGATGGGGATATGGGCTGTATCAGCTAAAGGAAAAGGTGAACAGAGATAGAGAGTCAAGACAAATTTGAAAACCCTAGACCACTGATCGAATCTATCACCAACATTTGTCAACCAAGTGATTGGATTTTAGTAATCTTGGGATTATAATATGTCAGCCCACCCAGTCGCTAGCTAGAGAGTTTTTAACGAGACATATTTTAAGTTTGTTTTCAATATATGTGCTAATTTAACTCAAATCTCAAATCTATGGGTCTCGTCTCCGGTTATTTTAATAGGTATATATTTCTTACCTTCTACCTAAGCTGTTTTGTTTTCTCCTTTGTTTTATTTTTAACCGTATCATTATTTTTCTTCTTCTTTGATAATACATGGAATTGATAAAATGATTAAGATGTTAGAATGGTGTAAATTTAGTCAGAATGTTTTAGTACACCTAATAGTTTTTATGACCATTATTTAAAAAAAAAAAATCTATGGTTATATGTTTTGTGAATGAGGACACTTTAAACTTTGGCTTCGTCGCCCGTGTGAATATTTAGTACTAAATCATGAGCTAATCTTGGTTTCTGGACAGCTGATAACAACAATTAACAAAATGATTAAAATATATATAGACAAAAAAGTTGAGAAACAAAGCGGAAAGTCCTACTTAAGCTAGCTAGTTCCTGGAAGACGGTGAGATATTGTACTTATAATATATATATATATATATATATATAAACAAATATACTACTATGAAAGTTTCATTTTGTTTTGATTGTTTGGCGTGACTCTTGTACCATATATATAGATTGTGGAGTTTCAATTAGTTTCTTAATGGTTGAATCTTTGTGAACTACATATATGAGGTATTCAATTAGTATAGCCAATTAATTAATTTATGCCTTGGAATGTTTTCTGGAAATTCACAATTTCTTCTGTATTAATAATCCATTTAACTTAGTGGGTTAACTAATAAACTGGACCATGGCTCTAATATTCTCGGATACAGCAACAAATTTATTACATGTACAGAAATTGACTTAAATAGAAATTATAAGAAAATATGTCGTGATATAAGTCAAATGACATTGTAGGACCCTCATGACTTGGCGCCCTTACATAATTTAAATCGGATTCTTGAGACCTATGTTAGGAAAAACAAAAAAAAAATAAATAAAACGACATTTTTTTTCTGCATGTCATATATAATAATCCAATATTAGGGATGTTCTTAATTTCTAACTCCTTCATCTTTGTAAAACAAAATGAAAAAAAAAATCTACATTTATCTAATAAATTATAATTATCTTATATATGTCTTCCAGCAAAAAATAAAAAATAAAAAATATCATATGTCAAAGTGACCAATGCTTATATTCAAATATATATATGATCAATTAACTTTGATAATAAAAGTTGTTATAAATCAACAGATGGAATATCCTGAAAATAATTCTGTTAATCAATGGGACCGATTCTAATATAATTTTAGAGTAGAATTCATAGCATGATCTACATTGATGATAACGTACCAGTTGAGTCAAGTCAAATTTCTACATCAAGCAATGCAGTTGTCATTGATATTTCTTTTTAATCTCAAATAATGTTTTCAAGAAGATGAGCACTGTTGCTTCCAAAAGTTGGACTGAGCAAGTTGCTACCGAAAGTTTATTCCGGTTAAAAAAAAAAAAAAAAAGCAAGAAGCTCTATAACACTAGGGATAGAGACACAGAATTGAAAAAAAAAAAAAAAAAAAATCTTGGATGGATTTAGCGGGTGAAAACTTTTTTGAAAATCGAAACCTTAAAGAGGAAAATACAATTAACAATCATATTATTGCTTAGAAAGAGGTAAAATTTATTTCTTCGTATTCTTTGGAGAAAATAGCATATCTTGATATTTTGAGGAAAAATTTGAATGAAAATCTGGTTAAGAAAAATTTATCCTACAAACTTCATATGACTCTTGATTGTTTTTTTTAATGTTATGTTATGTTTTTTTTTTTTTTTAATGGATTCTCCTAGGTTGTTTTTATTTGCTTGCCTGTTTTTTTTTTTTTTTTTGTTATTTTAGTTTTGAAAGTTCTTTTTTCTTTTCTTTTCAATAAAATTTTTCGCTCAATAGAAAAGAAAAATGCTGTAAATAAAGAGAAAGTTCGATTGGTCGGTTCAGAGTGTCAAAGCACACATGGGTATCTGACTTTCTTTATCCTTGATTTTGTTGAGAATGGTACATTACATCTGATGCTATCGATTGTTTGCACCATTCCCAATAATTGTCCAATTTATATCAAGCATTTTAAGTTTATATAACTAACTATAATATAATCCTAGCTCACCATTCTTAAGATTGAAATTTAAAGTTGTGAAACATATTCTTTTATTTTATTTTATTTTATTTTTTTTTTATAGATAGGTATTCATATACCGTTTCAAAGTTACCACATTTTCATACTTATTATGTTTGCCAACATGTTTTATTTGACAAATCAAATGTGAATAGTTGATTAACTTCATATCTGAAAATAAACTATCTTATAATTAGCTTCTTTTTTTTTTGTTTTTTTAAGAAAAGTATATATATGTATCACAGATAGTATATTTTATAAATTATGTAGACATTGGCCAATTCTTGTTAACGGTCTGACCAAGGAAACAAATAAACTAATATATAAAATCTTACTTGTTTTCTCAAACATTGTTCCATTCAGCGAAAAAGATTGAAAAAAAAAAAAAATGAAAACATTGTTTACAACGTCCAAAATTTATGCCACCAAGTTCCAAGACATGGGACCTTTACAGCTTGTTGTACTCATCGTATCAAAATATATCTCACTCACTAACATGAAGACTAGTTTAAATTAATTAGGAACTGCACGCTTTGACTAATAACTAATCAACAAATTGCGATATATATATATATGTAAAAATTATATTATCATCTTAAATATTGTCTGTCATCTCTTATAATATATTAATTAGTGCATAAAACGCTAAAATCTGTCGTATTCAATAGACGACTTTATAAGTAGCTATATTGATGTTATCAGTAATGTGGAAAGGATATTCTTGAGATGGTTGATTAATTTTCAAAATACATTAATTTAATAATTAATTCTCTTGTGCAGTACTGTGTGTAAAATAATATCATATATAGAGTTGTATGTGCACGCATATATGTATGTTGGATTAGGACCAAAAAAAAAAAAAGGGCCGCCCATAAAACGATAAAAAGTGTAGGACACAGAATTTAAACACAGACATTTATATAATCCAACAAACATTTTAATCTTGTTATTTATTCAATCTTTTTAATCCAGCAATATTCACAACAAATCTTCTGCTCGACAAACAAATGGTACCACTTACTAGGTTGTATATGTTATGTTCGCGAATCAATAAACTCTATGTGTCACACACAATTATGAAATATCACATCTACCAAGGGAATTTAATCGTGCAACAAAACTACATTTATAAGTGGGGAGAGTTAATCTTTACTCTGAGTAATATCTATACATGAGTCAGTTTGACAAAGTTTTTTTAAAAAGTTGCTTTTAGTTTATTATTTCAAAAGACTACTACTAAAAATATTTGAATGATTTATCAGAAAAGTTTTCAGTTTCCATAAGAACATGCAATCAAAATTTAAAAAAAAAATGTAGCTTATGATAAAAGCTTTTATAAGTAGATTTTAAAAGTAAAAATAAAAAAAAAGTTTAAATTGTACATTATAAACTTTATTTAATATTTTAATTAATTATTAGAAAATTTAAAAATTATTTTGACCTCACAAGTTCTTTTGATTTCAAACATTTTTTTTCTTTTACTGTCTAAAAGCAAAAGTAAAAACTCTGTAAAACCGGTCTTATATGTATATACCACCATTTTATGAGTTGATAAATTTATATTATATTGAAAGCCTCGTAACAAACTCTTGCGTTCTCGATGTTATTTGTCCCCCACTATCCCTTTTTTTTTTTTTTTAATTTATGAGCAAAATTATATTAAAAATTAAAAAAAAAGTCTGACAAGCATAAAACGAAAACTAGAAAAACAAAAGAAAAAAAAAAAAAAACCACTGGAAAATATCGTTTACATTTTTTTTCCTCTATTTTAAATCTGTTTACATGTTTTTCTCCTTCAATGGAATAGATCAAATTGATCTTTAAAGTTCTAGGTCCAAAACAAATTATCAACTTAAATAGAAGTGTAGACTGTTGTCGAGTATACATTTATCTGACAGGTTTAAATTTGAAACGAGACAATTAAAAGGAATTCTTGGGACATAAGAGAAACTTTTAGAAAAAAAGATCCATAAATTTTGCATTAGAAAACTTCAAAGGAAAAAATTAGTGTGTGTGTGTGTGTGTGTAGGAGAAATTTCAGTAGAGCTTATTAGAAGCTAATTGTGGGCAAATGTGGCTACACCTGTGGATATAGTAGTAACACTTAAATGACATAAATTTGTATTTGTTTGGCATATTAGTTTAACTTGAATTAAACTATCTTTTTTTTTGGGCTGAATTTTTTTTTTTTATGAAAAGTTAACAAAAATTATAACTAATTTTTAAAAAATCAATTAACTCTAACTTAAAAATTTTAATTACAACTAACAATCTTAACGGACAAAAATCATTGCATCAACACAACATAAAAAATTAATGCTAGACCAATATCATACAAACTTAATTATCTAACATTTGTCTTATTTTGGTTAAGAATGAAAAAAATTGTATCATATTAGTTAATAGATTTAAAAAAAAAAGGGTGATTGTTTAAGTAATTTTCTCTAGAAAAAAGGAGTACCTCTTAACTTACTTTAGTCACTGCCTTTTAATTTTAATTGAAGGTTACACAAACCCGATGGTATAAATCATGATTAAAAATGATAAATCTATTATAATATAGTCAAATTCTAGAACGAAAACCACCCACGCCTCACGTAAGGTTTCCATATTAAAAGATACTTTGTAGCACTTATAAAATAATTTTTTTCTAATTAACAAGTTTTCTGTCATGACAAGCTCGTACATTTTTCCGACTAAAAGGTGGTTTGTCAGCAAATCAGTCGACTTTTATCAATGAAATATTTGTCAAGAACATTGTATTGTCGTTTCAAGACAGAAATCAACTTTTCAAAAGCGAAATAAAATGCACAAAGAAAAACAAAAATAACAAGGAGGGCAAGATGGAAGTTTACGTCAAAATTAACAATGAATGCACCAACTCCTTTACTAATTATGTATTTGAATTGTAGTTTTGAAATTGGTTATATACAGTTTTTTTATAGATAACTAAAAGTATTTATTAATTAGAATGTACTAATTTATGTCATTGAATATAAACCTTCGTTTAGGAATCATCCGAACTGTAATATTTAGATGAAAATATTTAAACGAAAATATTTAAACAAAATCATTTAAATTGTGATCCAAAATGTAAACATTTAAAACAGTACATTTGACTAAAAACACTTAAATTTATATTTAAATGTCAAAGTGGACATCCAAATGCTCAATATCAAATGGTACAAATTAAAGCAAATAGTTACCTCAGGCAAACCAATAGATTTCTTTGAAAAGAAACTGAAGTTTCTCTCATATTGACAGCAAGGAAAGGAGAATCCTCTGGTGAACTAGTTTTTATTTCGTTACGATTGTCAGAGAAGAAAAAAGAATTTTGAGTTATATGGTGAAGAGGAAATTAGAAAGTAAAGAAGCAACTTATTAGACCCATTATTTTTTTGTTTTTCAAACTTCATAAATATATATATATATATATATTAAGGAAAAGAAAGAAAGAAAAAAGAGAGAAAAATTTAGCAAAATAATCATACCTATAAGGATTTAATCATAACATAGATTAGATTCAACATTCATTTTATTTTATTTTTCTTTTCTACCAAATAATATATATATATATATTTCTTATCCTTCTTTTCTATGCACTTCAAATTATTTTAAAGTTCTCTACCTACACGACATGTCGTTTCATTATCAGCGACATGTCGCTCATTATTCATGCTCGTTTTCCTCATCGTTTGAAAACGTGTCGTTTTCTCTCCTTAATCGTTAATCCTCCATGTCGTTTCCCTTCCGTTTATGGATTTAGCGTTCAAGGTACAATTTGACAAACAACTGACAAGTTTATTTCCATACGACAACTATCTGCTCACTTCAGCTTCTGCAACTTCAGTCTCAGTGCTTCAAATTATCTGATCAGAGATGTTCTTTCTCGGCCCCCCCCCCCCCCCCCCCCCCCCTTTTTTTTTGTGTGTGTGTGAAAATGGGATTTATTTATTTATTTTATATATATATATATATCATATGTCCTTGTTATAATTCTGTTTGGTTATTAGAAAACTTTAATGGATGAAAATTATATTAAATCCAAGATTTTTTGTTAATTTATCAAGAAAAATTATTCGAAAGTGTATTTAAATCTATGAAAACAAATTAAAGAATAATGAGTCTTTCACAGTTAAATCTCTTTAGTTTCCTGAGGTGCTCTATGAAGTATCTTTCTTAATGGGAAGGAGGAAGAGAACAAATATTACGTATTATGATTTGACTTGCGAACCACAACCCTTATAATGACTTTTATATACTAACTCAAATTAGGTTTCCATCAACCCTAATTTAATTAGTAATGGGTTTCTACATATTAAAAGTCATACCTAATAGATATTTTTAGAACCTAATTAATAGATCACTTATTTGACACTATTAAATTAGATGGCCTATAATATAATATTATTTAATATGTAAGTCCATAATAGGAATTAATAAAATCCCAACAATTCAGCCAATGGGTCATGTGACTTGCCAAGCTTCACCCTTTTCTGGTAACGATATTCTTTCCCAACTCTATTTACTTGTTTTATTTTTTTAATTTTTCCTTTTTGTTATAAGCATCTATAAATTTTTTTGAGGTATTTATATGTATATATATATATATGTATGTATGTATGAGTATATCTATACAATTGTGGAGTTCTAAGCATCAAAGCAAATAGGGAATCATACACCTTTTCTTTTTCTTGCATGAACTATGCAGTGTGGTGTTCATCGCTGATGTGGGTCATTTGGATGGAGACAAACCGCAGAATCCATTTTAAGAAAAAGGAAATTAATAAATTTGTTCTATCTTTTCGAGAAAGCTAAATATTTATTACCTAATTTGTGGGCTTTCATTGATAAAGTTTGTGAAGGCGTGTGAGTAATTAGAAAGTTGTATTAGGCTTTTAGAGTCTACGCTTTGTTTTGTTCTGTTTCATGTCTTTTTGTTACTTTTTCACTTGTAGATTTCTTGTCCTTGAGCCTTTTATACTGGTTCCTTTATTAATATGCTACAGTTTCTTGTAAAAAAAAAAAAAAAAAGCATCATAGCAAATACTTGTGAAAACATTTTGGAGTTACAAAAGATGCAAAATTTTGGGCAAATGGGATTTTTTTTTAATTTTTTTAATTTTTTACCATGTTTTTGAAGAACTGAGAGGATGTTTGGCATTTCATTTCATTTTAAACTAAATTGTACTTTTTCATCTCAGTTTTTGTTTTTTCTAAAAAAGTTTTTTGTCTTTTTTAAAAATTCAACAAAAATTACTATCGAAATTTAAAAATCTTAAACTAAACTCATTCACCAAACACCCCCTAAAAGTTTCATCCTTTTTTTTTTTTTAATAATTTTTTTTAATGTTCTTCCGAGCTGCAGAAATATATTAACCAGCTTTTATTTAGATAGATGAATTTTCCACACACCTTTTGAAATTTCTTCATGGCACTAACAAAGTTTTTTTTTTTTTTTTTTTAATTTTATTTTTGTTTTATTTTTATTTAATAGTCAGGAGTCCTTGTGTAAGTAAGTCAATTTTTCAAGGAAATCTCAACTTTAAAACTTGGTTTTCTTTCTGACGGTATACTTGTAAGATCCTTACTTAATGATCTAACTTCGTATCTTGTTATGCATCCTAAACAGTGTGATATGTACCAAGTGACGGATTTTTTTTGTAATTTATAGGCAATTGCAGAGTGGTCCAAAATTGAAATGCATTCATTTTATTTATCTGATTAATCTTGAGAAGAGAGTAGTAACAAGTTTTTAGCTATATATTTGTCCTATGGTGCTCACTGTGCTGCATGACTAAGACAGCTATTTCAGTTGCAATACCTTTTAACTGTAAATATTAGAACATCCGGGCAAGTTGCAAATTGGATAGTCTCGATTTCGACTGCATTTTCTTGGCATTAATCGTTTCTTTGAAATCCTGCCCCTTTTTTCAATGCTTTGTTGAAACAGTGCAAATATTAGTCTCCCCGGTATATTTGCAAGCCAAATTTAACCTGTCGTTGGTGTTTGTAGTAAGCCGGACTATGTATGTAAACGCGATACTTATGGGAAATGCCAAAGTTCCTGAATTGACAAAAGTTTCATTAAAGTTCTTGTTCTTTTTTTTCCCCTGCTGAGATTACATACTTTGGTTGGTCGTCCTGTATGTTTGAGTTTTTGTGCCTTTTCAAGCGGTAGGAAAAACTGGAAATTGTTTAGTTCCTTCGGCTATGTGGTTTGATAGGACGTTTGTTGTGTCATTTTGATATGCTCATGAGTGCCAATAGGTTCGCAAAAGTTAAAACGAAAGTATCAATTTAGGATTGTATGGCGGAGAGCTGAAACGAGGATATTTACTGGTTGGTAACAATCTGTAAGAATGGAAGAGTTTTTCTTTTCTTTTATTTCCTCCCTTTTATTCCTAATCTGTATTTCTTGGTAACTTGGTCGAAGGTTAGCGAGTCGTTTCTTAAACTTTACTAAAATCCTGAGTCCTGTTTGGGTTTCATCTTTGTTTATTTTTAACTTCGGGATGGATTTTTGGCCTCTGAAAATTTATAACATCTGTAAACACACTCCCTTGTATAAACCAAACCTTGAGTTTTCGAGAACATGTGCTCTTTTTATCTTTGTATCTTCTCTTAATTATGCAGTCTCTAACGTTTTTTTTTTACCCCTCTTCTTATACAACCCCATTCAACATCTCCTTTGCAAAACAGCTTTCTCAGTTTAAGTTTCTTAATTTTCCAAATACAAATTCAAACTTGTGTCTGCCAAATTACCGGTTGTCGACACAGCATACTATTCCAATGACGAATGCAGGTTACTATTAGCATCTGGTCAACAGGATTATTTTTGTATGTGGAACTAGTTTAAAGCGACTTCAAAAAGATTCTAGGCTAAAATTATGTTGCAATGACAATGGAATAACCATGTGTTGTTCAGCTGAGCAGAGATGAGCTAGGGAAATGTCCCTCAACTAGAGAGGGGATAAACACCCACCTTATTTACTTTGTATCAAACCATTAAGTTGCGAATTCTGCAACGTTTGATTTGCGTCCTCATAAATGCTTCTCATTGCTGTTTGTATTACTAGGGATGATCTCTAACCATCCAACTCATGTCCTTGTAGTAATCAGCGTCCAGAATTTATCCGCCGTAGTTTTGGAGAAAAAACCAAAATGATCATAGCCAAGATAAAGGTACGTCTATCAAACCATTGATACCTAACGCTGCAGTCATATTATGACTTGCCGAATTGCCGAGCGCCACATTTTATGACTTCTTTTATTATTTATTATTTTTTAATTAATAATGAGTATGAATTCAACTGTTGCGGCCAGTTGATCTAACTCAATCATATGACGATAACGCATAGCCCTTAATTTAGCTGCTGTAACCATGTTTTTTCTCTGTGAGGTTTGGGACTTTGTTATTTTGGACAGACTTTGCAACTTGGCATTGGCAAGTTAAGTTGTTGGGCCAAGGTTAACCAAATCATCCATGTCGTTGAACCGCCCTTTATTGGGCCATTCTGTTCAAGTAGTAAATGGAATTCAGAAAAGAATAAATTTTGATTTTTAATAAAACTGCTATTTCAATTATCTTGGCATGATTAGTTTTTCCGGAATGAGAGGCAGAATAAACGAAAAAACACTTGGCTATCATTCTCATTTTCCAAAGGGGTCAATGAGATTCCACAAAACATGATTCCGTCGCCTATTTTATTTCGTACGAAAGGCCCTACATGAGCTGGCAAAGCTTGATGATAAAAATATTCTGATGTATTAAATTGTTTCAAGTAATTGTGTCCATTAAAAAGAGGTCCTAAAGTTTGCCGTGACATTTGATATTGCTTTCATGTTGTAAGACACGTGAACATTGTGGCCCGAAAAGTTTGGTACTAACTCAGCTAATTTCTCTGGGATCCATATTCTTTTGACAGACAAATAGGTGATATTCTTAATAATGATGCGTGCGATATAAAATACTAATCTCCGTCCGTTATGTGTTTTTAAAGTAGATTGAAAATGTGTTCTAAATGAAGGTTTTCAATTTTTCAACGAAGTAAGCTTGCCTTTAACATTTGTGGTTCATGTATGAATTTTGTCACCAAAATATTTAGATTATGATAGCTCTGATCCTGAATAGAAATGTTCTGAAGTCAATGCATACTATTCCTTAGATATTGATCAGATTTTTTATTTTATTTTTAACATTGCACATTTTTGATGTGTCCTCATATTGACAAGCTCAAATGAAGGACAGCTCATTCTCCGCGGGTGGCGGTGTTCCTATGAGCCGCCTGCAGGAAACGAATACTACTCGACTGCGAGCGTTGACATGAGGATGGTTGGTGAGATTGTTCGGATTCGATTAGGAAGGAAATTAAAGAGTCTTTGGATAATCTACTTCACCTGCATAGCTTGCAAAGAGTGTTCCTCGCCGCTTGTTCACTTTCTACCCACTCTTGGCACCACCCCACTTGCATATTTCTTCCCCAAAAGAGACCGTTCCTTGAAGACTTTTGATTCCAAAATTTATGTCTATCCTTTGCTTTATTTCTCTATGCTGACTAATTAGTTTATTAATTAATTCAACTCTCTTTTGTCTGGCTCAAGACTATTATTTTAACCTTACTGATGTAATAATAATAAAAGAAGTTGTTGGGGAGGAAAGAACTGCTGACCCCTCTTTAGAAAGAATGCTTATACAGAAATTGAGCCCACTAATCGACAAATTTAGGATGAGAGCACTCTTCTAAATAGGATTTTTTTTTTTTTTTTTTGGATTTGCGGGGCCTTTAGGCACCCGCTTTATTAATTTGAAAGAAAACCTTCAAGTTTCGAGTTAGGACCTAAGATTGGAAACCTCATTCTGTGTATGTGTGTGGAATATGGGCATCCGCTTTATTGACTTGAAAGAAAACCTTCGAGTTTTAAACCTAGGACCTAAGACCCGAAACCCACTTACCACCCGTTAATATGGCCCCAGCAGGGCACCATTTAAGGATAAAGAGGACTAACTTTTGTCCACTATGATGTTCTGCTAATTTGTGCTGCAACTAGATGAATTGTGGGATTCTATTCATAATTGAGGCCGAATTTGATAGGCTTCATTTTAGCTTTGTCGTTTGTTTAGAAACACTATTATAACTGTAATATAAGAAATTAATTTTCAGTAATATTTTAATCTTCCCTCTTAATCACGTTAGATGTGGATGGAAATTCCAATCTTGGACCACATTCCTTCTCACTTGGTCAAAAATCAAGATACAGTCTCAATTCCGCTTACTATTATCACATTACATAAACTGACACTGTGACACAGTACAAGAGCACGAAGTCCTGAGTTCTCTTGTAAAGTACGAAATGCTATCAGGCATACAAGAGACAAGCTTGGTAGCTAGCTGTATGAACTTATTGGCCATGGCACCGTAGACTGGATCGGGATCGAAACAAGAGAAGCAAATGCAGGCAAAGGGCAAGCAAATTAGCGGGGCAAGGACATGGGGTGGTCCCTCCTTCAAAATGGGTCTGAAATTAGAGTGCCTAAAACATTGGGGGACTCACGTGGGAGCGTGGGAGGAATAAAAGCCCTTTATTTGTAAAACCACCCTCTGCTCTGCACATGCTTTACTCATTGGGCCCCGTGACTTGCACGTGCTCACGTGGATGCCGCCAACCCCCCCACCATTTGAACTTTCAATTTCTTGGACTTTAATGCTGGAGCAGACTATTGCTGTTTTTTTTTATTTTTTTTATTTTTTACATTACTGTTCAGTTTTAATATGCACGTGGTTCAGCAAATTCTTCTTCTTTTTTTTTTTTAATTTTATTTTTTTATTTGTTGCAATGAAAACATGTTTTCCGTTTTTTTTTTTTTTCGATGAGAAAATTTTCATAGTTTATTGTAGAAAAGACAAAGGAGGATAAAGTTCATTCGCAACAGTTCTGCATATAGTGGCCTTTTGTATGAGCTGCAATGTGTGAATTAGACTATATCGTAATTAAAGTACTCATGATCAATTTGACAAAGGGATGTTACTCATTTATGAGCTAGTGTGTGTGTGTGTGTGTGTGTATAGATATGTATGTATGGTTTGTTTAGTTACTTTGTTCTCTTATAACATTTAAGTAGAGCCATCTTCTTATATATATATATATATATATCAATGACCATAATTCGAGAAGATTGTCATTCTTCATTTATTCCCTGCTAGCTCTAGGCTGTGGTCTTTAGTTTTTCTCAAGTGTAAACAGGATTAAAGGATTAAACAATATATATTTTTTAAAAAGTCACCCATATAGGTGTATAGCAGCAGAGGGAAGAAGAGATGAGAGTGGTAAATTTAAGGCTAAAATATTTTGCTTCCCATACAGTCCTCAAATATCTACTTTCGAGAAGCTTCGAGAATATGTATATATGTATATATTCATGCGTGTTTATACTTGAGTGACGAATGTTAGACAAGCCATACAAACCATGTTGTTATACATGTAACGTGTTTCCCTACACATTTACAAGCACATAACTGGTTCTAAATTAAAATTACTATTCAAATCCAAGATCAAAAACCCATTAGAGTTATCTCAACAGGTTAAAAAAAGGAGAAATTTAAATAGAAGTTTTCATATTCGAAATTTAGATTGATAAATAGAAGTCATATATAGGTCGTATGCCGTAATATATATATATATATATATATATATGTATATATCAATAGTCTTGGCAATATCAGTGCAAGGAGGGCCAAAACTTGCAGTTGCAGTCCATGATATGATATGAGATGAAATAGTCTTGGCATATTACCAATCCATCCGTACGTGCAGATTCATTTTCTGACACAAAATCTAGTAATTATATTGAGGCCACTCATGAATGAATTACATCACAAAATATTCACTGGCCTACTATAATGCTGCTGCCATAGAGTCTACTAAATATTGCAGCCTAGCTAGGTTCTTCAATTTATAAGTAACCAACCTCTCTCTAACAATATCTGATGATATACAATATATAAAGAACATATATAACAATTCAATATATATGTATATGTATTTATTTTATATTTATATTTAAAACTAGCTGGTCATTGTCAAAAGTTCAGTTGGTATGTTGTGTTCGAAATTGTTGCATGAATTTTTACTTTTTATGGCACTCCCGGAAAAGCATAACAAATATGATTCAATAATTGAGGTAAAGGTGACAGATATCATTTATGTAGTTGAATTCCTACTGATCTGGTAAAGTAGTAGTAAAATATAAACTGAAGAGACAAAACATATCGGTTCGAGCAATATTCTAATTTTTCAGATATTATTCAATGGAAAAAACGATCTAAGCCATTGAAAATTTGTCCTTTCTACAGAATTTTTAGCTATATATATATGGGTGTATATATATATATATGGGAGCCTCTTACGAATGAGAAGTCTTGTACTCAAAAGATTTCATATGCAACACAAAAGCTGCTACACATTTGGTGCACTATAATGGATGCATGTATATATAAATATATAGAAAATGTCTGTTATATGGCAGTCATACTGTATGGCGGTGCATTCATGATCGCTTGATGAAAAATGGATGACCGATTCTTTTACACTCCTCTCTATCTCTCTCTCTCCCTCCCTCCCTCCCTCCCTCCCTCCCTGCCGGAAGTCCTGCGGTGTCGGGCAATAGAGAATCCATATATATATATATATATATGTGTGTTGTTATCCAGCATCCTTATAAAATTATGTTTGTAATTTTTTTTATGGGATGTTGTAATAATCAGGTGATTTCAATATAATATTTTTTAATAATACTGATTCTTTTGTATTAATATTTAAGTAATACAATGTACATATAATCATAAATAGAATGTTATATGTAAATCAACTTGCTAGATGTATCCACTCATTAGATACAAATTATCTTATATATATATATATTTATATAGATGGATTAAAAAAAAAAAAAAGGCAGTGCCCACGTGAAACCCAAAAACCTTCAACTGCTGCAGCAACTCATTTACTCTGTCTCTTTGTTAGTACCTCTTTATATACATTGTCTCCTCCATAGGGTGACAGGCAGTTTATCCCATGTACCTATGCATCCTTTATTTTGTTACCCAAGAATTTAACTTTGTAGTGCAATCTCAATATTTCATACAATGTTATTGCTTTAATTAATTTGTCACCTTACCATTACAAGCAAATGTTTTGAACTTGATAAATCCATCAATGTATACCCATCAAACTTTTTTATTTTCCATCACCATTAATGAGAGCTCAACATGTCTCTGTTTTTATTTACAATATGGTTATTTACATTTTTGTACTTTATATTTTGTTTTTATTTAGAAAGTAATCCCAATATTTTGAAATTTTACATTTTTCCATATAAATTTATATCCTGTCTCGGTTAATACTTAATTTTGACAATAAAATGCCCGAATTACCCTTAAAAACAAAACTATAACTCAGTATTTATATTTTTTTACCATGTATTTTGTTTTTAGTCAAAAAATATACCGTGCCTTTCAAAGTTCTATTTAAAAAAAAAAAAAATTACTAGATTGTATTTAGTATAAAAGTTTAAAAATTTTCTTGATCAATGCTTAATTTTAACATTGAAAAAACCAAAAATACCCTTGAAATTGAACAAAAATATAGTTGAAAAAAATTTCTAATTAAATAAAGGCTAAATAAAGGGGCTGAGTAAGAGGTTAGAAGGGGTGCGTAACAGAGGGGTGGCAAGGGGTTGGATGGTTGTAAGGATGGGGTTGAGGTCTGAATTTTTCTTGAGAAAATTAAAGGTTTTGTTGTTTTATAATGTTTCTTCTTAGGGTATTTTGGGTATTTTTAGGTCAAAATAAGTGTTGATCAAGAAAACATATTGATGTAATATTAGTTGTAACATAACAAAGTAAAATGCATGACTTCGAATGCTGGGGTTTACTTTCTTAATAAAAGCAAAATACATGGTATAAAAAGGTAAACAATCTAAATTAGATTTATCTTTTTAAGAGTATTTTGGGTATTTTTAAGTCAAAATTATGTATTGAGCAACAAAAGGTATAAATATGTAAATTAAATGAATATGATGATATAAAATTGTAAAAATACAAAATACAAAGTATACTTTTTGAATAAAAATATAACTTAGAGTAAAAAAATGTAAATAACCCTACACAATATAAATATGACATGACACAAATTTGACATAGTTTGGAAATTTGCCAATATTCACAAATATATAGATAACATTTATAAATGGGCTAGATAAGAATAAAAAGTACAATAAAATAATTTAGTAAGTTACCAAAGACATTCCAATCTCCTAAAATTAGGAGATTTTCCAATTTGACATGTAGCAACGTTTGACTCGATTGAATAAGTTCTGGTTTTTTTTTTTTTTTTTTTCATATTTAAATATGTATTTCGTCCATAAATGATTTTCTGCCATTGCATGAGGAGACAATACTCCATGAATCTGAATTATATCTATTTCCTAAATTTTGCAGACCAAAAGGTCCTCTGATGTTTTTTTTTTTTTTTTTCCTTTTTTGTTTTCTTTTAATATTTTTGGTCTTGCCAAATAATAAGAATATAACTGTATGTAGTTCTAACCTCAATATTACTTCATTGTAATATAAACACTAACCAATCTTTTAGTTTTTTTTTTTTTTTTTTGGGCTAAATAGTAACCAATCTTTTAGTTGATACACATAACAACAACTCAAGAAAATAGAGCCCACATATATATATATATATATATATGTATATCTATTTATGTATGTGAAGAAATAATAATAATAGTAATAAAGCGACAATACTTGTCATGTATGAGCCACATGGGCCGCTTATGATCATCGTGCTATAGTACTATACCATGATTATTTTATTTATTTCCTTTTAACTTTTTCTTTTTGATTAATTAACATTTTAAGCACTTGGGAATCTATTCCGTAATGGTTGTGTTTACCATATAAATCATTTTTAAAAGTGTTGGGACAAATTTGAAAGGAACAAGAAAACTTTATAATAGAATATATCATGTTGTTTAGTGTTTACAAGTTGGCTTTAGCGTTAGCCTTTTTCAAAAGAAGCGTTTGGCTGTGTTTGTCAAATTATGGTGATGAGTTTGGAGTTCTTCCAAAAAAGTAACACAGCTAGCAATTGTGTAATGAAGCATATATATACGAAAATGCGATATAACCTGTTTCCTATTTAATATTAATTTACTTCTATTAAACTGACGTTTAATATACATATATATATATAGAGAGAGAGAGAGAATTTTGTTCCGGTATCTTATGTTTTATTTATTTATTTATTTGATATTTTGATGTTGGGAAAATATTCCATTGAGATACTCGATCAATTATTTAAAACAGGAAAAAAAAAAAAAAGAAAAACATTTTAATCATGTGGATAAATAAAAGTGCGTTAATGGTTACCCATTAGCTTGAAAATATTGCATGCTGACCTTTTACTTTGAGAACTGTTTTTTTTTTTTTTTTTTTCCTTTCAAATTTTAACATGATCAATATAATCAGCGGTGCATGGTCTACCTATAACTTCAATGAGAGTATACACTAAACCATAATGTTTTTTATAAGGACTTATATAAAGAAAATTAATTTTCAGTGGAGGTAAAATGAGAAAAGTATAAAGTTTTTAAAGATAAAATTAATAAAAAACAACAAATGATCACTAGGGGTGGAATCCCGACCCCACTTGATATTGGGTGTCTCCGCCCATGTCAATATTGATGTCGAGGTAAATATGAGCGAGTTAAAAACTAATGATATATTGCTTTTTTAACCAAAAAAAAAAAAAAACTAATGATATACATGAATACAATTGCTAATGAAGTTTCTAACTTTCTTGCAAAATTAGCCGTAAAGAAATAATTAATCAAAAAGGAATAATATTACAATTTTCTTACCAACAGCAGACGAATATTTTCAAATTAATAAGGGCAAGAAACCTAACATGAAAGTAACTAATTAATTTTTAGAGAAACCTATATCTCCAAATTAAATCTTCACAAAGGTCTTAAAGGTTGTCCAATGATGGAGAACAAAGTCATTCTAGAAATTCTGTTGCAAGTTCAATCAAAGAATATTTGTACTTGGGGTTCTGTTATTATATTTATATATGTACCTATATAAATATATATTTATATGAGTCAAGTAAAGGTAAACCTAACGTATTTAATCCAATCTATATGTTTCAATGTTGGTATATCTCTAAAAGGTTAAAAGTAAAAACTGTAATTCAGCTTGAACATATAAAATAAATTAGTTGAAGGTAAAATGTGTCGATGTCCTGTTGCTTAATGATGAAGGAATCAAATTTACTTAGTTGGGTGATCAAATTGGTTAAATCACTTTTTATCCATTGTGAACTTATATATATATATATACATACATACATATATGTATAATAGTTTAATTATAAAGGGCAGTTCTTTTTTCAGTTGCTAATTAGGTTTTCCACCAGAATCCTATTAATTTATTTTTTGTTATTTTTTGCTTTTGTTTTATTAAAACCCAAGTTCTTTTATTTCCAACGTTTTTTTCTCCCTTTTTGGGACATTATAATTTGGTCAAATGAAAAGATGTTGGGGGCGAACATGTTTGATCCAAAAACATATACACCAACCAAACAAAAAAATGAAAATAAAAAAATAAAAAAAAACATTGTAACATACACAGAGACATGTTCAAGAAAGCAATATATATCATTAAATTTTATATATACGCGAAAGCTTAATATTTATTTCATTAAATAAAGGGCTTAGTTAATCGTAATTACCAATTAAAAAATGAAAAGTAATTATAAATTAAAAATCAGCTTATCAGACATCGTTTTAAGAGCTGCACATTCTGCTCATGTTAAAGCAAATTAATTACTAAATAATAAAATTAATGGTCAACAAAAGGACCAGTTGTATAAGCACCTTTTTAATCTTCATTATCATGTTCCATATACAGGTACATATAAAGTCTCAAATGCATGAATCTTAAAATCTTTAGTTCTTTATTAACTTGTGTACTTAATTTATGGGACTAAATATTAGATACATATATTATATAGTCTTGCAAGTAGGAAATTTGTTGACTATATATATAATTTTTAAGTTGTTTTACAATATCTAGGGAAGATTTACTAGGATATCTAGTATTTGTTTGGTTAAATTAATTAACTAAATTTATAATTATGAGAATCACTTGATCAATTTCAGTCAAATAATATTATTAATGATACTACTTTTTGCAAGCACGGGAATATATTTTAGTGTTTGACCCTGTAAATTTATTTGCGATCCATTTGTTCTTTATGTCAGTTAATTAAATGAACTCAGGTCGCTTTTTTATAGAGATATTATATAGATAGTCCACCATATGTTTATTTCTCTCACTGTTACACTCTTTTATAGTTAATGAAAAAAAAGAGATATTATACTACTTTAGGAATTGTATACATATATATATATTACTTGTTGTGCGAATTTAATATGGAGAAAGTACTATATATTAAGTTATATATATTACTCCTTAATTACTTAATTAGATAGTTATTTATTGAGGTAGCCAAAATAATAATAGACTATGAAAGTGTAGATAAAGATCCAAGAAGCTACATGTGAAATTAATTTTCTAGTTTGACTAAAAAGAATTAATAGAAACTAAAGTCTACATTATAAGCTCATCATATCATATATAACAATAGTTTGTCCTATAACTCATCCGAGGTTTTCTCATTTTATTCTTGTTATTCCAATCTTTCAAATCAAATATAATATATTTATGTAAATCAAAAATAAATTTACTAAAGTAGTGACTTTTTTTTTTTTTTTTTTTTGTATATATCTACTTTTCCCATACAATTGGAAACCGCCTAAATTCCCCTGAGGATCAATTTTTTTTTTTTTCCTGTCTTCGAATAGTATTATTACGTTAATATGTGTGTGTGTGTGTGTGTGTCTTGTGTCTGATAAGAATAATTACTTTGTTAGTGCATAACAATTTGAATATATATAAATTCAGTTTGCTAGGTTTTGAAATCAGTGAATGGAAGATCCATTATAATTTGTGCTAACATCTAAAAATTTTGTCTTATTGGGATGCTGCACAGGCCTGATAATCTGACAGTTTTGTGGTGTATATATATATATTAACCAAAAAAAAAATAAAAATCCTTCCAATATGACAATTAAGCAATTATTTGGTGGCCTACTGTAAATCAAGAGCTAAAGATTATGTCTAATTGTTTTAAAAATAAAATCGCGTTGTTTGAATTTTGAAAACAAAAGCATGTGGGGATCACCTTGGATAAACACTTAAATCTATATTAATTAATTAAACAGAGTTGTAAATTACCTCTTTAGCATCTTAAGACGCACGCTAATGATGTATTATTGGTTGACAACGATGTTTTCTTCGATATTATCAAAATCGTATTTATCAATATTATATATCAAAATACGACAAGTCTGCTGTTGTACATGCAATTGGAGAATTTTATTACTTTTGAGAGTCATCAAGGGAATACAATGCTCTAAATAATTTGGTTAGCACGCCAATAAGGATTAAAATATGACTTAATTTCATCCATTTTACAAGTTGAATTTCTCGCATTGTCGCTATCACTGTCTAGTCATCTTTTTAGAAACATATAGTGAAATATTCAACCTCTCCATTTTATAATGGACTTAGTGCGTAATTATTATCACTAGACTATACTTTCGTTTTGCATCATTGAAAACTTACAATACTGTATATATATAGTATATTTGTTAAATGTCAACCGTATGTATGGAGTATTTTTGTCATTTTATGTTGCCTTAGTTTTCCATTATGTTTTAACTATCTAACTTATAGCATATTCTTAACTACATATATAACCAGATGAACCGAATACTTTAGAATCACATCTACTCAACAAATTTAATGCCACCAATTTAAAATTAACTGTAAAATATAACATATTCAGATAACGAGTAGATTTAGATATCTAAATTATCATCATGTCAAATTCGTTCTCCTACTTAGAATGTTCAAAAAGATTAATTTATTTTACAATTAATGTAGATAGTCATAGACGCCTAGTATTGTATACATGTACAAGTTTTACACACATGCATACTATTCTTGTTTATAACACCGGTCCTAGTTGTGCGTAAAATTTTATGTATTTGAGAAAAGAAAGTTAATAGAAAAGAAAAAATAGATTAACATTGTTCTATACTAGAAACGAATATATGCTTTGTAAGTATTTTGGACCTATTTAGGGATAGCAAAAATCGCCGCTAAAACCATAATCTCTGATCAACGTGATTCTTAAAGTTATTTCATGTTATTTTTTTGTACATCTATTTTTTATTTATTAAATTGAATAAAGGTTTGGTGTGATTTTTGAGTTTTAGTAGGTGTCAATTTTGTTGTGATACATTAAAAATTTATTATGTTAATTGTTCTTTTTCCATTACTATAAAAATGTTGATCACAAAGCTTAAGTACCAAAACTCAAGAGAAAGAAAACTTTGGCAAAAAATGACATCTACAATGAGTAGACCGGCCAAAAGAAGCATGAAAATGGATATGTATAATATGCAGAAGATTGTTTTGACATATTTATTTCTGGAAATTTATTCTTTAGTCGTTTACAAGTGAAACTAAAATCTTCAATAGAGGAAATGGATAATATACATTTGGCTACTTCAATTTATTTGTTATTATATTATTTTTTATTTATTGGAAAATTTCGAAATTAAGATATGGAAACATATTGGTGCCTTAAAAGAAATCATACATATTGGTTTTCTACAAGAGTTCAAAGTATACATTTAGATCAAGAAAGGTCCAGACACATTTAAATCGAGAAAGTAGCCAATTAGTGTTAACAAAAAAATAAAAATAAAAATAAAAATAAAAAAAGTGCGTCACTCCTTCCTCCAAAAAGAAGACGAGAAAAGAAAAGAAAAGAAAAAAAGGTTCCTGGCACCTTAATTTGATCATTAACTTTAATTGCAGACATTATTTAGATACTCTTATCCAACTCTACCAAAAAGTTGAACCTCCCACTTCTAAATACATAGTTTAATTATTAAAAAAAGCCATCCCTTAAAAATAAATAAATAAATAAAAGATTTTATCCACAACAGTTTGTTGGCGGGGTAGTAAGTACCAGGTATACCACTGTAGTACAAATGGCGTTTCATTTCGTGCAAATTTGTAGAAAAACAATTGCAGGCTATACGTATGTTATAGCTATATATATATATAGCTCTATATATATGTACAGCAATAGCTATAGCTAATAGGTTTTTTTTTTTTTTTTTTTTTGGGTGGTTAGCTATAGCTAATAGCTAGAGAGCAAAGTCTTACTCACGGCAAAGCTTTTCGGGGGCTCCAGAAACTCCGTGAGCACGGCCTTCTCAAGTTTTCCAACCCCCTTCACATCACCTCCCTCTTGTACAAAACCAACAGCGACCCTGGATTTTAGGAAATAAATCACGCCCAGTTGGTTAATATTATCTATGAAGAACTCAGCGAAATGCGAAACTTGACGTGCCTTGTGAAATTTAATGAACCGTTGAAGCTTTAAACACAAATTACTACCGAAGTCATGATTAGTTAAGCCCAAGGCAAGTCTATATATCTTGGTCTCTCAAACGTTGTTGTTAAACGAAGAAAAAAATTTTTTTTTTTGAAAAATGTTGTTTAACCAAAGACGGTTAAGTATCGGATTTCTCTCACAATATAAGCTGATTCCCATCTAATAAAAGGCTCAATTATTGTTGTGAGAGATTCTCATTATATCCATGTGATTTACATCGTTTTTACCTACATATTGAAGTTTAGTGTTTTACTATATGGTCCTCTAAAAAAAATCACACTCCTACCATTACATACAAGAGTGAAGAGCACAAAATGATAATTATTTAACGTTACATGAGCTTTATAAATAAGACACAACACAGAAAAATTTAGTTATCTCATAATAAGGTCAAATAACTGCCTTGTTACGTTTTTACTTTTATATGTCATCATTTATATAGGGTCTGTTTGACAAAGCTTTCTAGGAGTTATTTTTGGCTTCATATGTCCAAAAACAGCTTTTGAAAATATTTAAATGATTTGTCAAAAAAGCTTCTAATTTCTAAAAGTGTTTCATGTCAAAGTAAAAAAAAAAAAAAAAAAAAAAGAGACTTCTTGGAAAATCTTTTATGAGTAAACTTTAAGCATGTACTTGGACCCAAGGTCCAATTCAATTCAAACCAAAAAAATCATCTTTGTCTTTTTTCTGAATAATCAACCTTAGTTTTATTAAATTATCTTCTTTATAAAAATGTGACATCTTTGTATATAAAAGTCTAAATGAGATGCTTTTTTTTTAATGGCATAGAATTTTAAAACAAACAAAATAAGCTTCACAATGATTTTTTTTCCCAAATAAATTTAAAGTTTTTATACAGTTTTTAATTTCGATAGTTCAAATGTCTCACTAAACACACATTCAATTCAACTTAATTTTAACATAAAAAAATTAGTCTCAACTCGTGTACCAAGTGCGTATTAAAACTTGTAATAAAATTTAAATTAAATATTATAAAATTCATTTTAATATTTTTATACTTATTAACTAGAAAACTTTAAATATTTATGGAGAATTCTTAGTTTTTATTTTTTATTATTTATTTTTTTTCTTTCACTAGGTAGATAAAAAGTAAAAGTAAAAATTCTCTAAAATTAATCCATGGAGAGGTAGTGGGAGAGAGAGAGACGTGTGGAAAGTGGAAAGGACAAGAAGGCGATGGTGGGTGATGGGGTTAGAGAGAGAGAGGGAGGGAGTAGGTGGATCTTTGCCAAAAGGACGGATATTTGATGGGTCAAATCAATCAACAAGTCAAGGGGGGTTATGAGAAAGGAGGGGTACGCACGTATAAATTGGCTCATTCATTGGCTCTTTTTTGCCTCTTTGTTCGTTCTGAGGGTTAAATATTGCCCTCGTGGGTTTGTCTTCTAATGACATCAAACTCTATCTCGATATTATTACAGGTTGAGTATTCACAATGAGAATCACACACACACATATATATAAATATATGTATATTTATGTGTATATATAAATATGTATATGTATATACATACATCAATGTGACTCAGACTTTTTGCAAAAGACTCGTCGCTCCTCTCTCTCTCTCCTGATCTTCCTCTATCTGCTTGGGGGGGTTGGCCTGAAATTCGGGGGACTTTTTCTAGGACTTTGGAAAACTGGGAAAAGGACAGACCCGGACAAGGGTTTTAATGCTGCAATAATACTACATAAAACATACATTCATATTATAGCTCAGTATAGGTTGATCTCCGTCCCAAGCAAACAAAAACTAGTACTATATATGTGCGTTTATATGTACTAACACTTTCTGAACCCCAATACCTGCCACCTGTAACTAAACTACCTGCTCTGTAAAGCCTAAAGGTCTATTAGACAAGCATGATGAAAACTCAATTCTTACCGTTGTGGGGAAAAAAAAAGAGAGAGACTGTTTTTAATAGATTATATAGGTACATTATTCAATCAGTTTAGTATGTTTTACAAATTTTAATACTTACATGATTTTGATTAAATATAACAATCAGTAATATGTTTATATGGTAATCCTACAATGAATTTTGTATCAGATTTATCATTTATTTTAATGATTGTATCGAAATGTGAATCAATGATTCAGTGATTAAGAATTGATGATAGAGTCACTCGGTGACAAATTTCAAATAAGCTTCGAAAAACTTATGTTTTTCTTGTTTTTGCCTTCATTAAGATTCGGTTTTTTTTTTGTTTTCCTTCGATATACCCCTATTGAACCCAACACATTTTTATTTTTATTTTTATTTCAATATTTTCAAAACAATTGGGTGTACCCTCAGTAAAGTAGAAGATTGGCTCCATTACTGTTAATTTATGATAATTTTACACCTGATTACATGCAAAACATATATATATACAGATCTCTGTTGTCCAATACTACCGGATTCCTGATAGGAAGAGAAAGAGAGAAGAGAGAGTGTGAAGGAGATTAGCTGTTCATTTTTCATCCAACGGTCAAGAATGCTATGGCACGACTGCCATATAACTTACTTTATAAAAATGGATTTAAGAGAGTAGGAATGTGATTTAACGGAGTAAAAAAAAAAAAAGGTTAATTATAGTAGGGACTTGGGAGCATGGGTGGATCTACATTGTGTCGACTGGGGGCTTTACAGCCCTCACTAAATTTTTATTTTAAAATTTAGTTTAAAACGTACATTTTATGATCTTTCATTTTCGCCCACACTAAAAACTCTACTATTTTACTTGTAAGCTTGTTGATCATATACATCTAGCAAGAAATTTTCTATGCCATTGAAAATAAAATTATCATACATGATTTAATTTTAGTATACATTCTCCGTTGAATTAAAAAGGTTAGTTCCGCTTGGGAGTGAAGTGAAGTGCAAGTAGCGAGGAGTGAGTGAGTATAGCAGCTAGACTGACAGCTGAGGGCCATAATAAAAGACAGATAAAGAGAGACCCCCGGGATTTAAGGGAAGAAAAATGCAAAAAGATTGAGTTGAGTCATGAGTGATAGAGCAGCTGGGGAGTTGTCCTACTGAGGGAGGGAAGGAGTCATCAGAAAAACAATTCCCAATGTGGGATGAAACTGGAAAGAAAGTGACAGAATTGCCTCGTGGCCGACAGCTATAGGGTGTGGCCCTTAACTCCTTATGCACCCTTTCTTTGACTTTACACACCGCACGTGATCACTCCCACTTGCTTTTCCAAATCTTATGTTACATGTATATGTGTGAATACATACAAACATATATGTATGTTTTTTTCTTTTTTTGGTTAAATATTTGTATATCACATGTGTATATATATGTTGCACCATTGCATGCAACATTTTGGTTTATTTATTATGTGGGCACTTTTAAATTGTAGGTAAAGAAAAACTTTTGAATTTGATAACAATAACTTCGGATTGGCCTATATATAAAATCTTTTCACGTACATATATTTTATTGGTCTTCAAATCCCAAACATTCCATATGCCATAATGTTAGTCACAATTTAGCAATTTCCAATTAAGCTTTTGGTGGGTAGACAGGAAAAACGAGAGGAAGGAAATTAGCGGAGGAATTTTGAGGAGAGGAAAAGAATCTTGGTTGTTTGGTAAATATGAAATTGAGAAATAAGGGAAATTGGAAATTCATGGGATTTCAATCCTTCCGATGTCAAAAAAAAAAAAAAAGTGAATGGAAAAATTTAACATAGTAAATGTGGGAAAAATTTAATCGTCTTCAAATTTATATGAGATTGTAATTGTAACATGTATTTGATTAGACATTGTTTTTATGGTTTTTCTCTCTTTTACCAAATAACATAATAATTAAAAAAAAAAAAAAAACATCATTCCTTAGGTTCTGTTTTCATCACCTTGGGATTTTACTCTTCATTCCTTTCTATTTTCCATCCCTCTTACCAAACATAGGATAAAAGTTAAACAATCATAATTTTGGCAATTGATATATGATCCTGCTTTTCTTCTCGAATATCCTACCGTAATTTACGAATAAACTACCTATATCAATTATCACTCTTTTTTTTTTTTTTTTCTTTCGAGTTGCATTCTTAATATGTGTTAATGATTCGAATTTCGACCTTTGTTTTCCTTTTGATTATATTATGCAAAATAGACATAATATGAATTAACATTTTTTTTTTCTTTGATTCATTAATAAAATGAACCGTTTATCTCATCCATCAATGCATGAGTAATCAAAATGACAAAAATAGCCAAATCGGCATGGATATTAGGACAAGTTTTCTCCCATTACTTTAGCAAGCTTTTCCTCCAAAACCGATTCGGCCCAAAAAATTAATTACCGAATTTGAGAATCAAGCTAATTAAAAATTCCGGCCATTTTTAGATAGGCGGAAAAAGGATGCGTAAAAGACCTTGAGATAATATATTTAACGAGGTCTAATCTTCCAGCTATTGAAATAAAGGGACAGCACCTGAATAACACAAATTTAGAGATCATTGCATTAACATGATATAAAAAAATTAACATTAGATTAATATGACATAAAATTAACATTGTCCACTGTCCACTTGTGATCTTTCTTGAGTAAATCCATAAGAGGCCCTTGTAACAATTTCTGACACATAGGATTTCAGGAGTGTGGCCGTCAGGAAGAGGAGTATTGTCCCTAAAGATAAATAGTATTTATCTCTAAATATCACTAGTATGGGTATGTATATTAACTAAAATTTATATCATGTTGGTCAAAAATAGGAAATTTGTATCGTGTTGGTCTATAGATAAAAAGAATGTGATTATTTTTGTAATTTTCTCTTAAAATTATGCCAAATATATAAAGCGTAGATATATATTAATATTTATATTGGAGATGATCTTAGAAATGGAATATCAAATGAATTTACAATTGTTACAAAAGTGAGTTCAAAGAGACACAAAGAACGAAGGATTTGGTAGGTTTACATCATCAACCAACTTCCTCCCATAGTGACCAAAATTACCATGGATGGTGGTCTTGTCTTTAGAGAGACTCCGACACCACTAACAATTTTTTACTAGGTTTGAAGAAAAATGCTTTTTTCCCCTCTAATCCTTAGTTTATAAATCTTCAAACCTTACTTTTGCTCAAAAATATTATAATTGTATATATTAAAAAAGTACAAATTAAATAAGTAAAACTATATTAAAAAAAAAAAAAAGGTAAAAACAAGTAAACCACCAACAATATCATATTTCATGTCCTCACATTCTTTTCCGTACTTGCTCACTATGTAGATGTATAGGACTCATTTCAACGCCTCCAGATGGCCACATCTTGGCTTCAAATTATGGATGATGATTTAATTATCTTGATCAACATGGTAACTTGGTGGGTGCAAAAATCTTCTGTCCTCTAAGTATGTTTTCCAATGTTTCTTTTTCACCTTTAATTTTGCTTTATTTTATTTATTTCTTTATTTTTAAGTGGTTGATAAGTCATGGTCAATGTTTGAATAATTAAAAATAATAAACATGTGGTCAGGTTTAATATAGCCCCCATGTAAGAAAACAAGAAAATTTACCCGTTCTCTGTTTGGATTTTGAACTTTCTGTACTTCCTTTTTTTCCAGTGAGTTTCACAGCTTCCTCTCCCTTTCTCTTTTCAACTAAAAAATAGTTATACGATTCCCATTTCTTTTTGACCACGTGGCTTGAACTATTTCATGGTCGCATTTTCTTGAATTGGGTCATACTTGGGTTTTGTACGACTAACCACTCTTTTTTGTTTTTGTTTTTTTTTTTTGGTTTATTTGTGATTTGTCTAACTAACACAAATTATTCACTAAGTATGGGTCCGACCATTTGACATATGTACACTTTTTTTCTTCCAAGGGACAAGTTGTGAAAGGAAATAAAAATGCTGAAAATCGTGCTGCATGAGTTTCACAAGTCGGTTGGTTTGTCCATTCTATTTTCTTCACCTCTTTGTCTACCCCTTTTCCAATTATTTTCCTTTATGATTAGTCAATTTAATTGGTATAAATTTCTACATAGAGCATCATATAAGTACACTAGCAAGGTTTAAGTTAAAACCGCTTTCGCTTTTGATATAAAGTTCCGATTTTAAGGATAAAGTAAACATTAAAATGCTAATCTTGTTTTGATGTCGGTTGTCCCTTTTTTTCATTAAAAAAAAAAAAAAAAACCTTCTGGGCTTTAAACAAAAGATCTTTTTTTGGTTTTTTTTATCTTTTTAGGGAGCCTATAATGCTCCGCTTTTTCATGTTTTTTTTTTTTTTTCTTGAATTTCTAATATTATTATTATTTTTTCGTTTTTATTAATAAATTTGAGTATGTGCCTTAATGCAAGATGGCTTCTTACATACAGGAGATAACCTAATTAAGATGTATTTTTAAAATTTGATTTGTCGTCGCTCGTTATTTAATTTTTGTTTCGAGAAAAACATATAAGTATGCTACAGTTGCTCTTGACCGAGTCAGTTACGAAAATCGCAAGAAATTAGTGTAGAATTTATGATCATGTCGGAACTAAAATGAAGTAATAATTAGAAATTCTTAAGGAGGTAAGAGGTGATAAAATTGTCTAATCACGGACTTTAATTAGTGTATTGTTATATTCTAAAAAGAAAAAGAAATTATGGATTAGTATTAATTGTAATGATAAATAATTTATTGGTCATAAACTAACTAATTACAAGGCTGGCAATTACAAACAGTAGGCGTTCTTTATCTCTCTCCAAAAAAAAAAAAAAAAAAGGAAAAAAAAAACTAGATAAGGAAAGATTCTAATGGGAAAACTGTTTAGTTAGGTAAGAAAAATTAATAAGTTTCTAACGGTTATGGACTATTCTTCTCATGAGTCATCAAATTTTTAGTCAATTTCTTCTTTGAGGGAAATTTTTATTCAATTTCAGTATTAGATAATTCTAAAAAGTATTCGCAACTGCAGAAGTCTTTTCTTTTTTCTTTTTTCTTTTTTTTCTTTTTTTGGTTGTTTTTCAAGGACATTATAATTAACCAAGTCTTCATTTTTATCACAATTTTAGTTGGCTTTTCGTTTTAAGAAATTCCATACAACAGTTGACTTCTTTTTCCCTTAGGTATTACATGAAATACTGTAATCAATTAGTTAGATCAAGTTTGGTGAATCATTGGCAAATTAGTAGTTATCTAGTACTTTTTTGCCTCTTACTTTTGGGACGTAATTTATTCCTATTGTTTATTCTGAAACAATATGTATATATATACATATGTATATGGATGTATGATTGTATGTAGTTCCTTGTACTAAAAAAATACATATATGTTGTTTCGATGTGTGTGTATATACATGTATGATATATATGCATAAAATTAATGTATTAAAATAGTTTTTCTTGAAAAAAAATATATACTGCCGTAACGTAAAGAAGAAAACTCCAAGATCTATATATAATTATCCACTTATCCACCTATAGTTTGTGTGTGTGTGTGTGTGTGTATACATATATATTTAGTTAGACCAAAAATAGCAAAAGCATTGGTCTCTGATTATTCAACTAGAAAGGAAAAAATATATATATAAAAGTTTAAGTCAATCACAAAATTAACTGGATAATTATAAGTGGAACATCCGCAAAATATAAATATGTAGCTCGGGAAAGCAAAAGAAATCTAGTGCATGTCGTTTTGTTGTTCACCATATATATATATATATATATGAATATACATGGATTTAAAAATATATATATATAAATATACTATATCGTCTTATTAATAATAATTCTTGCTATTAGTAATTTATTTAATATAGACAAGGTCATTTCATCTATTCTTTTCAACTCAAATTGGATCATTACTAAATCTTATTATTATATATATGTTGATTTATAACTGCGATATAATTTTCGCTTAGTATACTGGAATAGATATATACAGTACTCCTTTGTCATTAATTTACAACTTGTATATGTGTTTATAAGTTCAAACTACAACTAGCAAACAGATAAGCAATTTTTTATGCATTAAAAAGAAAAATTGTAAAAAGTCTATTTTAGTTCTGAATTTTGATTTCCAAATTTTAAGACACAATAATTTTGTATGAAATCAAATTATATATATCCATCCCCTTACAAAAAGTTTCGCCAAATCATGAAAAAGAATATTTTTTTAAGAGACTTAAAGTGTCAATTGATTGCAGTTGTGAACATAGCTTAATGTCTCCACCTGATTCCACACATAATGTAGAGTTCAAATCCCCACTCTATGTTTTTTTTTTTTTTAAATGCCGATTTGTCAACTCTCAAGATTAGAACAATGTACATTACCTATGAAAAAACTCAAAAGAAGCACAAATAATATTGCTCCATATTTCACTTTTTTTTTTTTTTTTTTGTTCATATAGAATGAAATCTTTATTAGATCATTTTCAATATGAATATGAATACGAATGTTATAATATGTGGCTTTTTATGAAAACATGTATGTGTTACTTTGTTCATTAATGTATAATGCTACTATATCTACAAAAGTAAGCTTTTTATAACTTATAGAGGTAAACATTTAATTTTTAAACAAATTTTGAATGAACATATTGCAGCCTTGTAAAGAAAAGTCCTCCAATCATTCCAAAGATAATAAGTCCTCCATAATATTTATTTGAAAAGATAAGTTACATTTCTAATATTGCGCATGGTTATTTTATATTTCCTTTTCTGCTCCAGAATTGACTCGGGAAAATAATATTATAGCTTTCATTAATTCTTCTGAATCCAACTAATTTGGAGATACAATTTCTTCAGCTTTGAGCACTACAACGAATGAGAACGTTCTCAATGATATTGGGCAGGACATGAACGCTACTAAAAACATTAAGTCAGAACTAATTCTTGAAAGGACCATGTTGATGATGATCAAGAAGAAGCCTTATTTATGCCAGTTAAATAAAGAAAACAAATCCAATAGGGCCGAAGGTTCTAGTCCTAACTCTATTCCCCATTTAATTGAATTCAAAATTATATTAAAGAGAAACTTCATAATTATACAGACACCGAAAAAGAAATAGAAATATATAATACTGGTTTCAGGATCTTCCGATACATTAGCAGAGCTTAATTACTTGTGAAAAGCAATAACCCTGGCCCCTCATCCTATAAAGAAAAATAAGTAGGCTTCTGGCGCTCGAAATAAGAAGGGTTTTAAGGTGCACAAATTAAACCAGTTGGATCATGCATTCTTTTTCCTTTTATTAGATTTTTCCTATAGGGTTTCTGTAGTAGAGTCTCGTAATTCTTTATAAAGAGATCGTATCTTTTTCCATTTTGGTTGTTTTTGTTTGCCTCTTTTTTAAAAAAAACAAAATAATAATAAAATTGTATGTTATTGTCTCTCTTATTTTCTTCTCTCTCTCTATTAATAAATCATAGTGTTTGTCAAAACCCCAAAAACAATTATTGAAAAAAATAATTAGAATAGAAGTTTGATTTTGACCTAGTGTTTGTCAAAACCCCAAAAACAACAATGTTTTTAGCATGGAGTTTGGTTGGGTTGGTTCGGTTCGGTTCGGTTCGGTTTTGAACCAGTTTTTTGGCAAATTTTTAGGTAATGAGTTTGAAATGAGCCGGTTCAAACGATTTTGTTGAGTACGGTTAATCCATGCACAGGTTTACTATGTGACATGCTAGTTGTCATTTTTTTATTTATAGGTTTTTAAAATAATGTTACTTCAATTGATTCACGTAAGTTGATATTTAAAAATTGAGATTAAAATTGATATCTCTAGGACTATTCTTACACTATACGTATATGATGTTAGACTACAAACAACAAGAAATAGTTGCAGCTAAAAAGGTGGAGGGAGAGGTTGTGAAAGCGATGATAGTTCACGGTTGAGAAGCCTTGAGCCCTGAGGGGAGGGAGGGAGTGGTGAAGAAGACAAGAAAAGTGGGGCCCCATCCGCCGTTGCATCATCACCAACTTGCCCATTGTTCCGCCTTGTTTTTTTGTTTCTCTCATTAAAATAATTCCTTTTTATAGATTTTAAAATTCGAGAGAATTGTTTGTATAAATTATTCCCGTCGCCCAACTCCACCCCAGCTTTCTCCTTGTCCTAATTAACTAAGTACTAAACCCGGTCAAACTTCCACTTTAACCATGGTTAGGTTAATCACTACACCAAAGTCCAAACCCACGAGACCAAGTGCCCAACATCTCAATCATCTAACCCCACCCACAAATTTGATCCTCCCATCTAATTAGCTTCACTTACTCAAATGTTGTCTATATATAAATATATAAATATAAATATATATATTTATATTTTGTATACACAAATCATTACATCACACCAAAACTTTGTGAAATGGACGTCTCCCACGCTCCTCTTATCCTTAATTTGTGCACTTAACCGGCCGTCCTTCTTTTTAATATTAAATTATGGCTCTCCTCAAACCCACATTTGGATCTTATTATAATCGACTTAAAAATTGTGTTATATAAATATACATACTTTTTGTTTTTCTGTTCCATATATCCACCAACCATATCATCAGAAGACTTATAATTCAATTGATTGTTGGGAAAATAGGAAATAAAGAAACAGTAAATATTTTTGGAGTGATGAGGCTGATCAACCAAATAATATATCTTGGAATAATTTTTATTGGAGGATAACCTTAACAACTAAGTAAATATGTATGTTAATTGTTAGCATATTGCATACCCATTTTCTACTCTTGCAAAATGGTAACAATTTAACTAAAAATTTTATTTAAAGAAACAATATAGTGGAAATTGTCTCCCTTATCCCATCCGGAATTTAATCTCGTCTCTGTCAAAATTATGTACTCAATATGTATTATAATGCTATTTTCAAGCCATAACATTTCTGAAATAAGGAGGACATTTATACCAAAAATAGTAATTAGAGGCAAGTGAACCAAGTTTACATTTATACCAAAAAAATATATATTTTGAACTAATATATATATATATATATATATTGGTTTCTAGTTTTAATTTCTAATAAGGAGAGGCTCTCATTTTTAGATTTTTGTCCTTCTTTTAGTCTTTGTACATGATTGATTAACGAACTCACAATCTAGGACTTGCTATCCATTGGTAAATTAGATTTTTTTACTTTTTATTTTTTGGATTGACGGACATTATTTAAGATAAAAAGTTTGATAGATTAATGGATGGGGATAAGTTGAAGTAGGACTAGGATTCATCACTATGACTTGCATAATTCTTTAAGTTTGCTCCCATATCTTTTCGAGTTTAAAAATTGCAAAATCTTGTGGTCTTCATATACAAATATATAAATACATATACATATATCTCACCAAAGATTAGACAGATTTATATATGTATATATTTTTAGACATAATGTAATTCTCTTGGAAACTTAATATTGTATTTCAAGCACTAAAATAGTATAGATATAAATAGACATTACTGACTCTTTTGACACTATACTCGTTCGTAATTTTATTTTTTAAAAAGAGAGAGAACAAATTAACTCTTTAATAGAAGAATATATGCTATATAATTAATATAATTAAAAAGAGCTACAAGGAGGACATAAATACTATAAGACAAGCAAATTTAAAACTAAACAAAGCTTATATTAACAAAATACGGATTGCTTTGTGATTGTAAATATAATCTAATAATAACTTTATATGTGACTACATCATAATATATAAAGTTGTCTAAAATTAAAAAGAACAAACGTAGATCGCGTTTAATTCACGCTCCTAACGGAGAGTGTTTCTTATAACCCAACACCATTGGCCATTGCGTGCTTCTTCCTCCGAATAAGAAATCAATTATTTTATTTTATATTTATATTTATATTTAAATATTTCCAACAAATTATATTGTTAAAAAATAGTATATTAATATAATATTTAAGCTTTTCGTGTGAGAGAAATGACTGCGTTTTTGAGTCTTTGGTTGTCTCTCCTTCCCCCACTACTCTCTTCCCTCCCTCGTTCCTTCCTCTCTCTTCCCTTCCCTTCCCTTCCCTTCCCTTTCTCTGCCTCCTCCTCTTCTTCTTCCTCATCTTCTTCTTCTTCCTCTTCTTCTTGTGTTGTCGCTTTTTCCAGCTCAAACAATCTTTTCCTCTTGATCTTTTTTTTTTTTTTTTTTTCCCCTTCTATATAATTCCCTTTCCCCACTTCCATATCCATAAAAATAAAAACAAAAACAGTCTTTCTTTTTTAATTTTTCCTCTCCCTTCTTTTTATATACATAAACACACCCAAAAAAAAAAAAAGAACTTAAAAAAAAAAAAGAAAAGGATTTTAATTAATATATCCATAGGTGTTCCTTGTTTTCTGTAAATTTTTATTTTTTCTCCTCTATTTTATGTCTCCAAATCCATGGCTGGTCTTGATTTAGGAACCGCTTCTCGCTACGTGCATCACCACCAGCTTCCCGTGGACTTGCACCTCCAACGGCCCCAACACCACCCCCACCACCAGCAGCAGCAAAACGACCACTCCGATGATCAGCAGCAGCAGCAACAGTACTCCGGCGACCACCAAAACGACGACGTCGCTTCAACCCCATGGGGAACCCGGCGGGTGACATCGTGGGGCGGCGGCCCAGGGGTCGGCCGCCGGGGTCCAAGAACAAGCCGAAGCCGCCGGTGATAATCACCCGCGAGAGCGCCAACACCCTCCGGGCCCACATCCTGGAGGTCGGCAGCGGCTGCGACGTGTTCGACGCCGTCGCCACCTACGCGCGGCGGCGCCAGCGAGGGATCTGCATCCTCAGCGGCAGCGGCACCGTCACCAACGTCACGCTCCGGCAGCCTGCCGCAGCCGGCGCCGTCGTCACGCTCCACGGCAGGTTCGAGATCCTTTCGCTCTCCGGCTCGTTCCTGCCCCCGCCGGCGCCCCCGGGGGCGACCAGCCTCACCATCTTCCTCGCCGGAGGGCAGGGCCAGGTCGTCGGCGGCAGCGTCGTCGGGAGCTGACCGCCGCCGGCCCAGTGATAGTCATCGCCGCGTCGTTTACTAATGTGGCCTACGAGAGGCTGCCGTTGGATGAGGAGGATCAGGCTCAGATTCAGATGCAGTCTCAGGCGGCAGCAGCAGCATCAGGAGGCGGAGGAGGAGGAGGAGCAGGAGGTAGCGGTAGCGGTGGCGGTGGCGGCGGCGGTAGCGGGGGTTTCGCCGACCCCTCGGCGGGGCTACCGTTCTTCAATTTGCCGCTGAACATGCCGAATGTTCAGCTACCGCCGTTCTGATTGATAATGTTGTTGATTATGAGGCCTAATTGCTGTGTGTAGATGGCGATTCGATGAGAAGTTGTGTGTTTGGAAACCAAATTCCGTTATGAAGATGAAGACGAAGACGAAGATGAAAACGAAGATGAAGATGAAGAGATGGGGTATAAGGGAAGAGTTTTTTTTATGGGAAAAAAGGTCAGCAAAAGTTCATATATATATATATATATATATATATCTTCATGTGTACTATTATTTTCTGTCATCTTCATACGGCCATGTTAATTTTCTTCTATCTTCTTTAATTTTCTGCTACTCTGTTGATGTTGTAGTTTTCTTTCTTTTCTTTTTTTCTCTTCCCCTCTTTTGTGGGATTTAGATTCTCTGGAAATTAATATCCTTCTTGTTGATCTTCTTACTTATATAAAAAAAAAAAAAAAAATTCTCTTACTTCGTTATATATATATTTATATATTGCAAATTGTTTGTGTATTAAAGTTTACTAAATATATATATATATATATAATGTTTGAGCTATGGCTGTTAGCTAGGCTTACTGGAGATTTTAGGTAGTAATAACAGTAACTGAGTCGATCAACCGATTTTAATTTGTTTTTCCTTTTTTGCGTTAGTTTTTATCCTAACGAGATTCTATTTTTAGACAGATTAATAATATGTTATGTCTTCAAGACCTAAAACATAGTTTTCTGTTGCAATATTATCATGTTTGTGTTTGCTAATATGATATGTAATATTATTATTATTATTTTTGGTTTTCAATATAAAAAGTCTGTAGAGTGAATTAATTAATTGTTTTCTAGGGTGTGGGAATAACGGAATATATTTATTTGGTTTTGGCATCACTTTAACATATAATAATTATAGAATACACCACAGAAACATTAATAAAAATTGATCTTCCTTTTAGTTAGTTCCTTAAATTTACTTCTTCTTGGAACTAGTCTCTCTCCTATATAACAAATATATATATATATGCACAAACATCCTCAAAAGATATAGAAAAAAATTACCTCAGTAAAACCAAAATGAACGAAGTTTTTCTCTAGTTAAAACCTTCCTTTCTTTCTTGGATTTTTAGCTCACAATCTGATGATGATTTCTCATATATTTAGTTTTTTGTGGAAAAATAATATATGTAGTACTAATACCGTGGGTAATTCCGGTTTATTAGTGACAAGATTTAAGATTAAAGTTGAATAGATCTAACTAGATAGATAGCTTTAGAGCTGTTGGCTTCTGCTTAATGTTGTGTTTGTTGTCTAGCACTATATTGTGCATCTTATATCCAGCTGATAGAATGTATGTGTTTATATATATATATATATATATTGAGTTCTTACCCGGATCCCAACCCTAGGAGTACTAGATATCCTGTATTTTATCAAAGTTTTTGGAAATTCATTGGGGAAATTCTGGGAGCTAATTTACTTGAGTTCATGAGTTTCGGATCAAGAAACAGACAATAAGTTGACTAGTTGAGTTAGCGATCTGGTACTTGTTAGAACGTCAAACACATAGGTTGAGTACTTCGCCGTCCATATTTATGCCTCTTTAATTTCCGTCTCAAATGAATTTTATGAAATTATCTGTAAATATATATAAGTGTGTGTGTGTGTGTGTGTGTGTGTGTGTATACACCTTCATTCATGCATGCATCTCTGCATAACTCTTTTTTTCCTTGAAAACGGCCAATTTTAAGTAGTAGTCTAAAATATAGTGCTCAAGAAAGGAGCATATATATATCACCATGAGCATATTGTTATATAGTATCATATTATTATATATAGATATATATAAGCTAATAAAATTAGTGGGAAACTCAGAAATTATATGCTACATATATATTGGAATGTAATTATCAGAAGTTATCCATTCTGAATATTAAAAAACACAAAATTACGTCATACGCTAGCGCCATGATTTTCCAAAGGTAGTTAAATTAACTAGTTAATTTTTATTCCCAACTTATTAAAAATGTTTGTATAATGAGAAAAAAGGTCGTCATCTTGCAAATAGTGAAACCAGTACACACATTGATAAGTAATTCCTCAGCACATGATTCCTTATTATAGCACTTTTGTTCACGAATACTTGGCGATGTCCTTCTGGTTATTAGTTAACATTTCAGGTATTGCTCAGCTAGCTAGCTAGCTAGGGTTAATAATGCAGAAATTGGCCGATATATTTATATACGTACACACACACACACACACACACACACTAATTAGGTTCTAAGATGCTGCACAGGCATCAATTAGTTCAAGTACTGATCGTTCAATATATATATATATATAAATATTTTCTCCTTTGAGTATGGTTTTTATGCATGCATGTTAATTCTTATATGTTGTTTTGATAATTTCAACATAATTAGAGTTAGTTAATTAGCTATTTCTAAGCACCAATTACCAATCTTGACTCTTCGCAGTATTGCAATTCTAAAAATTATTCATTGGCTTTTCGCAATCCATAAAACTTATACTTTAATTTAGCTTTCCCGACTTCCCAAGCTTTACTAAATGGAAGCCATGTGCTCATGCGTGAAAGGTGATCCTTGTTAATAAATATTTTTTATATGTGAACTGAGTGATTAATTTATCATTTTATGCTAAGCAATCACTTCAGTCTAGGCTTTTAATTAAGAAATCAATAATAAAAAGGGGGTTTTTTTTTTTTTTTTATATAAATGCCTAGTCTAAAATGATACTTAGGGGGTGTTTGGTTCGCTAGTTTAAGTTGAAATATTTTAGTTGTAATAGTAAATTTTTTTGAATTTTCAGAAAAGACAAAAAATTTTTTGGGAAAAAGACAAAAACTTTTTGGGAAAAGACAAAAAAAATTTGAGTTGAAACGGAGATGAACTCGCGAACCAAACACCCCCTTAATTTATCTCGTCGTGGTCATCAGTAATTACTAATTGATCTTAACTAGTCATATTTTCAAATATTTGGACTAGTTTCAAATTGTAAAAAGAGATATATATAGGATCTAATTGTGTCTACAATCTTTCTTTGATTATTAAGATATCCTTTTAGAGACAGAAATGGCCAAGGCCCCAATTTTTGCTGCCCCGAATTTGGCATGCTATGGTTCGTACCTACATGTTGGTACATTTTTGAGATGGTAGTCTTATAACATAGCCATCCATATATGTCCAAATAAGTTGAGATATCATTATTACTATTTCTTTTCTAGTAATTAAAAAATGCTGATAGACTGTGATTATTTTTTCTAATGATATAACAATATGCCGTAAGACCATACATGTAAAAATATATCAGACTATCGTCTGTCAAAATATGATTTAAAAGACAATTAAGTAAAATATATATACACATATATATCTATACAAATGATAACGCAGTTACCTTATCTAAACTCATTTTCTAACAGCAGAAATAGGGGGAAAAGAGAGGGAAAAGATAAACAGATAAAATAATCCAATCTCCATTCCCATGTTTAGTGAAAAGTACAAATCGTAGTTCATGTTTTTTATTATATATGCCATAGTTAGTTTTGTTTTTGTTTTTGTTTTGTTTTTTTTTGTTTTGTGTTGTTGTTGTTGTTTTTTTTTTTTTTTTTTTTTTTTTTTTTTTTTTTTTTTTTAATGAAGAGGGGAAAAATCTGACGTCAAAAGAAGCTAGTTAGTACATATGTCCTTGCTCAAATTTTTTCAAAATGAATATTAAAAAAGTATCAAGAATTACAAGAACGACATAGAGAGCAGCTCGAGAAAGGGGAATCCAAAAAACAATAAAACATAAGCAAAAGATAAAAATTCAATGAAAATGCGCCAACGTTGAAGAAGGCCACCAATACTTGGAAAGGGAAGGGCATATAAACATATTCTACTCTCCTAAAGAGAGAAACCTACTTAAAATATATATATATATATATATATATATTTGGGTAAAATCCAGAAGGTAAAAAGAATGCATGATTAACTATTATATACCCTTTGTCCGCGTCCAAATGAAGAAGTATTAGGCACCCATCTAGTAATATCATTGAATCACCAGCAAATATTGTCATAACTAGTACTTCGACAAACGATTTTGATCATCTTAATTTCATAGGCTCGAATATTAGTAAATTCAAATAATAATTTAAAATTTTTGTTCGATAAAGCACTATAGAAGAGATTTTAATTAAAATGTCTTAAAATAGTTTTCAGACGGAGCGTCAAACAAGATATTAAATTTCCATTGACTATTCAGACGTGTTTGATGCATCCAATGTCCTCAATCTAAGCCGCCACTTGTCTTTAATTAATAGTGGTGATTGAATGGATAAAATCCACCCTGTCATGTTTAGGAAATAATTATGAACTAAGTTTACCAACATGAATTAAATATGTTCGAATAAACTAGAGGAGAGACTTTGATTAATTAAATACGAGCTGACCGAGTCATAATCGTGATTTAATAACTAATCTTACCTAGACTTCCACATTTTATAAATTAGTTCTATAAGCTGTCACCTGTACAGATAATATTTAAGAGTCATTGAGCATTTCATTTCCACAAGGAAAGCAGAATTTATACGTTTGTTCCCGGTATATTTTAATGCATTATTAAAACATATAACAATCTATATATTATTATAACTACGTGTTGAGTTGTTTTTATAATTATATGGTGCTGTACAGTGGTTAATGGGGCAACAATGATGATTACAAAGTACTTCGGCGTTTGCTTTTATTTTGCTTTCCTAGGACTTCTTTTCCTTTGTTGCCTTTCCGAATAGAAAATTAGAAAAATAAGAAAAAATCTATCGTTTATTTCGTTAATTAGTTCCAAGTCATGAGTTAACAAATATAACATACTACGAATTTTTAAGCTAGAAAATCACTGCGTGACATGTTTGACTTTTATATAGATATATATATGTATATATATGCATTAAAATATGACATGCAAATATATAATGCAATCATAACTGTCCAAGTTAATAATTAATATGTCTAAGACAGTACTTATAATATGTAAGTTTTGTTTTGATAAATGTTGACTGAAGAGCATGAAATTAATAATTTTGTCAACTCGATCTGGAGAGATAGATTAGAAGATTTAATAAACAAAGATTTGGAAAGCCGAAATAATAGGCTCTCAACAGTGTTTTATGATGATGGTCTAAATCTATGATTTTTTTTTTTTTTAAATTCCTTTATTTAGAGCCCGCAAATTTACAAAATTATACATACATGTGCTAGATAAATTTATAATTAACAACTGACTAAAGGATGATAAATGTAATTATCAGTCATATTTAGTAGCATGCTTCATGAAAACGATTAGAAAAAACTAACTGTATATGATAAGTGGCTAGCAAATTAAGAATGTAAATTTAAGGTTATCGTTCTACATGTTGTCTTTTCAGAATGATTGTGACTAATTTATCTAATATTATACTATAAAGAACAAAATTTAAGAAAGCTTCTAATTTGTGATTCTCGTCTCGTAAACGGTACGGGTCTTAGCTAGCTTATTAAATCTGCGTTATGGACGTACGAACAACAGAGAACAAAGTTGTTTCGAATTAGATGCTGATATATACTATATCTAATTAGTTTAAAGGTTTTCGATATCTTTGAAAGAATTTTACATGTAGTGGTCTTAAAGCATACTCACATATAATGGCCTTAATTATCGGCTTCTTTGATAGCTTTACTAATTTGGCTCTAAACATAAAATTAGTGCCGGGACAGCATGCATCAATGCCGATTCATTAGTAATCGTATCAAATCTGCAAATAATCTAATGTCTTTAAAGGTTCTCAAATTTAATGCTTTATTTTCGAATTACAACGTTCAAACTTCGTAAGCATGTGATCACATTCCCGACGAAAAGTGTTGGGACTTCTTCTTCCGGCACCATATATGGATGGAGTAGAGTTGTTCCAAGGACGCTGCTAAAAGTACTGATTCTTTTAGTCTAGGTTTACCTCCTGCAGGTTTAGCATGGGGCAAAGGCAAAGTTTAAGTAGCTATAGACTTTAGGGTTTTCCTTGATAACTCTTTCATTTATAAGTGGAAAGCAAAGTGGGAGTTTTTTTAACCTATATATTTTAGTTAGTAATAGTTTGAGATCTCCTCTCGTTTATGCACTCTTAAAACAAATTAAGAACCAAAGATGAAATTCTTGCAAATTAATATATAGACACACAAACAACTCGATAACTGTAATCGTACAATTGGCTCTTAAAGAAATAGATATAGTTATCTTATGATCTCGAGCAAATTTAGTGAAACTTAATAATTTATGAAAGGATGTGAAATGATTTCGGAAAGAAAAATTTGTACTTTCTTCGTGCATATGCTTGATGTTGAAAGAATTTCAAGTTAAAAAAAATTAGTAATTATAATTAATGGCGGCATGAATTGTCACATATTCAATTGTGTTGTCTCCTGGGTGGATTTTTCCATCTGGATTTAACTATTCAAAGGTTTTAATTATGAGATCTCTTCAGTTAATTTTGAACAAAAGAATATATCTTTTAACAAAAAAGCTTCAATTTGTCTATGATTTTTGTTATTTTATATTGGGATCGTGAATCTTTTTTGACTGTATTTGTATTTTTATTAGTAGTGTCTTTACGCCACTTCCTAACACCATACTGTTGAGATGACAAGAATCCTTAACCTAGGTCTTCAACAGCTTATAAGCTCAGATTTCAAGAGCAACCGCACATGATAGTCTTGTCAAAGGCTAGACAAAGCTGCACGCCAAGACTTGAACATGGGAGTTGATAAAAGCAAATACTCTAAGTAAAACTTCTTTGTCATCATGTCACCACCACCGGTGGTGATTGTTTTCTTTATGTTGCTCTGAGTTATTTCACTCTTTTTAAAACTTTTTTTTTTTTTAAATTATGGTACTTCTCTTTCTCATTTTGTAAATTGAATGAGGAATTCAAGCGAGAATGACTTGTGGTAGGTTTCACAATGGTAAAGGTAGATATTGCTATGGCCATGCTTAATTAGCTAGACTTTTCCCTCTATATTTCAAAGGGGAAAAGTAATGCTTCAGAATATCATGTTGAGAGTTGAAGGTAAAATAGTTCATGTTTCAAACTTCTAAAGAATCCATGAAGGTTCTAAGGAAAAAACCAATCAAGCAAACCAAAAAAAAAAAAAAAAAAACAACCACGGAAGGGATTTTTAACTCTAAATTACAGGTCTGTTTGGTGAATGAGATTGAGTTGAAAATTTTAAGTTTTAATAGTAATTTTTGTTGACTTTTTAGAAAAGAAAAAAAAATTCTTCAGAAAAAATAAAAAACTTTTTCAGAAAAAGATAAAAATTGAGATGAAAATTTTGAGTTTGAACTCACAAAACAAACGAAGCCGACTTTCTTGCTGTCCTAAACAGATTATTAACTAGAGCTTCTTGGATCTTTCTTAGGCCGAGCCCAATTTAGTTGGCGGGCTTTTGTTGATGAAGAGAAAACATTGCGAACTGGCCAAGTTTGTCCACCCAAAGGGCCCATATTTCAGTTGGACAGACTTTCTCCAAGGCTTTTTTTTTTTTTTTTTTTTTAATTAATAACAAGGAAGATACTCCTCAGGCACTTTATCTCCATCATGTCGATATTTGCTATTTGGGTCTATTTGTTTCTTACCTTTGTTTCTTTATTAGAAATTTTTAGAATTTTCGGATGCACTCGGGCAAGCTTAGGCAAGGTGAACGGAGAGAAGCCTTAGCCTACATTTGGTAATAAAGTTTAATTCCAACTAAACTATATTTTTTTATCTCAATTTTATCTTTTTTTTAAAAGTCAACAAAATTTATAATTAATTTTTAAAAATCAATCAACTTAAACTTAAAATTTTCATCTCATCTCAAACTCAACCCAAACACCAAACAAATAATGTATGTATAAAGGTAACATATCAGTATTTTCAAATGTGCGTAAAAATTTTGATACAGAGTCAAACCATACAAAGTTAGTTGATCCGCCTTAATGTATTTTGCTTTTAGTATTTAGTTTTGAGATTATTAAAAAAAATATTCACTCAAATAGACAATGTTTATGTTTTTTTGTCCTTCCTAAATATTTATTTGGATCTTAACCTTTTATATTTATCTAATTGGACGTCAAACATTGAAACTATTATAACTGAAACAATAATTCAAAAATTTTGCTTGCCAAAATTAGTTTGCTACGCTACGGTCCATTTTCATTTTTTAGATATTCATCAAATTTGACTTAATAATAATATAATAATTGAATATTAATATTTAATATCAATATTACTATGTAGTACTTTTTTTTTTCATCGTTTTCAATTGTAATTTGTTCATATCATTTGACAAATTTTAACTTCTTTATTTGAAATATTTAAAATAATTGAAAACGATTCAGAATAATTATAAAATTCTAGATTATATTTTGTCTATTATGAAGAAAGCTACATATAACAAGGTAAGACACCGTGATTGCCTCAAGCTCATACCCTTTTCAAAAGATGGCAAATCTATTGAGATTTCTTATCATGAGAAAATGAAAACAATAGGTTGGAAAATCAAGAGAAGGAAACTTCAACCTCTAACTATTGTCCAAAATTTAGACAAACTGGACACAACCGACACTTGCGACATTTCTTATTTATAAGGATAGAGAGATGCTTTTCAAGAGTTTAGGCGTGACAAGTAACACGTTCTAAGGTTCGAAAGGCATGTTGCAACGTATTCATAAATTTAGGGGAGGATTTTGAAATTTCTAGTTGAAATTGAAAAATAAATAAATAAATAAATAGGCAATAGAAATTATGATTGAAACCAGGAGCGTGATAAAAAAAAATTATCATGCTCTTGTGAGAAACAACCCATATTTTTTGAATTTTAAGTTTTTACTTTCTCATGTTAAAAAATAAAAAACAAAAACAAAAACCCTAGTAATACTAATAAAAGACAGCTCGTGATATAGTAAAATTTTTGAATTTCAAGTTTTTACTTTCACATGTTAATAAATAAATAAATAAATAAATAAACCGAAACAAAAACCCTAGTAATATTAAAAAAAGACAGCTCATGATATAGTAGATTGATTTGCTTAATTTAAACATTAATTCAATGTGCATGAAATTTATGAAACTTTGAAGCATTTCAATTTAATGGAAACTAAATTGTTGATGATCTTATCACTATTCTTTTCAATTAAAAAATTATAACATAATTGTTTAGCCGAAAATCCCTTCGTCAAACTTACACTTTATAACTGCAGTTGCTTCACCTTTTCAACCAACCAAAGAACCAAATTGTTTCCTTTTTGCAACCCAAAAGCAAAGAACTAATCTAAAGCACTTTTTCATGCCAAGCTTTCAAGTCAAGAAGGGCACCTAAAAAACAAATCCTGGTTACTTCATCTCATTACTTGCTTCATTACCCAAAGTAAAAAACAATAAAAAATGAATAAATAAATAAATTAAGAATTCCATTCCCTTTTAATAAAAAAAAGTAACGAGTAGAAATCAAGGTTTGGATAGTGAAAAGAGTGAATATTAATGATAATTATTACAGTTAAAATACATCCATTATCATTTTATCTGACAAATTATTTCACATATAATACGAATTTCTGTACCCAAGATATCATTATACAGACTCAAATCAGTATAAACGAAAAAAACAGAGTGCGTACATATACTCAATTTTTTTTTTTTGGGGGGTACCTTCTAATAATCTTGAGAATAGAAGTCAATAATCTCCTTAAGATTAAGCTTAAACAAAGAAGAACAATCATTATACATCAACCACAACATGTGTTCGAACAAGATCGAATCGACATCCACAAACACAACCTTATTATTATTATTATTATCATTCTTGTCCCTGTTCCTCGTACGATCCTTGATTTCCTCGTCCTTGTTCATCGTCTCGATCATCAAAACGCGAAACGGGTTCTCTTCGAGCACAAAAGGGTCCACCAGGAATTCCCTCTTTTCCTTTCCCACCACCACGGTCACCGGATTTTCCCGCTCGCCAAACGCCTCGTCCGCCAGAGGCCGGTACCCCATCCGAGACCCCCCCATGCACTTGCTTCTCAGAAGAGAAGAAACCGGCAACACCAGGCAATCCATTGTTTTTTTTGTGTTGGGTGTATTTGTATATGTGTGTGTATATGTGTGTATTTATGTGTGCAGGATTTGGGTAGCTTGGGAGTCGAAGCAACGGAAATTAAGGGGAAAGGAGCTTTGGAGGGGACAGGTTGAATTGGCCGGCCAACGGCTAGAGAGAGAGAGAGAGAAGAATGGACAAGTGGAAATTGTAGAGAGAGAGAGCGGAGAGAGAGAGGTTGGTGGTGATGTAGAAAATGGGGGTGATGTTGGTGGCAAAAAAGAGCCGTTGGGGAGGGAAATGCCTGCCGGGATTGAAATGTGGGGCTTTGACAAGGAGAGAGAGAGAGAGAGAGAGAGTCGAGCTTTGGAGCGTCGACGCGTTTGGATCTTTGTTTCATTCAATGAGGACGCGCCAGATTGTCAAAATCATAAATACGCCAGTCGCTTCGTTAGAGAGGCGCGTGGCACTCCCACCTGTTCATTTTTTAGTGTTTTATTTTTATTTTTTATTTTTGCAGTTGGACGTCTTAAATTATTCGCACAATTGCACTTTACGTCAATAATTTTTAGTTTTGACAATTTATTTCTTAATTTAGAGGGATGCCGGTGTGGCAACCCAGTCCATGTGGCTCGGTGGTTCACTTTTTCTAAGTAACGGAGAAGAGAATCGAAACATGCCATTGAAAAACCCTATTGAGATAAAAATGGGTTGTCAAGAACGTATAGGTGGTAGGATGGGCAATTAGTCAGATTTAATATGGATCGTATATGAACAATAGTTGGAGTCGGTGGCTCCTAGGTGTGGCAACCCAGTCCACATGGCTCGATTGCGAGATCATTTTTCAATATAAACATAAATAATGGTGAAAAAAATCAGTACGTGCATAAGATATTTTGATTATGTTGGTACTTATTTAACATCCTTATTATATATCCATTCCATAAGAAATTAATAATGAAAAAGAAAAGGCAATAAAATTGGACGAAATAAACAAAACCACTCCAAAAAAGAGAAGGAACACAGAGACAACCACAACACTATCAGTTTAGTGTGATTTATCTCAACAAATCTAATATTTAAAATCCTTTGTTAGAAAAAAAAATGCAAAGGAAAATATTCGATAGAGGAGAAAAGGAGTACATGAACAGGTCAAATAAAACACCTAAAAACGAGAGGGAAATCTATAGAAGAAAGATCATTTATGTCTTTATAAAAGTAAAGGGATGATGAATTTTAGAGTCGAGAATCATCAATAAACTAGCAAACCTAAATTGTATGATTGTATGAGACCATTAGCTTCACCATTAGCAACACCACCATTAGTAATATCGTTAGCTTCACGAAAATTGTGTGATCCTAATCACCAAGACTTCTTCATAGCATAAATAACGAAACCACTATTACGAAAAATCCATTTTTATGTGCAACCACCATCTCCATGTTAGATGGAGTCATAGATGAGAAATCTACCCTTTTTGTTTTACCAGTCAAATAACATGTGTTTCGCATGTGGAAAATAAAAAAAATAAAACAAAAATAAAAATATAATTAAAATAAATCTGGTAAAAAATTATAATAGTAAAGTTATAAAATAAAATAAAATAAATAAAATAAATCCGAAAAAAAGTTATAATATTAAAGATTGTAAGACACATATAATAGTTCAAAATAAAGCAAAACATAAGATACTTTTTTTTTTTTTTTGGTGGCATACCATTATGATGCTCTTTTACCTAATTATAGGATTCTCGAAATTACATGTCACCTTTTTCATTTCTTGTTTATATTATGAAATCTAGTTTGTCTTTTACTAGTGGACTTCTGGGCCGATCGCCTAGGTAATTTGAATTTTGCTTGTACTCGTTAAATCACCGAGGCGGAGAAAGGGGAACCTATTAATATTATACTTAAAATATCACGATCAAAATCTATGCCCTTGTTTCGTGTTCCAGTTTAGATTTAAAATTTATAATTTTTTTTTAAAAAGTTAATATTATTTTTATTATTTATATAGTTTTATAACTCAAATTTTAAAAGTCCATAATTTTGAATATATAAGTCCAAATGAAATTATTATTATTATTTTTTAAATTACATAAAATTTCGAAACGGACGAAATAAGTTTTATATTAATTTTTTTTTTCAAACACATTCAAGTTTTTTCACTTTTAACTTTACCAATTAAAATGTCTAACCAAACTTTAATACCAAACGCATGCTATGTTTTTAGAAATATCGTTATTTATACCGAATCAACCGGACCATGCAAAATAAAAATATGAAATTAACTTTAAAAAAAAAAAATCAACAACAACAACAACATAGTGAGGGCCAGTGAGTCTCGTGACCAACTGGGGGAAGTAGGTCGTGAGACCCACCGCCAATGGGTCCCGTGACCCTTGGTTGTGGCCACAACTTGAATCAGATTAATATATATATACACACACATATACACACACACCCAAGTTTAAATATTTTATATTGAATCAGTTCTTTCATGTGTTTAGATAAAGTTGTAGTTTTCTAATGTTCGGAGACTGGTTTACATGTACTTTCATCATTTACATAAAAGTTTTAGCCTGTCAATCAAAGCTTATGAGGTTTCTAACATAAAAGTATGAAGGATGGTCACATTATTTATAAAATTATAAGTTCAAATTATGTGATATTTTGAACGAACAAAAGGAGTGCTAAAGCTACTTAACCCTTAAATTAATCACTAAATTATGTTATAGTTTTGTGAGTGTGAACGCCTAACTCTTAATTTAATTAAATGATGTATACATAAACGTGTTCTAAACTTAAGGGTGGCGATTAAAATTTATATCTTGTGGTAGAGCAAATAATATATATATATATTATTGTTAGATTATGCATGTAACTATGAATTAGTGATGAATGGTAATTATGCTATTGATTATTCATTGAAACGTTACTAAATCTAATTAATTAATAATTATTGACTTAATACAGTCACTCGCTTTTATATGCGTTTGATCAATAAAAGTTATTTGAGCTTTTATCATTAGTACACCATTGTCCACGTGAACTTTATAAGGATGATTTTTACCTAGAGATCAATGATTCATGTTCAGCAAAATTAAAAAGTAAATAAACAATACAAGAAAATGGACAATAAGTTTTTGAAGTCTGAAGATACTAATTAACTTGTTTGATTGGTTAGTTTGAGTTGAAATATTTTAGTTGTAATAGTAAATTTTTTTGAATTTTCAGAAAAGACAAAAAACTTTTTGAGAAAAAGACAAAAATTTTTTAGGAAAAAAACAAAAAAAAGTACAGTTTGAGTTGAAATGAGATGATGAGATAAACAAAGCCTAAAAGAAAATGACAATAAAGCTCTTTCTAGAACCTAGCATACAATCGCCATTTTCTTCCATTAATTTTCATTAATGCTTTATAATATATATATATATATATATTTTTTTTTTGTTTTCAATCGTTGTCATTGTGTAACTGGTTATCGTCACTTTCATCATTTTAATTGGTAGTTCATAATAAAACAAGTGACTTAGCACAAATCTAAGAGCCATTTTAATATTTCAAACCGGCTAAGCAATGACTAAACCACTCAAGCCCCACCAATTATAGCTAGATATTTTGTCATAATGACACCAAAGATAAAACAAATTTCTTATTGTCACTATATATATATATATAATAATGATAATAGTAATAAATCAATATCATAGTTATTTAATAAATCAATAGAAATTGTAAAGCACATATTTAGCTCGTGAAGCCTCCAAGTTGTATGTCAAGTCAAGAGCTTTAATATTTAATATTTTAGTTTAAATTATTTATTTTTTGCTGTCCAATGACTTTTGGAATGATCTGATCAGCCTCGTTTTGGACGCGGTTTTTACATGGCAAAGCTTTGGATTTGACATCTTTTTTTATTTTTTTCCTCTCAAAAGAAAACATCCCTAGTCGACGAAACCGAGTTGTGTTGAGTACTAATTTGGACTTAGGGTTGGAATTGCGTGTATCCACTGCCTTATCATTGAGAGTGTCATTCATGTTGCACAATCATCAAAGGGGTTCACAATTTATCTTGTATATATACCCCATTTATCCCTTGGGAATGTAAAGCTTTTTCCTTAAGTTAACTTATGTCTCTTTTATTATCATTAATATTATTATTATTGATATTTTGAGCATTTACTTTGTTTAAAGTCTTTATCCTTTGATAATTTGCTTCTTAAATTTTTATTATGGTAAATTATCACTCGAACTTTTTAAAGTGTTATAATGTGCTTCATTTTATGTAACTTCCTATTAAATTGGTGATAGAAAGTTCATGTGTATTGTGCCTCATGTGAGGATGGAGAATCTCATATGTGACAAAATTTATACATCCAATTCAAACCTTTATGCAAATCTTATAAATTCAGATCCTCAATTGAATGAAAGTTAACAACATGGGAGTGTATTGCAATGATTTAGAAAGTTCGGGGGCAAATAGTTAAAAGCCGAAAGGTCTGGTGGGCCATATTGCAAAAACCCTCTTTCTTTTTTTTTTTTTTCCTTTAAAAAAAATATATGAGTCCTACTCCTACATTGTTTAAGAGAAGTCATTAACTTTGATAGCTGTACTTTGTGAAAACACTTTTTAAAAAGTGAAAAATGCCGAGTAAAATTGTCAATTTTAGTTGGCTATCATTTGATGAAAGTAAAGTCAATATTAGTGTATGTTATTACAAAGTAAGACATTAAGACGGGCAAAACGGACAATATATAGCGCCAAAAGGACAACGTGGTATATCTCTAAACTTTAAGCCAATGCATAAATCAAATTGGCTAGTTGGCTACAAGCATGGCCAAATGACATTTTGGTTCCTTGAGTTGTGTTGGACAACTTAGACTTGGGGTTGGCATTGCGTGCGTCTACTGCCTTCTCTTTTGAGTTCCCTTCGCACTCATCATTTTTGTGTTATGGCCCAAGTGTTTCTTTAAATTAATTGATGCCTCACTTTTTACTTTTACTTTTTGACAATCTAGGTCCCGAATTGTTTAATAGAGGACAACGACTTTATTTACATTACATTACTATCATAATAAATTGTCAAGTAAAATTGTCAGTTTTAGTTGATTGTCATTTAATAATACATAAAATCAATATGAATCTGTTATAATAAAGTACAACTTAGACATGAAGTTGAACAAAATAGACAACACATAGGGCCCAAAGGGATAACGCGGTTTTTGTGTCAAGACTTCAAACCTAATGCGCAGATCACATAGGCTAAAAGCATGGCCAAAGGGCATTTGGTTCAACGAGTTGTGGGACTTTTTGGTGGGCAAATGCAACCTTTTCGCTCCACTCAATGTGCTCAAATTGATTAGTGCACCAGCTGGGACTCATTTTCTTGCAGAGCAGAACCTACTTTTTTGCTGGGGTCGTGGGCTTTTGACTTCGCACATCTAAAGATCAAATATGGTGTCCGTAAGTTTTAAGAGTGTGTGGGAAAGCTTTGTAGTCAAATTTAAGCAAAAACCAATAGCTATGTAAGAACCTTAAGTGAAGAGTTCCCGTCTTGGCAACGATTCATCGACAGAACTGCTAATGCTGCCTTAAATTATTTCGAGTCGTTTCGAGATACGTTACGTAGGTAAAACTATGAGAAATGCAGCTGCAAGAAAAACACCGTACGCTATCGGAGACTGCTATACCATTTCATAGTTCTTAAGACTTACATGTAAACTTGCAGAAACTTTTAGCTGGAACCATAATATAGATGACAAGAGGAAAATAACTGAAAATGTTAACTGAGCTCTTGGCAACCTATAAAGGGGGTGGCATATCCTCAGCTATCAACAATAGCCATGTTTAAATCATTTGGAGATAAGCAGCAAAATGAAAAAGTAAAAAAAAATAATAATAATATTGATCATAAACTATTCAAGAAAAAAAAAAAAAAAAAAAAAACAAACAACTAAAAACTCATCTAGAAGAACTAAGATCAACCCTTCTAAGAGTAGTTTCGACAATGCAAGTTAGCATTTGGAATTGACATCGTCGGTTGGACAGACCGAACAATCATCGACGTCAATACCCCAATGCGCTGTATTGTTAACTGCAATGCAACTTCACTGTTGCGTCTGCCCAGTCCACAATTGACGATACATCTGCATATTATGGAGTGGTTGACTATTATTGTAGAATCCAGAGCCTCTGGCAAGGTGGCTGTTACCATTCTCGTCAGATGACTCGCTGGAGTCTCCTTGTGATGGAGAGGCTGCTGCCATAGGTCCACCGAAGTTTAACATTTGGGGTTGCGGTGCAGCTGGTGCAGATTTTACAGCACTGTTGGAGTTCGGTTTCTTCTCATCCACGACAAAGCTGCCGACGATGACCTGTTCTTTAGCACAATCCAAATGAAAGGGTGTTACAGAGATGAGACACAATGAATTCAATTTTTCATTGGTTAAATGCCTGCTGGTTACTACAAGGTAAATGGGCTTTCTTTCTTCCAGAGATATTTCCCCCGTGCAGTGCAATAGGTGAAGATGTCACATTATGTCTGCTACTTAGTCTTACAAGAAAACACGGCAGAGTTATACCTGTACAGGTGAGGCTGCTATTAGCATTCCTGCAACTCCACCACCCACAACTCGCCCGTCAGGTCCTGCGAGTGATATGCTTAAACTACCTGTCCTGCTGCGGTTACCATTATTGTCAGAAAGCAAAAAGGAACCTGACAGAGAGATGATTTCATATCGACCCTGAAAAAGAAAAAGAGAAAAAAATTAAATAATAGAAAAAGAAGGAAGAAACCTTACTGAGAACAGTAATGATTATATCAGTTGAAAAAGACAGGATCGGATGAAAACTGGATGTAGCATAAGCTGCATATCGTCAATCTTAAATTTTGGCAGTGGGAGTGAGAGCCGGAGCAGGTTAAGTACTCTAACATAATGATGCAGAGACAAGATTGTTTTTGGCATAAATTAAAGCCTGAAGCCTGTAACTGCTATCTACCTTAAGTGCTACAATGTTACAAGAATTGAGAAAATGAAATTACAGAAATTCTTACTTTTACGTTGCCAAAGAAAAACTAATTGTTTTGTCAAATTGTCTACAACAATATTCCCCAAAAATTATCTCTGACTCTTTCAGGGAGTTGATGTTCCTGATAATGGAATATACATCCAAAGTCCCACCACATCTATTTCGTCTTTCCAGTTACGGATGCCAGTTAATAACAGGTAAAGACTAGAGGTAAAAGAAGGAAGAGTAAGAAGGCATATTAGAAGAATATATGCCAACTCTTTACAATTTTGCTTCTGGATATCTAATATTTATTGATAGGTAACATTCCAAAACACCTTGTAGACACAGTAGAAGAAGGCGCCATATATTAAATAATTGGTATTTTTCTCCAAACAGTTACTAGCATATGCTAACTACACTCGACTCAATCAAAACCAATTAAATGAAAAAAGAAAAATATTTGAGAACAATTAGCACCCAACATTCCAGGTGTGTACCAGAATAATCCAACTATCTCAACTGTCATGTAGCGCATAAATTACCAGACCAGCTCTTGAACTTGAGTGCATAAATTTTGTTTCTGTGCATGTCCAGTTCAGTTAAAGGGATGAAAACTAGAATTGCATCACCATTGGATGCTCAACTACGTTTTGAGCAATAAGAGATAATAATTTCCACATATTGTAAATAACCATGACTATGTTCAACCTGTCTCAGTAAATAATATTCGATGCAAAGCCAAAAAGTATAATTGATGGAAAATTTTCAAATCTACAACAGTAATGATACCTCGTAACTGACAGCACCACCAGACATTGCTGGCTGACGGAGGGTAACATTGCAGATCGCACCATTGGCAGAGAGAATGCAAACTGTACGAGGTCCTTGCTGCGAAAATGCCATAACCTTTGACGCTATATCCTGCAACACGTACATGTCAATGATAAGCACCTCTTTTTGAACAAGAATTAGTTAGTAGGCACAATAAAAGTCCAAGATACAATATTGAATATACATCGTATTAAAGCAAGATTCAAAAATCATGGAAATTCCAACACATGTAACCAATAATTGCACAAAACACAGCATAGAATAGACAAAATATATATCTACAAACACCACTTCATATATCATAATAAAGGCCAAAGGAGAGTGCAGAATGCAAAGATTCAGCCAACCATATCCAATCTCTAAAGAATATGGATTAAATATATTAAAACCACTTTTTAGTTCATCTAAACAAGATCCAGAATGCACATGAGCAAGTATAGTGAAATGAATTATGTTTTTAAGTTAGTTCCAACGAAAAAGATGAACATAACCAAATGATGAAGTGAAAGTCTTGAATATGTGCTGCAACCCATTAATTGGGGAATCAAATGGATACAATAGAACAGCAATATAGGTATCAACAATAAACGTTCAAATAACCAAAGACAATCCTAACGTATATCAACTTCCAGCATTTGGCATAATGGAAATACAGGATGTGTCTAAAGAATGGAATGAAACTCTATAACGAATGGCATCACATTTTACGATTAACAATTTTTATGATCAATTCAAACACGCTTCAAACTTGGATCAAAAAGCACAAACATTTACTACTTTAGCATCTTGTTCGAAAAGATCTCAACATTTTTTCAGGAAAACCCCAAAAGGCATGCATTTTAATGAAACCACAAATTTCATGCTGCAAACTGAAAATTTAGTATTGCCTTCAGTCTCAGGATGCATCAATTCTCAATTTAAAAAAATGACAGAGTTTGGACTTCTGTATAACAAGGATTCAAACACCATACAAGCAAAAGAGAGATTCGGAAGAACTGATGATTGAAAAAACACTAGTAGCCATCCAAGCAGGCCACATGACACTCCAAAGACAATGGCTTGACACCAGAAGCCCTATGATTACTACCCTAGAAGATCAACAGCAACTGTATATACAGAAATGTGCCGATCAACATTAATATATGATGTTCATGTAAACACAAGAACAACATATGTTTTTTTTTTAAATAAATTCCGTTGAAAGCAGAACGTAAGATGTTGACATTTGGCGGTTATTACTACAATATGCATGCATTTGTCATACAATATTGAATTCTCAGAACTTATCACTCCAACCTTCTTCTACCAAACTAAACTTACAAAAAAAAAAAAAAAAAAGGCACCTTACATCCACAATACTCTCCGTAATCTAACTGGCATTTATAGGGAGGGTTGACACGGATTGAACTCGTAAAGTTTCGTGCCCGAAACAAAGACATCTAAGGTCATTAAAGCATTTACTCCTTGATCAGCAAAAAGAGTATAATGGGATCGCCTTCGGACTTTTGCAACATTTAAGCCAAAACCAAGCACTACTCAAGGAAGAACTCATAAAAGGAAAAAGAATAAAGACACAACAGAGAGAATACCAGACATCACGAAACGAACACCGAATTTAGAATGGTAAGATTTGCATCACCCATTAGACAAACACTTACAAGTAACAGCTAAGAACTACAATTACTTCAGAACCAGCCACAAAGGCAACAAATTCAGGATCACTACAATCACAAACGAACACCAAAAACAAAAGTACAACAAAAGCAGGATTTCCTTAAACACACGAAAAACCACAACAACAACACGAATTAAACATCGAAAATACCTCGCCGGCTTTCACCATAATTACATGGGGAGTAAACCCAACTCCACCAGCACCTGCAAAAAGCACAAACACACAAACAAGGAATGACAATCCAAATCGAAATTGAACAACAATACAAAACCGAAAATTCCAAAAAAAAATTCAAATTTACCCAATGCGTCCAGCTGCCTCTTCGAAGACCCAGGCGGCCTCCCCCGGTGCTTCTTCCCGGAAGCCTCGGAAGACGGAGTGGTGCCGCCCGACTCCCCGTGGCCGCCGCTTCCGACGGCGGCGGAGGAAGGAATCGGAGTGGGCGACAATCCCAGCGCAATGTTGCCGTCCGGCGAGTACTTCCTCGGCCGCCCCCTCTTTTTCTTGTTTCCGGAGTCGATGCTGAAGCCTCCGCCGCTGCCTCCGACGCTGGCCCTCAGCCCCGGAGGCGAAGATCCGTCGTACGGATTGACGCTCAGAGACTCCAACGGTTTCGACGCCGATTGCTGCTGCTGCGGCGGCGGCGGCGGGGTCACCGAGTTGAACGGAAATCTGGCGCCTCCGCCCCCGCCCAACATCTGTGCCGAGCCAACCGAGTTAGGGCCGATCATGGACGACGCGTTGTTGTGGTTGTGGTTATGGCTGTGGCTGTGGTTGTGGTTGTGGTTGTGGTTGTGGTTGTTAGACATGGCGGTGGGGTAGGAGTTATGGTGGTGGCCCACCATCATGTTCGGTGGTGCAGAGGGTGGCGGAGCCGTCGCATCCCGAGAGTCCATCCCGGAGAAGAATCGAGCGAAAGGAATCGAAAAATGGGGTTGAGATTTTTTCTGTTTTGGGGTGTTTGGATTCAGGGAAAACACAAAGGAAAAAGCAGAGGAAAATGCCTTTTTATTTTTTTCCTTCCGGTTCAGTGAATCATCAAACTCGTAACCTACTACTTATTGAGAGAGAGAGAGTGAGAGTATAAATGTAATTTAAAGAAAACTAGGGGAACGAAAAGCGGAGCCGAAAAAACGAATTTTAAAAGTTTTAGGGTTTAGATATTTTATTTTTATTTTCATTTTTTTTATTTCAGGGTTTTAGATTTTATTTTTCCTACTTTTTTATAATTTCACTGATCATTATTCTCTATATTATAGAATGTAAAGGATCAGTTAGAAAGTAAATATATATAAATAATGGTGTACCAGAATAAAAAAATATGAATTAAAAAACCACTAATAAATCTTATTTATAGTCTATTAGATTCTAAGTCATTTAGGAATCCTACTTCAAATAAAATATTTAATCCTAATCCTAAAGAATTCTAATCACAAACAAAATTAAAATAATAATAATAATAATAACAATAATAATAATAATAATAATAATAAAGAAATCCTAATATGATTTGGAATTGTCCTTCGTCACTAAATAACCTTTTTTTTTTTAAGAAATTTTTTAATAAATGATTGAAATTTTATAAAATAAAAAAATGATCATTTTTAAAAAATAATCTCAACAATTAATTAATTATGATTAACCATTAATTAACCATAATTAATTAACTATCATCGATCACTAATTGATATTTTTTTTTTGAGAAATGATTAAAAATAGCATATTTCACAAGTGGTAGTGAAGCTTATAGCATATGTCTTATGATTTAGAAAACAATAGCAGGTCTTGTTAAATAATTTTCCAAATTCCATATTTGCCTTTGTCTTCTTGTCATCTTTGTCGTGCTAGAGGCGTGATCTCGCGAGTCAAGATGCCAAAGAGAATCACCCTAGGTGACGAGGATGAAATGCCAAAGAAGATCTGATGCCGAGCCATGACTGCTCGCAATTATACCACCAGCGACGGCGGCAATCTTTGAAACGGCGAGGAACGGACAGACAAGATGGCCTCGCATTTCAAACATTCCTTCATGCTTATGGTGTCACTAGTGACTGCGTTACGGAACATGAGCTTCAGATCTGTCACGGCTCCTCCAGATCTCGATCCTCTAACGTTGAGGCGTCTATGCAAAAAAGCCTATTGGTGACACCGTGAGTTTATAATTTTTGACGTTATCAATCATTCTTAATCCAATTTGTTAAAATTTTGGACTGGTTTTTGCACATGACTTGCAGGTTGAGAAGGGCATTGCTAAACCTTTTTACTTAAGGGGGTGTTTGGTTCGCTAGTTTGAGTTGAAATATTTTAGTTGTAATAGTAAATTTTTTTAAATTTTCAAAAAAAAAAAAAAAAAACAAAAACTTTTTGGGAAAAGACAAAAAAAATTTGAGTTGGAACGGAGATGAACTCGCGAACCAAACACCCCCTTCCATACAATTTAAAAAAAAAAAAAAAAAAAAAAAACTTCAACCTAATTTAGTTATAACTGAAACTTGAACCTAAAGTGCAAAAGGAATTTATATTGAAATTAAGTAAACATAATCAACAATGCCTTTCATGGGTTATAATATGCAAGTCCTGTGCAAAAAACTATCCAAATTTGAATGAATTTGAGCAAGAAGGACTAATAGTGTCAAATATCATAAATTCAGGGATTAATTGTCAAGAAAAAAAGTTGAGAGGACTAAATTTCTAAATTCAATTCAAAAGTTCAAGGGGCATCCATACACAGATACTTTCTCAATATATATATATATATATATGTGTGTGTGTAAATATAAATATAAATAATCCTAAACTCTCGAAACATATACAATTAAAACCTTTTTCGTCATTTTTCCATAAGAACATCACTATGAGCGAATTTTGCAGTGAAAGAACTTAAATGTCTCCAATTCTATTTTTTTAAATAAGCTTAAAAAAAATTATAATAACAAGGCTATTTCTCCTTGGACACAAACTTCGCAAAAGATCAACAAGGCTACCACGGTTAACTTTCCAGAACAATGAAAATCCTACTACATGTATATAGTTCGAAATCCTGATATTCAAATTACTAACTAATAATTATAATTTTGTTCGTGTGTTGAAAAAACTCGACTCCAACGGGCTTTAGCTGAAGGACGATCCTTTCATTGAACCAGGAATAAGTCTTGTAACCACAAGTAGGAGCTTGAAGAACTAACTAGAGTAGAAAAAACGCCTGCCCGGAAACAGAAGAAGGCAACACCAGAGACTCAAGTCAGCCAATTGATATCGAAGACTACTAATAGATGAGATCGAGGGCAAATCAAGAAAAATATGCAAGTTACGTTTATAAGTATCATTACTTTGAGCAAATGTAAATTACTTTAATAAAATCAGATGTAATATTACTACTAAACTACGTCTGCAACCACACATAGGTAACATTCATGTGTGCTTTATCACAATAAATAAAATCGAAGTATGATCTAGATTGGAACGGAACGAGTCTTTTCTTTTCAAGTGAATATTTGTAAGGCGTAGAAAAGTTATGTACATACATAAAGGTTCAACGAGTAGACATTTAACTTGAAAAAGCAAATGCTTTGTTCTTGTCATATTTGAAGGGTACTGAAATATCTTTTAGGTGTAAAATTTTTTCTGTCAAAATATTGAGGAAGTTCTACAAATTTATCGGTATCGAAAAAACTTAGTGCAATTTTTACAAAATATCAGGAAATTTCAAAGAAATATCGGGAATTTTGATACAAATATAAGTTAGAAATTTCAGATTTTTTCATTTGCTATCCTTTTGAGCATATTATAATTTTCCTCAAAAAACAAAAAACAAAATAAAATAAAAGCAAATGAAAAATAATACATAAAAGTTGAGAAACTATAACATACCATGACATCAATATTGCTTGAATCACAATAACATCCCAACTATATTTGAACTTCATAGGACTAACTTTTTGCATTAAGATATAAAACATTTCTTATATAAAATTTATATATTTATGTATCTTTTTAATTTTTGCTCTATCTTAAAATGTTATAAATATTTGAATCAAATTTTCGCAATTTTTGTATTTTTTTTCCGATATTTCAACTGATATCAATGGTATCTCCAAAATTTTGTAAGATTGGATTACTGATATTTTCGCCAATAACTGTATGTTCATCCCTAGTTCTTGTCAAGATTGGTGTAAAGGGCACTAGGAGTTGACCCAAATAATGGTGACGCTAGTTGAATGACATTTTCTTTTAGGGCTCGTTCGGGGCAAATGTCTAGATGATATTTTACTATATGGATTTCAAAATCCTAATTTTATATCAAACTTTTTTTATCTTTCATTTTAAAAAAGCTCAACTTTTAAAAGTCCATAACTTTATCATTTCAAATCAAAATGAGATGATTTTTAAGTCAAAATACTTATATCGACGAGACGAACAAAATAATAATCATTTTGCATTTTTTTTCAAATAAATTTAAAATTTTTGCACTATTTTTTATATCACAAACTTTTTTAAAAGTTTTTCCCCAAACATACATTTTTAGCCAAATTTTCAAAACACCATTTCCAGATACCCACATACGGGCCCTTAATTTGTCTTTACTGAAGTAAATTTCAAATAGGTTCAATTTAAGAGAGATGAAGACGTGCTTTTAATTAGTTTATATATATAAATATAAATATATATATATATGATATGTAAATACGTTCACACATATAGGATATACGTGTTCGTTTCCTTGTTAGAATCTTCGACCCTAAATATATATATATATATGTATATGTAAATACGTTCACACATATAGGAATACGTGTTCGTATTCCTTGTTAGAATCTTCTACCCTACCGACAATATCAACTGAGGAAACTACTAAGCAAAACCAGTCAACAGCTTTTTTTTTGCCCTGCGTAGACCATATAGGCTCGCACCACTTTCTCTTGTGACCACAAGAAATTGAAATAACACCCCCATGCACATCATTTTATTTGACTTTTCCAACACAAGTCGTTCCTAAACTACTCACCATGTTCACATTGAGGAATTCTCGAGGTAAAGATCTAACCACCAAGACCAAAATGGATGAAAATTCAAAATTGATCGTGCCAATTTTAATGATGATGGTTTTTTTTATAGTTTGACATTATTGTCTATTGGTGATACAATAATTATTAAAAAAAAAAAAAATCATACATATTTTCTTGGTTTGTATTGAAGTGACTAGTGAAGGGAGCGGCTGACTTCAAATATAAACCTCCTACAAAAAGAAGATTTCTCATGCGAGATATAAAAAAGAATTAACAAAAGGTCATAATGGCAACTCAAAAATTGAAATGTGAAAGAAAGTCAAAATTTAACTTTTAGAGTTTTTATTTTTTACTCCCTCGCTCCCTCCCTCGTTTTTTCAAGCAAAAATATTAGTTGTTTTTGCACTAATCTTAAAAATAATCAAAAGAAGTTGTAGGAAGTGTCATTTAAAAAAAAAAAAAAAAAGTGGGTTGATTTTTAACATCTCAAAAAGTTTCACATTCAATGTGAGTTTTTCGAAAATAGAAACTAATTTATAGGACATTTTCTAACCCTAGAGTTTTTGAATTATATACATAATTCAAATTCTACACTTAATAACAGAGTTGCGCGTGTAAATTTATTATTAGGTTATATCTATAATCACGTGTTTTTGAATCAGAATATTTGACTCAATTGATTTTCTGACCTAATTGATTTTTTTTATCCTATAAATCTGGGGCACCGACTTGGCATCGATAACACAATAAGCATTTTGATGCTACCCACGACAACACAACCCCAGCCTCCTTTGTGTTGCCGACTTCTTTTTCATTTTCTTTAGCATTCTAGGAAGAAATCACAGGTAGCATGGTAGTATACTTAAAGTAACGTATTAGGCTACTACAAATGAAAAATAGTAGTTGGATATCTATGGTAACACGTCAGATTACTCTCAGTAACAAGACTGGTTGTTACGGTAACAAGGTTGATTACCGCCGGTGCCGGTAGTACACCACGCATTATCTCCGGTAACCTGGCAAAATACCTGTAAGGAATGTTTCTAGTGTCACAAATTTTGTGTCATGTGATATATCGTTACAATGTACATATATACATATATATACACACACACATATATGACTCACACATAAGTTAGTCTTATTTCTTCCACAAACGCCATTGTCCTTCAATTTAGCCCATGGTCCATGAATGAAGCCACACAGTCTCTAATAGACCAGACCCTCTGTTTAACTTCAGAAGAACTATAGATTAGTTGTATTTGTTCACAAGGACGAAGCCAAGAAATTTACTTAGGGGGGGAGGGTCTGAATTGAGTCAAATTAGAAATGAGTTAGGGGGTTCAAAAAAATTTTTTTAGAGGGGGCTAGCGAAGAAAAATCAATATTTTCTAAAAAAAAAACTTCACGTAGACTTAAACTCAAACATTAGAATTCTAGAGTTTGTTCTCTACCATTTCTCAGACATAAAACTTATACCAACCAAAGTTTTCCTAAAAAAAAAAAAAAAAAGGGCATTTTTCTTGTTTGTCATGAAACTCCATAAATTAACCGCCATACCAAGGTTCCAAACTAATTTCAACTTCGAAATTAAAAATTTTTCTTTTAAAAAAAGAAGAATTTTCTTTTAAAATTTTTCTGTATGACTCACAATTTAACTGGCTGTGATTTCACTGAGCTTGCTTCCAATGCGAATATATATATATATATATATGTAATTAAATTTTTCTTAATTTTAAGGTTTTTTTTAATAAAAAAATGTAGATATAAGGTTTCTAAATGAAATGAGCAAGAATTTTTCATAAAGCTAAGAGCCAAAGATATATATATATATATATATATATATATACATAAAAAAAAAAAAAAGGAGGTAAAAAATGAAAATAAAACAAGTAAAAACTTTGCAATCTAAAAGATAGAGGATAACAGTAAAGAATAATATCGCTAGAGAGTAAAAAGCATCATATGATTTCATCCAAAAAAAAAAAGGGAAAAAAACAAAAAATAAAAAACAAAATTGAAAAAAACCCACAAAAGACAAAAATATAAAAAGAACAAAGTTTTGAATAGTAAACAATTTCAACTTTATATAATAGTAATTGGTATATATTCAGCACTTGATTGTGCCCCGATTACGTTCAAGTCATAGGCTGAAATTAATAAGACCAACTCCTTTTATGTCAAGTTTGTCCTCCGACAAGTAGACCTCCTAAATTCCAAGTGAAAAAGAAATGCCATATAAATGAGTACAGACAGTTGGTTTAAGTATTTACTATAAGAACCTAAACATAAAGTTATTTATTTATTTATTTATTTATTTATTTTGGGCGGAAATAGTCTAGAAACCAACTACAGTTTACTGTAAGATGTCTACTTTGAATTATTTATGTCCTAGTGTTTTTAAAAATGATTCTATTTAATAATAAATATTTTGATCAGCTATCTAATTATGGGAAAATTATTTAACTATAATTAAACGAGATTTTTTAATAACTGACAAGAAAGTAAAGCTTTTGTTATTTGTCGTTTGATCACTGACCCGAGACAACTTCATCGAAAGGGACTTTGGCTCTCTTTTAAGTTTCCTTGAAAGCGCGTAATGTGGGAACTGTTCATTAGTCTTCCTTCTCGGACCTCACGTACAGTAATTATAGGCACGAGAAGAGGTATCTTTTGCCACTCCAGATGGAAATGGACTTGGTCTTTCTTAGAAAGAGAAAAGAAGAAGAACAATAAATAAAATAAAATAAAATAAAATAAAAAGAGAATGAAGAAGAAGAATGGAAAACATTCGTTCATTGCGCATATATTCTAAAATTTTCACATACCAGATGAGTGCATTTGTTTACCCTTACACACACACACACACACACACATATATATCTATATATTATTAAGAAGATATGATACATGGTACCGTATTCGTCCAAAACGGTTCGTTTTAAACGAAAACAGTATTTTTTTTTTGTTTTTCACTTAAAATTTATCATTTTTTCATTTTAGCCCCTTATATTGGTCTCTCTTTTTTTTTTTTTTTTTTTTTCATTTTAGTCCTTTTATCTGTTTAATTGGTTCTTTTTAATTTTTTAATTTTTAATTTTACACTTTTAATTGCTATTACTATGATTTGTTTGTCTATCCCTTCTACATTTATAGCTATATATAGAAAGAAAAAAATTACTGTTGAAGTGTTGTTGTTGTTGTTGTTGTTTTTTTTTTTTTTTTTTTTTTTTTTTTTTAAATAACAATTTAGTCCTTTTTTGTATTGATCAATTTTTTTCATTTTTGTCTTTTTGTCTTTTTTGTTTTTTTGTCTCTCTTTTTTTCTTTTCAGGTACTTTGTTATTTTTCCTTTTTAAATTTTGTGCGTATACTTTTTTAACTCATTATTTTAATTTTTCCCTATGCACAAAAATTTTCTCAAATATGTCTAGCATTGACATGTAGCACATAGAAAGTTGAAAAAAAGCTCCTGCAGTTGTCTAGAAGGAAAATTTTTTTTAGTCCTTCAGTTTTCCTTTTTTTTTTTTCCCCTTCTCCTTTGGCCCATTTTTTATTTTTTCATTTTAGTCCTTTTTTGTTTTCTTTTTTTCTTTTGGCCCATTTTTTTTCTTTTTCATTTTAGTCCTTTTATCTTTTTGATCTTTTTTCATGCCTCCTTTTTTTTTTTTTTTTTTTTTTTTTTTTTTTTAAGTTTTAGGAACTTTGTTGATTTTTTTTTTTTTTTTTTTTCTTGTGTCTATTTTGTATGTATGTGTTTTTTCCTATTTAGATAAATTTTTTTCAAAAATGTTCAATCATGTGCATCGCACTTGTCTTTAAACTACTGTAATAAAATGAAAAGAAAGAACAGAAACGAAAACGTGGTTTTTGAGTAATGGACGGTCAAATGCTGGTCGCTTGTTGATGTCAAAACAATCAAATAAATCACCTTCATCGGTCTTAATTTCCAAAAAAAAAAAAAAAAAAATCACTAATCAGTATCCAAATAAATGAAACCCCTACCAAAACTTAATTAAGAGGTGACTCTGCAGTCTGCACCTACAAGTAATTTGATCTTTTAGATTAATTAATCGATCAAAGAGATTTTTTTTTGAGTGAATAGTGATGACGAAAACAGCAACTGTGCACCCTGCAGCATCCTGACTTAAGTCGGCATCTACTTAACGCCCTCATTTTTTTTTTTCCATCTCACTAGAGAATAAGAAAAGAAAATGACTAGAAGAGTGTTTGTAATTGGGAAATTAAAGCAACCTAAGACAAAATAAACAGAGCTGCAGGCCTAATCAAAGAGAATTTACAATATATACAACATATACACATAGTGTATATAAATCATCTTCTATAGTTGATTGTATATCACCTTTTATTAATTGCACGCATTACCTGAATTGTATTGAATGATGGCTTATTGAGAAGTCGAGTTGTCTCTCTAAGTCTTCCTCTCTAGGAAATGTTAGCAATATTTCCTACCACATTTTTAGTAATAGAAAAGACACACCAATTATTAGTATGAGTGGGAATTTTATGCCTTTGAACGTACACATGCATATAGTCTTACCATTAGAAATGGGAGAGAAAAAGCTCATTTTATAATCTCCTTAGTCCTTCGCATGCTCAGGGGTGTTTGACATGTAAGTTTAACTCAAGTTAAACTGTACTTTTTTTTGTTTTTTTTTTTTTTTGTCTTTTCTGAAAAGTCAACAAAAATTACTATTGAAACTTTAAAAATCTTTAATTAAACTTATTCGCCAAACAACTCTCAGTTTTTTGTAATACTAGACTAGTACATGCAAGAGAATATTCTCTATTTATAATTTTCAAGATCTATGATCCAATGGATGCTTGAAAGTGAGGTAAGCCAACCCCAGTTCGAGCTGAGCACTTTCCTTTTAGCCGTGTAATTTGGTCTATTGGTCTACTGGTCTATTAGTGCTTGTTCTCTTTTCGTTGTAGGAGCTAGAGAGGGCTCCTTTGAGGGCTTTCTATTTTTTTTTTTTAATAATAGGTTTTTAATTATTGATCGTCATATCATAGGACATACCATTGAATGAGGTCAACTATTTGCAAAATCATACACTTAAAACTTTTTGTTGATAGTCGTATTCAAGACGAGTTAGGGTCTCGTTATATTTCTAAAGTTAAATTCTCAATATAACTCATAGTTATATGGAAAGGACAAAAAAATCTTGATATTTATGGAGAAATTAATACATTAACAGCTTTTAATTTTCATAGATATTGTAACAATTCACTTGACCAAAATTTTTATGGAATAATATTGTCCCTATTTTCTTGTATTACTATTGGATGTCTATCTACTACTTGTTTATCATGTTATTAATTTAACAATACGAACGTATGAATATAAACTAAATGCTAAATATACTTAAGGTATTAAATAAGATGTCAAAATTTAATTTATAAAAGACAATTGTTTTTGTTGCTATTAATTTATAAAAGACAATTGTTTTTGTTGCTAAAGATCTTTAGGGACAAATTCACAGATTTTTTGTGACAAAGAACCCTATCCTTGAAGTTTTTTTATTTTATTTTAATGCAATGTTATATATTCTTAATTTGTCCCCTTTTATGATTTTAATTTATATACTTTTTTAACTTCCCCATCTTAGGATAACTAAATCAAAGGAATAGAATTTCGATTTAAATAATGTTCGTGTAATCCTTAGGTATTTGGAAAAAATGAAATGTCTTTTAAATGAACCATTACAGGCATATAATAGTTACTTCGTACCCTTGTTTTTGCGCCATTTTCTCTCACATTTTCAAAGTTGGAATCTTTTTAAAAAAAGGAACTTATGAATTTTTTAGTTTTTTCCAGATTTCCTTTATAATATCAAATAACTCAATGTTTTCTTTTTACTCGAAAACCTCTTATAATTAAAAAAAAAAAAATCAAATCTGTATTTTTTTTTTATTATCAGAAAGGGTAATATACATTGTAAATATTAAGTATATTCATCTTTGTTTATATTATTAGCTGTCGTTTGTTTTTTTTTACAGTATTTTCTTTTAAAAAAAATTGTGAATTTAAACCAAAACTTTCTATATCCAAGCTTACAAACCAAACGTCATGACCTTAATATATCAGGTATTTCATATAAGCATATAAATAATTTCCTTACACGTACATATGATTCGGAAGTTGTTATAAATGGTGGAACTAACACAATTAATGAAAGCTCAACATTGCAAATTAATACCTCTCGTAATTCCTCGATTTTAATTTGTTACAAATATTTTGCTAAACCTTCTCTCCAATATTGCACTTGCCACCGGGTCCTCCAAACGTAAAGCGCGCTCTAACCCATTTGGCCAATGGTGTCGATCCATTTCATTTTTTTTATTTTTTATTTTTAAATGAATTGTTGAGAGATAAAATTTCCACATTAATGGAAGAGAGTAACTCATACTAATTAGATTAGAACCTGCTAGAACCTTCCTCCCACACCAGACTAACCACTGGAAATTCTAATATTAGACATATAAATGAAAAAGAAAAAGTAAAAATATACATTCATGTGGTTACATGAAAACCAGACTACTATAAACAAAGGTGATTCGCAGAGATCTTACAAATTCGTATCTGACTCCTATGTCTCTTCTTCCCGTTCCTTTTTTATTCCTCTAATAATATCTTAATGTCACATCAATTATGTCATGACGTGCTTAGTATATTATATCATGTCACATCATCTTTTGATATATATCATGTCAGTTAAAATATATTAGTTGAAATGATATGATATGATTAGAGACTGTAAAAAAGGAGACAAAAAGGGAGATATGTAAGTCAAATTCTTCAAACTCAACCCATTGATTAGGCAACTCATGATGTAATTAAGTGCGTAGTTAGGAAAACTATGTCTAATTTTTTCTAGTAATTAGCACGTGAAAATATAACCAGTTTACCTGGTAAATCTGGAATTTAAAATCAGACTGTTACTTGGATTTTGGGGCAAGGATTAAGTCAAAAGGGACATCTCTACTTATTTGCACGAATCCAGGGCATACTGTGTTAAAGCACCCCGTCTTTTCTTGTCCATTTCCCTTTGTGACCAAAATATATGAGTGATGAGAAAAACAAATTCTAAGTAATATTGTCTAATTTTGATATTGCATTCTTTATTTTTTATATGCTAATGTGTACGACATATTCTTCCCAAACGACTAAAGATAAATTTCAAAAATTTAGTTAATTAGTAACTTAGTTATTGTTTACAATATTAAAATTTTCCAACTCTCTTTGTTGTGGTCTTCAAATACTAGCATTACAACATAATGTAACGAGGCATAATATCACTCTTTATTCGAATATGTAAATGTAATATAATTGTTTAAAATTGGAGTCAAATTATAGATTACATTAGCATACATACTTATTTATGTATCTTGATAATAAGAAATTAATTAAAATAAATAAATTTGTTTGACACATTCTTGATCATATTAAATAACTTCATAGTTTAAGTTTTTGTAAGTACAGAAAAACGTGCCTCAGGCACGTTCCTGCCTAATACTAGTCTAGCTAATGAAAAACCATACAATAAAGTGATGCACCGATAAAAATGTCTTTTTTCTTTTTGTAATCTCTCTTTTTAAGGAGTCCCCATATCTGTTACTCGACAGTTCTCAAAATAATATTTTCGGTTTCGAAAGCTTAAAAAGAAAACTTATAATCAATTCAATATGTTTCTTTTTTGGGTATGCTTTTTGAAATGGATTAATGAAGATTGTTAAGATCCTATTACTGACGCTTTCAATGATAACGAATGCAAAACTTGCTTGTGCCCCCATTACGTTCATGTAATAGACTGAAATATGTGCACCACCTCCATATATCTCATTTTTCTCGCCCAAATTCCAAGTGAAAAACAATTCGCCATAAATGAATATGCACCTCAATCATAATGAATAAAAAATGTTTGTTTCTTTGTATTAGAATATCACATACATATATATACATATATATATTTTGTGTATCAAAAATTGATTTTAAGTATTTACGAAGTGACAAAGTAATTTTTTTCCATCCTTAATTAATTTTCAAATTCTTCATGGCAAAATTGTAACCATCTATAAGATGAGATAATAATAATTAATCATTGAGGTGAACACTAGCGACGCGCAATTGACATTTTGTTGTTTGTCGTTTGATCATTGGCCCAAGACAACTTCATTGAAAGGGACCTTGCTCTCACTAAATTTTCCTTGGTGGCGCGTATTATGGGGACTGTTCCATTAGGGCAATGTTCTTCATTCTCAGACCTCAAATACCGTAACTATTTAAAGGCACGAGAAGAGTATTCTTTTTCCGCTCCAGAAGGAAATGAACTTGGTCCTTCCTAAGGAGATCAAAGAAGAAGAAGTAGTAAAAAAGAAAAAAAAAGAAAGAAAGAAAGAAAGAAAGAAAGAACAAAAGGTGGAATATTATACATGTATATATAAACATATGCCATGAATGTACTTGTTTACCCTAATTTATATAATTACTTAGATAATATGTTTTACATAAAGAAATGAAAATGAAATAAAAGAGAGAGACAAATTAATGAACCTCAATTTTTTTGATTTTTGAGCAATGGATGGGCAAATGCTGGTTGCTTGTTGATATCAACACAATCAAATATATCACCTTCCTCTCAGTCTTAACCAAAGACAAAAATCATTAATCAGCAAATTGGTATCAAATTATTAAATTGTTATTAAAGGATATTTACAATGTAATTATAGTGTATATATATCATCTTCTACTTTAGAAAAAATGTACTTTTATTATTTACTTGCAATACCTGAATTGTGTTGAATGATGACTTATTGAGAAGTTTGAGTTGTCTCTCTAACTCCAAGTCTTCCTCTCTAGAAAAATGCTAGCAATATTTCCTACCACATTTTTAGTAATAGAACTACTCAAAGACATACAAATTAGTATGAGTAGGAATTTTATGCCTTCGAAAGTATCCATGATAGTGTATTTATCATTACAAATGGGGCGAGAAAAGGCTCATTTATAATCTCCTTAGTCCTTTCGCACGATCTTTTCCTTTCCTTTTGTAGTACTAGCTCTAGCACATGAAGGAGAATATTCTCTACAAGTTACATTCCAATTTTTTTTATTTTGTTTTTTAATGATTGATCTCCTATTATAATTGGGTCGTCAGATTATAGGACGGAATTGGACTTTCAATCTAACTCAACGTTATATGGAAAGGACAACAAGTCTTTGGCCCATCCCCTTTTTGGTATTCACACATATAAATGAAAAAATAATGCATGAACAAGTTGCAATTTTTTTTTTTTTTTAATGTTGAACCAATTCACTCGACCCAAAATTTTGCAGAACAACACTTCATCAATTGTGAGTTCAAATAAATATCATCCTCGTTTTTTTGTCTTATTAGATGTCCCTCCATCATTAATTATCTTGTTACTTAAATTTAACATGCCTAGATGAATAGGAACTAAATAGTAAATATGCTAATTAACTAAAGTCAAAATTTAATTAGAAGGTCATTTTCTACCGTAAATATTAAGTGACAAATTCATCATTAAAAAAAAAAAAAAAAACCCCTATCCTTGTAGCTCTTACTTCAAAATACGTCTTGAACTTGGATTTACTTATTTTTAATCAGTTTCTATCTTCCACTTATCGTAATGACTCTTATATGTTTTCCATAATTAATATGAATTATCTTGTTTTAGTTGTTCTGTTGGTCATATATTAATTTAGTTCTGTTTAAATGGCTTAGAGTTTAATTTAACTTACTCTTTTGGATAGTAAAGATAGAGATTTTATGATCGGAATCACTTTTCCGCCATTAACTGTATCTTTGATACTTTCATATCTCTTTAAAAAGAAAAATCTAATCCTTAGAAAGGTTCCAAAAAATACGCGACGTTGCCAACTTAAGGCCAAGACATTCTTCATCCTTTCGATCATTATCTTGCTAGCTGGCTAGCTGCGCAAGAAAACAAGCGTACATATCCAGTGGGATAAAAGTAAATAATGCGACATTAACTTGGTTGTCTTGTCCAATGTAATTGTTGGGTTGTTATGGTGCGGCTATTCAACCCATGATATATATATATATATACACACACACACACGTATATGTAAAATAACTAAAATGGACTTGCTCTATTTTAACTTAGTACTTAGCATACATTTTTACAGTATAAGCTTTTACTTTTACTATTATGGTGAACATTTATATTCTTTTATATATATATATATATATATTTATAATCTAAAATAAGTCTGAAAAATAAATTATATTTATTCAAGGGATAAATTATTTAAGCATTACGGCAACGATAATATTACTGACAAAATCATCTTCAGATACGCTTGGGATTACAGTGATGAAATTCTCAAAATAAAATATAAAAAATATCAACTAGAAAGATAAATTATGATTTTATACCGAAGTTGTTAAAGAATTTTTAATTGTTTTTGGAGAGAAAAGAATGTGTAACTTTTAATTAATACTTAAGTAAATTTTTTTTTTTTTTTTAACTTTGCTAAAGACATAAATAAAACGAGTAGACCAAAGTTATGTTTTACTATGAAGGAATATCATAGTAAATTTGTATTATGATATCAAAAGCATCACTTCTATTGTTGGTCGCAGTTTTTAAAATCTATTAGATACAAGTAGAGTTTACTCGACATTTATGGTTGTTGTAGATATTTTTAGGAAAAAACACCTGAATGACATAAATTTTAAGACTATTGCATCAAATGATATAAAAAATTAACACTAGACTAATATGACACAGAAGTAAACTAAATTTAAATAAAATTTTTGACATATTGATCAAAAATGAGAAATTAATGTTATGATGATCAATAGATAAAAAAAAATATAATTATTTAAATATTTTTTTTTCTTATTTTTAAGAAATAATACCAAACGGACTTATAATTGGTCCATACTTGTCCAAAGAGGTGTGCCTTTTTTTTTTTTTTTTTTTTTTTTTTTCATATCTAGTCCCAACTTTATTTATCCAACCAACAAAGAACCGAGCTCCTATATGTCTTGTCTTCTAATATTTGATTTTCTAATATCAAAAATACGAATGCACATTTTATCGTGCATTTGTCGATTCTCTTGAACTGCAACGTGACGTAACCTTCACCCATCACGTGACCATTTTTTTTTTTCCCTATATATCTCCTCAACCAGTGTATGTATAATAGAATATCGGAGATCATCATCTTCCAGTTCTCACCGGAGACACCAAAAATGGAATTAGGTTTCTCATCAATTTTTGAGCGTAATTATATGTTGCAAGACCTATATTTGTCCTTTTCTTCAGTTTCTCTTCTTCTCCTCTCACTTCTCCTCTTGTTCATACTCAAAACATATTACTCATCAAAACCAAAACTCCTCAACTTACCACCGTCACCACCAGGCTTACCAATAATCGGAAACCTCCACCAGATCGGGAAGCACGCCGACCGGTCCCTCTGGTCATTCTCCGAGAAGTATGGTCCTCTCATGCTCCTCCACTTCGGCCGTGTCCCGACCGTCGTCGTTTCCTCTCCCGACATCGTCAAGGAGATAGCGAAAAACCACGACCTCGTTTTCTCCGACCGGTACACGTCGACGGCCTCCGACGTCCTGTACCACGGCGGAAACAACATCGTGTTCGCCCCCTACGGCGAGTACTGGAAGCGAGCGCGGAAACTCTGCGTGCTTGAGCTCCTGAGCACTAAGAGGGTCGAGTCGTTCCGGTCGGTGAGGGAGGAGGAGGTGTCGTCGTTGGTCGAGAAGCTTCGGAAAGCTTCCGGCAACGGTGGGGCGCCGGTAAACATCTGCGAGATGCTGATTTCGACGTCGAACAACGTGATATCGAGGTGTATATTCGGGAGGAGTTTTGGAGGGGAAGAGGCCGGAGAGTTAGGGAAGAGAATGGGGGAGATAGTGAGGATAGTAACGGTACAGCTCGTGGAGTTCAGCGTAGGGGATTTTTTCCCTGCCTTGAGATGGATTGACGTTGTTAGAGGGTTTGTGGGTGGATTGAAATCGAGTGTTGGAGATTTGAATGATTTTTTTGATTGGGTGCTTCAAGAACGTAGGGCTGTACCGAACGATAGGGGATCCGATGTGAAGGACTTTGTGGATATTCTTCTTCAACTTCAGAAGGATAACGAGCTTCATATGAAACTTACTATTGACCACCTCAAAGCTATTTTACAGGTCAGCTCTAATTTTCTCTTTCAAAATCTATAACTCTATATACATAGAAATGGTTTTAAATTTAGTACATGATGATATCCGATAGTATGAACTTTAGTAACTGTAAATATGAATTCATGCATAAAAAATGTTAAAAATAAGAGGGATTCACATTTATCATAATTACATTTCCTTCTGCATGAATTTATATTACTAGTAATTAAAGTTTACATTTACGGTAACTGAAGTTTACATTTCCAGATATCATCAAGTATCGGATTTAAGACTTTGTGTATAAATATATATATATATATATATGTAGAAAACACAAGCAATATTTTATACATAAAACTTTATATATATATAATTATATATTGTTCAATCATATATTCTTTTAACAAGATAAGTAGGGAACTAAGATGAGATTGTTATTAACATGCACGAATCTGTAGAGTGGGATATACTAATTTTGTTTTATTTCTCTGTAATATATATATATATATATATATATATATATATATGAAGAAGAAGAAGAAGAAATCTCATTCAAATATCTTGGTATAACTAGTTATAACTTTTCAATTGTGTGTGTCTATATATATATATAAGTGTATTGCTTAGCTTTTATTATTGAAAGAAATTTAAAATTAGTTAGATATTTTCTTTTCTTCCCTATTATTTATCAACTATATCTATATATAATTATATTGAGACTTGAGTCAGGATATTCAGTACTACTACATTTTGTTATATATATATATATATATATATATATCACCATACAAATTACATGGCTATAATTAATAATGTCGGACCTCACTTCTCACTGAATGAGACATTCTTACAATTAGGGATCTCAAAACTTGTTGGCTCACTCAAAAATTCAACCTAGTATAAATCATTTACCCACTAAACATAAAACTAAAACAAATGAAAAAGTGAAATAATTATATTTGAATTTCGAAAATTTCCATTAAACATATTTAGTGGACCTAAAATGACACATTCGTCGTTAAGTGGTAAGACTCAATTGTAAAATCTTAAATGAATATTTCCATTAGCATCTAAACAGTGTCTTTAATAACACCTACTAGAATGTGCTATTATTTATCGGCCGTCCTCTTTTTAGACTTTCCATCATTATAAGCCAAGTTGTTAATAATGCAGATTTTTCTTTCTTACAAAATGATGATGATGATAATAATAACAATAACGACAATTCTGTCAAGATATTTAGTACTATTTTTTGTTTTATATAAATGTCACCACACATAGTACATGGTTATAATTGAATGGTGATAAAAACATATCAAATCTCACTTTTTCATGAGACGTTGCCTTGTTGCTCACCATGAGAAGGGGTCAATATCCCAGGATTAGGTCCACTACAGAATTCCATATACATACATATATATATATATGTATGCATATATGCATACATATATATATATAAGATGAAACTTAAGAAAAAGATAAACCACCAATAATCGAAAAGTAATTACACTTGTCTTTGAATTTTGCAAATTTTTGATAAACAAAAAATATGGCTACATTTTTATTATATTACTTCATTAGAAAAAAAAAATACAAATATATAGAGGTCGGTCACCCAATTAAGACCCTAATTAAAAACCAAAAAATCTTTCAAAAAAGTCTCTAAATCAAGCCAAAATATCTGGCTAATTATCTTGCCAGTTAATAATCATAAAACTAGGAAATCAAACAAATCTTCAAAAATGGAAAGAATCCTTGAATTCTAACAATTATTTTAAGCTGGGATCCAGTAATTACGTGGGGGTTTAATCACTTGTTTCTTGATGGCCCTTGTTTTCTTTCTCAGTTAAAATGATAACTAGAGGTATGCCGATTTAATCAGGATATCGTAATACACCTATTGATATCTATTACTATCGTTAAAAAAAAAGTACATAACAAAAGCTTTAGCTGGAACTTGGTTAGGTTGATCAAATTTAAACTATGCCTTCGTTTGGTATTATGGTTGAAATTGAAATTTGTAAATTAAAGTTGGTTGACTTTTAAAAACTAGTTATAATTTTTATTGACTTTTCAGTAAAAGACAAAACTAAGATAAAAAATTTAAGTTTGAGTTGAATAATCAAATGGAGCATATATATATATATATATGTATACATGAATAAATTGATGTTCCCACACAACTGCAGGATCTACTTTTCGGAGGAATTGAAACAACGTCCACAGTGTCAGAGTGGTTCATGGCAGAGATCTTGAGGAAGCCAAGTGTGATGAAGAAAGTCCAAGAAGAGGTAAGAAGAGTAGTGGGAGAAAAGGCAAAGGTGGAGATGGAAGATATTGAACAAATGCATTACTTCAAGTGTGTTGTCAAAGAAACTCTCAGGCTACACCCACCAGTCCCTCTTTTAGTTCCTCGAAAAACAACCGAAAGCGTTGAGGTCGGCGGCTACCATATTCCGGTAGGGACAAGAATCCTTATCAATGCATGGGCGATCCAAAGGCATCCGGAATCATGGGACAGACCAGAGGAGTTCATTCCTGAGAGGTTTGAGGACAGTCAAGTTAATTTCAAAGGCCAAGAGTACTTCCAATTTATTCCGTTTGGTTTCGGGAGGAGGAGATGCCCAGGGATCAAATTTGGGGTTGTTAGTATTGAATATATGATTGCCAATCTTTTGTACTGGTTTGATTGGAAGTTACCTGGTGAGGAGGAAGACTTGGACATGAGTGAAGTTTATGGAATTGCAGTTCATAAGAAAGTTCCTCTTTATCTTGTACCAATAATACCCAAGTAGAAGAAGAAGAAGAAGAAGAAGAAGAAGAAGACCCAAGTCACCTTGGTTAATATTTGGAGAATTTTTATGGTATTTTTTCCTTAAATAAGAGTGAAAGGAAAGAAGAAGTGGTTTCCTTAACTAGAATTTATGGTCATGTTCGGTAAATTGTGTCGTATTGTATAAGTTATATTCGATATTTGTACTGTACTATATATTGCATAATTACCATATGATATTCGGTATCATAGAATACTAAAGTGTCTATGACCTAATACTATATTTGATGCGCAATAACATTAATTCTACAATCTAAAGGTTGATTGGGATCGACATGGGGCCAGTGTCACCCTGGGGACGAGGTTAAGGTTAGAGTCAGGGTTGGAGCGAACTCTGATCCCGATCCAAATCCTTTGTTGATTCTGACCCCGATTCCAGCCAACACCGGACCAGTAACGAGGCCTAGGCCATACCCAACCCGGGACCTTCTCATCGTACCTGGACAGACCGAAACATACGATAAGGACGACACAGATCTCGATCCCAAGACCAACCCAGGGATCTACCTAAGGTTTGAGCCGACCCCAACCCTGACCCTAACCCGAGACCATGCCGTCCTCGTCACAATTCCTAAGCCGACTCCGACTGTCGAACTGGGCTGACCTCGTCACCATCACCGTTTCCAGGTTTATCTCGACCCCGGTCCCAGGCTAACCCCGGATATGGGATTGACCTAATCTTGTCACCGTTCTCAGAATGACTCTAATTCTGACTCTAAGACCGGGCTAACCCATGAGCCAACTTGAGACTGGTCATGGGCTAGTCTCAACTGGCTTGAAATAATGCAACTAAAAATTTACCGTTTATATATCATATAATGCGACATAGGTTGTGTTAGTTCTATAGTCATCTAAACAGATATAATTGTGCAAAATACCATAACATAATGTTTTCATACAGTTCACCAAACAACATGTTCGTATGGTCTTAGCTTATCTTTAGACAGAGTATTTGAGTCAATTAGAATGAAAACTATAATATGTTAAATTCACGTGTCAAAAATATATATGGATTAGTTGTGTGATGTTAATTTTTTTAAAGTAACTATTTGGAGTACGTGCTCTCCGCACGTGCTTGTGAAGTCGTCTAAAAAATTTTGTAAATGATATACAAACTTAAAGGAAGAGTTAAAAAAAAAAAAAAAAAAGAGGGTACAAATGGGTTCCTTCATTGTTCCTATATTTGTTTCTCATTCCAGTGAATCAATGACCATGGCTTGGTTTGCTTTTTTTCAGAATATATAGAGAGAAAAGAAGATGATGGAGAAAGGTAGAGGAAGATGACAGTAAAGGGGGAAAAAAAAGATATAATAGAGAGAAAGAGCAAGAGAGAAGAGAAGCGGAAAAAAAGAAAAAGAAAAAGAAAAAGAAAAAGAAAAAGAGCAGTGTCCACTGGAAAAAAAAAAAAAAAACCAAAAACAAAAGAATAGGAGAGCGAGAGAGCAGGAGAGCAAGAAAAGCCGAAGGAAAAAAAATGGTGAAAGAAATTGGACATTATGAAGAAAATAGGAGGTTGGAGAGAGATTAGATATGGGAGAGTGATCACGGTTTCTGAGAGAGAGAGAGAGAGAGAGAGAGAGATTAGATATGAGAGAGTGACAGTGACCGCATCAACAGGGAAGGACGAGAGAAAAAAGAAAAAGGCAAAAAGGGCTAAAAAAAAAAGAATAGGAAAGAGTGACACGTGGAGACCCACGAGAATATGACGAAAAAACTTGTTCACTCTTTTAAATATCGATAAAAATAATAAAAATGAACATATATATGAAAAATATGTTCGTAACAGTAGATAATCATAAATCTTCGTCACTCAAATACATCTTTATTTAGATTTACGTGGTGCCCACTTAACTATTCATACAATTAATATCAAATTACACTTAGGCAGAACATAATTGAAGCTAATAAGTTTTTTCATTGCATTGCTAAATTAGAATAATTTCATATGTTAATAAGTGGGACAGACAAAGTATAATAAATATCTTCTCCTTCCTCTAGATCATGATCTTGTCCCATATATATATATATATTAGTCGCATTTACCTCCGGGTCCTCCAAAGGTGAAGCTATAACCCAAACCGGCAACCCCATTCTTGATAGCTTTGTTATTCATGAACCCATAACAAGGAGTTTTGTCAACGAGCTCAACCGTGTCCAAATTTCCAGGTTGAACTCGTCTGTTTTGAGCATTGACGTAGTAAACCAGCTGAAAATAACTTACGCGTGCGTAATCGCCGTCCGACAAATGGCCACTCCCCATTGGAGGATAAATTCCTTCACTTCCTGCCCATGCCTGCCCTCCCCAACCCACACGCTTTGCTCCATCTTCCAAATAGGGAAACAGTTCCTTTGGTCAATATCGGACTAGTATTTGTTTCTCCGTCAATGACAACCACCAATTTTTGGTTTGGCGATCCTAAAAAGATGCAACAAAATTACACTGATTAATATATTGTTTGCCAACGACGCTGTGGTCCATCTGTCCGTGAATTATTTGTGTTCATTTTCTTCTGGAAGTACTCGGAGGAAAGAAGTTAGGGTTTTACTTGAAAAATCTGGACTATAGGGAGTCATATTGTGGTCCATTATATGTGGAAGATTGGTTGAAGATAACGTTGAGGCTAATAGATTTATCTACTTGCACAAAACCCGGGTAGAATGTGTTGAAGCACCCTGTCTTTCCATTTGCATCACCCTACAATATTAGTACTTAATTTGGTACACATTACGTTTAATATCAGAGCAAAATATAAATATTAATCATAACATACAAATCTTGTAAGCTAGTTCTAGAATTAGAGCATGAAATCTTTCCTTTTACCTACTCTAACCTTATGCAATTAGGCTAATACTAGTTGACAAGACAACTGAAGATTAATTTGAGGTAGTTGCTGGCTTGACGTAGTGGAAAGCCGCCTATGTTTATTAATGTTGAGGTTAGAGTTTAAGGCCCCATTTGAGGCGACATCTCAAGATAGTAAAATATTTTCTGGATTTCAAAATCTTAATTTTATTCTAAATTTTCTCTTTATTTTATTTTTAAAAAACTGAAACTTTAAAAGTCAATAACTTTCTCATTTTAAATCAAAATGAGATGATTTTTACATTAAAATGCTTATAACGACAAGATAAACAAGACAAGATTCATTTTGTATATATATATATTATATTTTTTTTTCTAAACATATCTTAAAATTTTGTACAATTTTCTATATCACAGAATTTTTTTAAAAATTTTTCCTCCAAACACAACCCAACCTTCAAAACGCCATCTTCATATATCCTCTAAACGGATCCTAAATCCCTTCATTCTGAGTTTAACATTTAATAGAAAAATATATGAAAAACAAGTGATGATGATCGATCATTAGAATGTACATTAAAAGGAGAAACTACTATATCTATTATATCAGACCATAAGTTTTGAATATCCCAATTAAATTTCCATACATTGAGCAACTTGATCGATCACGCTAATTATCGATAAAAATAAAACAACCCATTTGTTAGAACATTAGAAATTAAAGAATATTTGTACTTTATAAGTTACTCTACATTTTGCGGCTACCCGAGTATAACTGTTACCGTATAAATCTGGACAAACCTAACAAAAGGAATGGACATCAGAGTTTGTCCTATATATTTATATATAATAACGGAGATAGTAATTATAACAACAATAAGAAATAGTTTTCAATCCGATAATCATACCCATCTAATGTAAATATAATTTTCTATTTAAATACACATAATTGTTATTAATTCACACATAACCTTATATAACAACTATAAGAGAAAGTATATCACATTATGATATCAGTATTATTACATGTCATCAACCTTATGTTCGCTAGTAGAAATTAGTCATTTAACGTCGCTTAAAAAGCGATGTTAAAAACATTTAACGTCACTTAAAAAGCGACATTAAAAACATTTAATGTCACTCAAAAAAAACAACGAACATGAAAAGTACCAACCTTTGATGTCGGTTTAAAAGTGATGTTGAACGTATACTTTAGACGTCGCTTTTCTAAAAACCAACGTCTATAATGACTATTATTAGAAATCACTAATTAAAAAGTGATGTCAAAGGATTTATAGACAAATAGAAACAAAATACTCACTTTTATTTTGATTTTTAATTTTTGAAATTTTCCTCGCAACAAAAATTAAAAAAATAAAAATTACTCTTTAATTTTTGATTTTTAATTTTCAAAATTTTCCTCGCTACAAAATAATTTTAATAAAAAAAAATTGGATTACATATTACAAATCCAGAATTTGATGAATTTTTTTCCAAATAATAGCCTCAAGAAAGCAAAATTTTCCAGATCCGCATTCATTAACTAAAACTGAAGTAGCAAATCAAGACCCAAAAACAACCATATGACGAAAAAAATTATAAAATTACAAGAAACAAATCCAAGATCTTATTGAATTTAGAAAACACAAGTCAGAGAAAAAACAAACAAACAAACAAACAAAAACAGAAGCAAAAGCACAAACAGATAAAGTTGATCAAGAGAAAAAGCTTATACTAGGCCTAATATCAAAGTTAAGACCTTTGCTCTGGACATAATGACATACAGTCGTTTACTTTTTTTTACATTTGATACATACAACAGAGGAGCTTGCTTGGCCTTTTGCGATGCTCAAGTTGTATGCTGAAATATGTGCTCCCACTCCATATCTTTTCGGCCTTTTGTCCATTGCCAAGTAAAGCGCCTGATAAGATACACACACACATACATATATGTATACGTATAAACAGCACCAAAAAAAAAAAAAAAAAAAACCTAAACGGAGTAGATATTCATTAAATATATATATATATATATATATATATCTCATTGCTGTTAAAATACGATAATTCCACGATATAGTGTTCGACCATGATATTTTATTGACCTGTAATAATTGTGTAAGACTATACACTTGTTTAATTTGATGCAATTTTGACTAGATTTAAAACATTACACTAATGATTAATTAATAGACACCTCATTAATATATGTCAACTTGTGTCTTAGAAACGAAACCGAGATTTTTGTCACAATTTAATCTGAAATAATAATATATATCGACCAAAATAGGCAGCGTGTTACCTGTGTGGCTTTCCGAAGTTGTTGACTAGATAATTGATCAGACGAATATCTCATAGAAATGTCTCCATCTATTGTTATGAAATCTTCCTTGCGAGTACGTAGCAAGGGAACTGTTGCATCGGGGCATTCCTCTCTCTTTGAGCTCAAATATTGTTTCACTGTATGAGCCTTATAGTAGGGTTTTGAGGGAACTGAACTTGGTCTTTTCTAAAAATTAAAAATAAGATGAAATTAATTAGGATAATAATGACTCCTTCAAAAAAAAAAAGAAACTATATATATATATATATATATTATAACCTGATAAGAAATTCATAGAAAAAAAAGTTAAGATTAAAGTAAAACCTGAATTTTGTGATTTCTTAGGGGGTGTTTGGTGTGTTAGTTTGAGTTGAAATATTTTAGTTGTAATAGTAAATTTTTTTGAATTTTCAGAAAAGACAAAAAACTTTTTAGGAAAAAGACAAAAACTTTTTAGGAAAAAGACAAAAAAAAGTTTGAAATGAGATGAAAATGGTTGGCAACCATCCACCCCCTTAGCAATGGAAGATTCATTTATATAGTAACGGATTCATTTGGTCACCAACGAAACAGGATTTGTACAAAGTATTAGTTGGAAAATTATGTAAATTATCAATTAGTTCTTTCAATTTTTTAATTAGAAGAAAAATTATAAGCATTCACTTTTTTTTTTTTTTTTAATGTTTTGAACAAATGATGATGACAGACATAAGTAGATGCACTTAGGTATCCTAATTTGGTCGGCACCCACTTAGTAACTTCATCACGTTCTCATCTCACAATATGATTAGAAATAAAAGAGTAGTTACAATAATAATTAATGTCTATAATCAAAAAGCCTAATGATTAAAGATCAAAAACAAAGCTAACAGAAACCTAATGATGACCTATGATTACGATAGTCAGAAAGTAGTTTCATAAGATACTAACTTCTTAAAAATAACTCAAGTAGTGATACATACACAAACTGAAAATCATGATTTTAAGTCTTTACTAAGTGACAAAGTAATTTTTTTCCATCCTTAGTTAATTTTCAATTTCTTCATGGCAAAATTGTAACCATCTATAAGATGAGATAATAATAATTAATCACTGAGGTGAACACTGGCGACGTGCAATTGAAATTTTGTTGTTTGTCGTTTGATCATTGGCCCAAGACAACTTCATTGAAAGGGACCTTGCTCTCACTAAATTTTCCTTGGTGGCGCGTATTATGGGGACTGTTCCATTAGGGCAATGTTCTTCATTCTCAGACCTCAAATACCGTAACTATTTAAAGGCACGAGAAGAGTATTCTTTTTCCGCTTCAGAAGGAAATGAACTTAGTCCTTCCTAAAGAGATCAAAGAAGAAGTAGTAAAAAAGAAAAAAAACAGAAAGAAAGAACAGAAGGTGGAATATTATTATACATGTATATATAAACATATGCCATGAATGTACTTGTTTACCCTAATATATAATTACTTAGATAATATGTTTTACATAAAGAAATGAAAATGAAATAAAAGAAAGAGACAAATTAATGAACCTCAATTTTATGATTTTTGAGCAATGGATGGGCAAATGCTGGTTGCTTGTTGATATCAACACAATCAAATATATCACCTTCCTCTCAGTCTTAACCAAAGACAAAAATCATTAATCAGTAAATTGGTATCAAATTATTAAATTGTTATTAAAGGATTTTTACAATGTAATTATAGTGTATACATATCATCTTCTACTTTAGAAAAAATGCACTTTTATTATTTACTTGCAGTACCTGAATTGTATTGAATGATGACTTATTGAGAAGTTTGAGTTGTCTCTCTTAACTCCAAGTCTTCCCCTCTAGAAAAATGCTAGCAATATTTGCTACCACATTTTTAGTAATAGAACTACACAAAGACATACAAATTAGTATGAGTAGGAATTTTATGCCTTCGAAAGTATTCATAATAGTGTAATTACCATTACAAATGGGAGAGAAAAGACTCATTTATAATCTCCTTAGTCCTTTCGCATGCTCTTTTTTTTTTTTTTTTTTTTTTTTTTTTTTTTTTTTAAATCCTTCTTCTTTGTAGTAATTGCTCTAGCACATGGAGAAGAATATTCCCTACAAGTTACATTCCAATTTTCTTTTATTATGTTTTTTAATGATTGATCTCCTATTATAATTGGGTCGTCATATTATAGGACTGAATTGGACTTTCAAACTAACTCAACGTTATATGGAAAGGACAACAAGTTTTTGACTCATCTAAAGAGACCCCTTTTAGGTATACACACAAATATATGAAAAACTAATGCATCAACAAGTTGCAAATTTTTTTTTTTAAAATGTTGAACCAATTCACTTGACCCAAAATTTTGCAAAACAACACTGCATCAATTGCGAGTTCAAATAAATATCATCCTCGCTTTTTTGTCTTATTAGATGTCCCTCCATGATTTAATTATCATGTTACTTAAACTTAACATGACTAGATGAATAGGAACTAAATAGTAAAAATACTAATTAACTGTTAAATGAGATTTCAAAATTTAATTAGAAGGTCATTTTCTACCGTAAATATTAAGTGACAAATTCATTATAAAAAAAAAAAAAAAAACCCGTATCCTTGTAGCTCTTACTTTAAAATACGTCTTGAACTTGGATTTACTTATTTTTAATCAGTTTCTATTTTCCACTTATCCTGATGACTGTTATATATTTTCCATAATTAACATGAATTATCTTGTTTTAGTTGTTCTGTTAGTAATATATTTAGTTATGTTTAAATGGCTTAGAGTTTAATTTAACTTACTCTTTTGGATAGTAAAGATAGAGATTTTATGATCGGAATCACTTTTCCGCCATTAACTGTCTCTTTGATACTTTTATATCTCTTTAAAAAGAAAAATCTAATCCTTAGAGAAAGGTTCTAAAAAATACGCGGCGTTGCCAACTTAAGGCCAAGACATATTCTTCGTCCTTTCGATCATTATCTTGCTAGCTAGCTGCGCAAGAAATAAAACAAGCGTACATATATAGTGGGATAAAAGTAAATAATGCGACACATTAACTTGGTTGTCTTGTCCAATGTAATTGTTGGGTTGTTATGGTGCGGCTATTCAACCCATGATATATATATATATATATACACATACGTATATGTAAAATAACTAAAATGGACTTGCTCGATTTTAACTTAATACATATAATTAGCATACATTTTTACAGTATAAACTTTTACTTTTACTTTTACTATTATGGTGAACATTTATATTCTTATATATATATTTATAATCTAAAATAAGTCTGAAAAATTAATTCTATTTATTCAATGGATAAATTATTTAAGCATTACGGCAACGATAGTATTACTGACAAAATCATCTTCAGATACGCTTAGGATTACAGTAATGAAATTCTCAAAATAAAATAAAATATAATATAAAAAATATCAACTAGAAAGATAAATTATGATTTTATACCGAAGTTGTTAAAGAATTTTTAATTGTTAGAATGTGTAACTTTTAATTAATACTTAAGTAAATTAAATTTTTTTTTTTTTTTTTTACTTTGCTAAAGACATAAATAAAACGAGTAGACCAAAGTTATGTTTTATTATTAAGGAATATCTTAGTAAATTTGTATTATGATATCAAAAGCATCATTTCTATTGTTGGTCGCAGTTTTTAAAATCTATTAGATAAGAGTAGAGTTTACTCGACATTTATGGTTGTTGTAGATATTTTTAAGGAAAAAGACCTGAATGACATAAATTTTAAGATTGTTGCATCAAAATGATATAAAAAATTAATACTAAACTAATATGATCCAGTAGTAAACTAAATTTAACTAAAATTTGTATCATGTTGATAAAAAATGAGAAATTAATGTTATGATAATCAATAGATGAAAATATGTGATTATTTAGGTAATCTTTTCATATTTTTAAGAAATAATACCAAACTGACTTATAATTGGTCCATACTTGTCCAAAGAGGTGTGCCTATTTTTTTTTAAATTTTTATTTTTTCATATCTAGTCCCAACTTTATTTATCCAACCAACAAAGAACTGAGCTCCTATATGTCTTCTCTTCTAATATTTGATTTTCTAATATCAAAAATACAAATGCACTTTTTATCGTGTATTCGTCGCTTCTGTTGAACTGCAACGTGGCGTAACCTTCACCCATCATGTGACCACTTTATGTATTTATTTATTTATTTATTTATGTCTCCTCAACTAGTGTATAATTAATAGAATATCGGAGACCATCAACTTCCAGTTCTCACCAGAGACACCAAAAATGGAATTAGGTTTCTCATCAATTTTTGAGCGTAATTATTTGTTGCAAGACCTACATTTGACCTTCTTTTCTTCAGTTTCTCTTCTTCTCCTCTCACTTTCCTCTTGTTCATACTCAAAATATATTCCTCATCAAAACCAAAAATCCTCAACTTACCACCGTCACCACCAGGCTTACCAATAATCGGAAACCTCCACCAGATCGGGAAGCACCCCGACCGGTCCCTCCGGTCATTCTCCGAGAAGTATGGTCCTCTCATCCTCCTCCACTTCGGCCGTGTCCCGACCGTCGTCGTTTCCTCTCCCGACATCGTCAAGAAGATCGCGAAAAACCACGACGTCGTTTTCTCCGACCGGTACACGTCGACGGCCTCCGACGTCCTGTCCCACGGCGGAAACAACATCGGGTTCGCCCCCTACGGTGAGTACTGGAAGCGAGTGCGGAAGCTCTGCGTGCTTGAGCTACTGAGCCCTAAGAGGGTCGAGTCGTTCCGGTCGGTGAGGGAGGAGGAGGTGTCGTCGTTGGTCGAGAAGCTTCGGGAAGCTTCCGGCAACGGCGGGGCGCCGGTAAACGTCTGCGAGATGCTGATTTCGACGTCGAACAACGTGATATCGAGGTGTATATTCGGGAGGAGTTTTGGAGGGGAAGAGGGCGGAGAGTTAGGGAAGAGAATGGGGGAGATGGTGAGGAAAATAATGGTACAGCTCGTGGAGTTCAGCGTAGGGGATTATTTCCCCGCCTTGAGATGGATTGACGTTGTTAGAGGGTTTGTGGGTGGATTGAAATCAAGTGTTGGATATATGAATTATTTTTTTGATCGGGTGCTTCAAGAACGTAGGGGATCCGATGTGAACAACTTTATGCATATTCTTCTTCAACTTCAGAAGGATAATAAGCTTCATATGGAACTAACTATTGACCACCTCAAAGCTATTTTACAGGTCAGCCTTAATTTTCTCTATCAAAATCTATGACTCTATATATGTATATATATATATATGAATGATTTTAAATCAGGTGATGATATCCGATAATATAAATTTCAGTTATTAGAAATGTAAATTATATAAAAAGAAATGTAAAAATAAAGAGAATTCATATTCACTATAATTACATTTCCTTTTACATGAATTTATATTACTAGTAATTAAAGTTTACATTAACAGTAACTAAAGTTCACATTTCCGAATACCATCAGGTATCAGAATTAAGACTTCGTCTGTAAATATATATGTAGAAAACATGAGCAATATTTTATACATAAAACTTTATATATATAAAATTATATATTGGTCAATCATTATTTTCTTTTAACAATATAAGTAGGGAACTAAGATGAGACTGTTATTAACACGAACGAATCTATAGACTGGTATATACTAATTTTCTTTTATTTCTCTGTAATATATATGTATATATATACGTCTATATATATATATGTATATTTGTATATCAACCATTTCGCTTGATCCGATACTTATTCATGAGGTGCTACACATGGACGTTGGACTATTCTTGTTCAGTTTGGATTTAGCTTACGGGTTAGTGATGTCTTTAGTTATCTCTTCATGCTGATTATAATTAAGAAGAAGAAGAAGATGATGATGATGAAATCTTATTCAATTATCTTCATATAGCTAGTTATAACTTTTCAATTATATATATATATATATATATGAGTATATTGCTTAGCTTTTATTATTGAAAGAAATTTAAAATTAGTCAGATATTTTCTTTTCCTCTCTATTATTTATCAACTATATCTATATATTATTATATTGAGACTTGAGTCAGGATATTCAGTACTATTACATTTTGTTATATATATATATATATATCAGCATACAAATTACATGGCTATAATTAATTGTTATTCGAATAACGTCAGACCTCACTTCTCACCGAATGAGACGTTCTTCCAATTAGGGATCTCAAAGCTTGTTGGTTCACTCAAAAATCCAACCTAGTGTAAACCTTTCACTCAAAAATGACACATTCCTCATTAAGCGGTAGGACTCAATTGTAAAATCTTAAACGAATATTTCTATTAGGGGGTGTTTGGCAAATTAGTTCATTTCAACTCAAACTGTACTTTTTTTTGTCTTTTTCCCAAAAAGTTTTTGTCTTTTTCTCAAAAAGTTTTTTGTCTTTTCTGAAAATTTACTATTACAACTAAAATATTTCAACTCAAACTAACCAACCAAACACCCCCTTAGTCTCTAGAGAGTGTCTTTAATAACAACTACTAGAACTGTACTATTATCGGCCGTCCTCTTTTTAGACTTTCCATCATTAAAAGAGAGTTGTTAATAATATAGAATTTTCTTTCTTACAAAATAATGATAATAATAATAATAACAATAACAATAACGACAATTCTGTCTAGATATTTAGTACTATTTTTTGTTTGATATAAATGTCACCATACATTTTACATGGCTATAATTGTTTGGTGATAAAACATATCAAATCTCACTTTTCATGAGACGTTGCCTTGCTCACCATGACTGTAGGGTCAATTTCCCGGGATTAGGTCCACTACAGAATCCTACATATATATATATATATATATATATATGTATATGTATGCACACACACACACACAGAGAGATACATATATATAAGATGAAACTTAAGAAAAAGATAGACCACCAATAATCGAAAAGTAATTACACTTGTCTTTGAATTTTGCAAATTATTGATAAACAAAACATATGGTTAAATTTTTATTATATTACTTCATCAGAAAAAAAAATGCAAATATATAGAAGTCGGTCACCCAATTAAAACCCTGATTAAAAACCAAAAAATCTTCCAAAAAATTCTCTAAATCAAACCAAAATATCTGACTAATTATCTTGCCAATTAATAATCATAAAACTGGAAAATCAAACAAATTTTCAAAAATAGAAATAATCCTTGAATTCTAACAATTAAAACCCTAATTAAAAACCAAAAAATCTTCCAAAAAATTCTCTAAATCAAGCCAAAATATCTGACTAATTATCTTGCCAATTAATAATCATAAAACTGGGAAATCAAACAAATTTTCAAAAATAGAAATAATCCTTGAATTCTAACAATTATTTGAAGCCGGGATCCAGTAATTACATGGGGGTTTTATCACTTGTTTCTTGATGGCCCTTGTTTTCGTTCTTTGTGACACTCCCTTTTTCTTGAACGTTATTTTTTCTTTTTTAAATATATAACGGTACGAGTAAATGATAAGTAGAGGTATGCCAAATTAATCAGGATATATTGATACACCTATTGATATCTGGCATTATCATTAAAAAAAAAAGTACATAACAAAAAATTTTAGCAGGAACTTGATTAGGCTGATCAAATTTAAACTATATATATGTATACATGAATATGAATTTGATGTTCCCACACAACTGCAGGACCTACTTTTTGGAGGAATTGAAACAACGTCCACAGTGTCTGAGTGGTTCATGGCAGAGATCTTGAGAAAGCCAAGTGTGATGAAGAAAGTCCAAGAAGAGGTAAGAAGAGTAGTGGGAGAAAAGGCAAAGGTGGAGATGGAAGATATTGAACAAATGCATTACTTCAAGTGTGTTTTCAAAGAAACTCTCAGGCTACACCCACCAGCCCCTCTTTTAGTTCCTCGAAAAACAACCGAAAGCGTTGAGGTCAGCGGCTACCATATTCCGGTAGGGGCAAGAATCCTTATCAATGCATGGGCGATCCAAAGGCATTCGGATTCATGGGACAGACCAGAGGAGTTCATTCCAGAAAGGTTCGAGGACAGTCAAGTTGATTTCAAAGGCCAAGAGTACTTCCAATTTATTCCGTTCGGTTTTGGGAGAAGGAGATGCCCAGGGATCAAATTTGGGGTTGTTAGTATTGAATATATGATTGCCAATCTTTTGTACTGGTTTGATTGGAAGTTACCAGGTAAGGAGGAAGACTTGGACATGAGTGAAGTTTATGGAATTGCAGTTCATAAGAAAGTTCCTCTTTATCTTGTACCAATTATACCCAAGTAGAAGAAGAAGAAGAAGAAGTGGTTTCCTTAACAAGAATTTATGGTCATGTTCGGTAACTTGTATTGTATAACATAAAGTATATTCTATATTTGTACTGTTTAATACATTGCATAATTACGATATTATATTCGGTATCATAGAATACTAAAGTGTCTGTGACCTAATATTATATTTGATGCACAATAGCATTAATTCCACAATCTGAAGGTTGATTGGGATCGACATGGGGCCGGTGTTACCTTGATCCCGATCCAAATCCTTAGTTGATTCTGACTCCGATTCGAGCCAACTCCAAACCGGGGACGAGGCCTAGCCCATACCCAACCCGGGACCTTATCATCGTACCTGGACAGACCTAACCCTACGATAAGGATGACACAGATCTCGATCCCAAGACCAACCCAGGTATCTACCTAAGGTTTGAGCCGACCCCAACCCTGACCTTGACCCCGAGACCATGCCATCCTCATAACAATTCCTAAGCCAACCCCGACTGTCGAACTGGTCTGACCCCGTCACCATCACCGTTTCCAGGTTTGTCTCGACCCCAGTCCCAGGCCAACGCCGGATATGGGATTGGACTAATCTTGTCTCCGTTCGCAGAATGACCCTAACTCTGACTCTAAGACCGGGCTAACCCATGAGCCAACTTGAACCTCATCATGGGCTAGCCTCAACCCTATTCTTGATATTGACACGGGCTTGAAATAATGCAACTAAATATATACCGTATATATCATATAGTGCGACATAGATTGTGTTAGTTCTATAGTCATCTTAACAGATATAATTGTGCAAAATACCATAACATAATGTTTTCATACAGTTCACCAAACAACATGTTCGTATGGTCTTAGCTTATCTTTAGACAGAGTATTTGAGTCAATTAGAATGAAAACTATAATATGTTAAATTCACGTGTCAAAAAAATATATGGATTAGTTGTGTGACGTTAATTTTTTTTAAAGTAACTAGTTGGAGTACGTGCTCTCCGCACGTGCTTGTGAAGTTGTCAAAAAAGTTTTGTAAATGATATACAAACTTAAAGGAAGAGTTTAAAAAAATAAAAAATAAAAAGGTATAAGTGGGATTAAAAAAAAAAAGTATAAATGGGTTCCTTCATTGTTCCTATATTTGTTTCTCATTCCAGTGAATCAATGACCATGGCTTGGTTTGCCTTTTTTCAGAATATATAGAGAGAAAAGAAGATGATGGAGAAAGGTAGAGGAAGATGACAGTAAAGGAAAAAAAAAAAAGAAAAAAAGGGCCAAAAAAAAAAAAAAAAGAGGAAGAGATTGACACATGGAGACCCATGACAATATGACGAAAGAACTCATTCGCTCTTTTAAATATTGATAAAAATAATAAAAATGAACATATATATGAAAAATGTGTTCGTAACAGTAGATAATCATAAATCTTCGTCAAATAATAGTTTACCAAATACTCAAATACATCTTTATTTAGATTTACGTGGTGCAGACTACACTATTCATACAATTAATATCAAAATACACTTAGGCAGAACATAATTGAAGCTAATAAGTTTTTTCATTGCATTGCTAAATTAGAATAATTTCATATGTTAATAAGTGGGGCAGACAAAGAATATCAAATATTTTCTCCTTCCTCTAGATCATGATCTTGCTATATATATATATATATATATATATATTAGTCGCATTTACCTCCGGCCGGGTCCTTCAAAGGTGAAGCTATAACCCGAACCGGCAACCCCATTCTTGATAGCGTTGCTATTCATGAGCCCATAACAAGGAGTTTTGTCAACGAGCTCAACAGTGTCCAAATTTCCCGGTTGAACTTGTATGCTTTGAGCAGTCGAAAATACCTTGCGTGTGTGTAATTGCCGTCCGACAAATGGCCACTCCCCATCGGAGGATAAATTCCATCACTTCCCGCCCAAACCTGCCCTCCCCAATCCACATGCTTTGCTCCATCTTCCAAATAGGGATTGTTTCTCCGTCAATGACAACCACCAATTTTTGGTTTGACGATCCTAGAAAGATGCAACAAAATTACACTGATAAATATATTGTTTGCCAAAGGCGTTGTTGTCAATCTGTCCGTGAATTATTTGTGTTCATTTTCTTCTGGAAGTACTCGGAGGAAAGAAGTTAGGGTTTTACTTGAAAAATCTGGACTAGGGAGTTATATACTTATATTGTGGTCCATTATATGTGGAAGATGGATTGAAGATAACGTTGAGGCTAATAGATTTATCTACTTGCACAAAACCAGGGCAGAATGTGTTGAAGCACCTTGTCCTTCCATTTGCATCACCCTACAATATTAGTACTTAATTTGGTACACATTATGTTTAATATCAGAGAAAAATATAATTATTAATCATAACATACAAATCTTGTAAGCTAGTTCTTTTACCTACTCTAACCTTATACAATCAGGCTGTACTAGTTGACAAGACAACTGAAGATTAATTTGAGGTAGTTGCTGGCTTGACGTAGTGGAAAGCCGCCTATGTTTATTAATGTTGAGGTTAGAGTTTAAGGCCCCATTTGAGGCAACATCTCGAGATGGTAAAATGCCATCTGAATTTCAAAATCTTAACTTTATACTAAACTTTCTCTCTATTTTATTTTCAAAAAACTTAAATTTTAAAAGTCAATAACTTTCTCATTTTAAATCAAAATGAGATGATTTTTACGTCAAAATACTTGAAACAACAAGACAAACAAAACAAGATCCATTTTGTATGTATATATATATATAATTTTTTTTTTCTGAACATATCTTAAATTTTTGTACGATTTTCTATACTATAGAATTTTTTTAAAAATTTTCCCCCCAAACACACACTTCCAATCCAACCTTCAAAATACCATCTCCAGATATCCCTAAACAGGTCCTAAACCCCTTCATTCTAAGTTTAACATATAAAAGAATAAAAAGATATGAAAAACAAATTATCATGATCATTAGAATGTACAGTAAAAGGAGAAACTGCTATATCTATAATATCAGACCATTAGTTTTGAATATCCCAATTAAATTTCCACACATTGAGCAACTTGATCGATCACGCTAATTATCAATAAAAATAAAACAACCCATTTGTTAGAACATTAGAAATTAAAGAATATTTGTACTTTATAACTTACTCTCCATTTTGCGGCTACCCGAGTATAACTGTTACCATATAAATCTGGCCAAACCCAACAAGAGGAATGGACATGAGAGTTTGTCCTCTACATTTATATATAATAACGGAGATAGTAATTATAACAATAATAAGAAATAGTTTTCAATCCAATAATCATATCCATCTAAGGTAAATATAATTTTCTATTTAAATACACATAATTGTTATTGATTCACACATAACTTTATATAACAACTATAAGAGAAAATATATCACATTAATGATATCAATATTATTACATGTCATCAACCTTATGTTCGCTAGTAGAAATTAGTCATTTAACGCTGCTTAAAAAGTGATGTTAAAAACATTTAACGTCACTTAAAAAGCGACATTAAAAACATTTAATGTCACTAAAAAAACGAGGTTTAGGCAATGGACATGAAAAGTACCAACCTTTGACGTCGGTTTAAAAGCGATGTTAAACGTATACTTTAGACTTGCTTTTCTAAAAACCGACATCTATAATGACTATTATTAGAAGTCACAAATTAAAAAGCAATGTCAAAGGATTTATAGACAAAATAGAAACAAAATAACTCATTTTGATTTTGATGTTTAATTTTCAAAATTTTCCATGCAACAAAAATAAAAAAAATAAAAATTACTCTTTAATTTATGATTTTTAATTTTCAGAATTTTCCTCGCTACAAAATATTTTTTAAAAAATAAAATAAAATTGGATTACATATTACAAATCCCAAAATTTGATGAATTTTTTTCCAAATAATAGCCTCAAGAACGCAAAATTTTCCAAATCGGCATTCATTAACTAAAACTAAAGTAGCAAATCAAGACCCAAAAACAACCATATGAGGAAAAAAAATTATAAAATTACAAGATACAAATCTAAGATCTTATTGAATTTAGAAAACACAAGTCAGAGAAAAAAACAAACAAAAGCAAAAGCAAAAGCACAAACAGATAAAGTTGAAGAGAAAAAACTTATACCAAGCCTGATATCAAAGTTAAGACTTTTGCTCTGGACATTAATGATATACAGTACGTTTACTTTTTTTTTTTTTTTTTTTTTACATTCGATACATTTGGAATTGTCCAATATATGTGTTAAAATTAGGCTTAAAGATTAAGTACTTCTATTAATTATTTAAAGGAAGTGGAACTTACAAACCAACCAGCTAGTATTGAATTTGACCATCGGGGCCACCTTCGACCCATTCAACAGAGGAGCTTGCTTGGCCTTTTGCAATGCTCAAGTTGTATGCTGAGATATGTGCTCCCACACCATATCCTTTCGGCCCTTTGTCCATTGCCCAGTAAAGCGCCTGACAAAATACACACACACATACATATATGTATACGTACAAAGAGCCAAAAAAAAAAAAAAAACCTGCAAATATATATATATATATATATATATCTCTCATTGCTGTTAAAATAGGATAATTCCACGATATAGTGTTCTACCATGATATTTTTTTTGACCTGTAATAATTGTGTAAGACTATACACTTGTTTAATTTGATTTAAAACATTACAGTAATGCTTAATTAATAGACACCTCATTAATATATGTCAACTTGTGTCTTAGAAACGAAACCGAGATTTTTGTCACAATTTAATCTTAAATAATAATATATATCGACCAAAATAGGCAGCGTGTTACCTATGTGGCTTTCCGAAGTTGTTGACTAGATAATTGATCAGACGAATGTCTCATAGAAATGTCTCCATCTATTGTTATGAAATCTTCCTTGCGAGTACGTGGCAAGGGAACTGTTGCATCGGCGCATTCCTCTCTCTTTGAGCTCAAATATTGTTTCACCGTATGAGCCTTATAGTAGGGTTTTGAGGGAACTGAACTTTTTCTTTTCTAAAAATTAAAAATAAGATGAAATTAATTAGGATAATAATGATTCCTTCAAAAAAAAAAAAAGAAACTATATATAATTATATAACCTGATAAGAAATTCATAGAAAAAAAAGTTAAGATTAAAATAAAACCTGAATTTTGTGATTTCTTAGCAAGGGAAGATTCATTTATATAGTAACGGATTCATTTTGTCTCGAATGAAATAGGATTTGTACAAAGTATTAGTTGGAAAATTACGTAAATTATCAATTAGTTCTTTCAATTTTTTAATTAGAAGAAAAATTATAAGCATTCGCTTTTTTTTTTTTTTTTTTAATGTTTTGAACAAATGATGATGACAGACATAAGTAGATGCACTTAGGTATCCGGATTTGGTCGGCACCCACTTAGTACCTTCATCACGTTCTCATCTCACAATATTAATTAAAAAAAATAAAAGAGTAGTTACAAGAATAATGAATGTCTGTAATCAGAAAGCCTAATGATTAAAGATCAAAAACAAAGCTAACAGAAACCTAATGATGACCTATGATTACGATAGTCGGAAAGTAATTTCATAAGATACTAACTTCTTAAAAATAACTCAAGTAGTGATACGCACACAAACTGAAAATCATGATAAGTAAATTAATATTTATATATAATATTTATGCATGCTAGTTGCTGATCAAAGATATTGACTACTCGAAACTTGGGAAAATAGCTCTAACTGGTTCATACGAATTACCTCAATTGTCTTGACCGATGGCTTATTGAGAAGCCTTAACCGTTTTTCCAACATTTTATCTTCGTCTTCAACTATATTTATCTCATTACCGACCACATAAATTGCGACTCAAAGACCCAAAAAGTTTGAACAACACTAAAATATGACTATGGAAATCATATATGGTGACCTCTTATGCAATGTTCTACGAATTATCAAACCAATAATTTTAACAGCTTTCATACGTTAACCGAATCCCATATTTCGTATATCAGAAAAAGAAATGATCCGTTAGGGTTCATATTGATCTCTGATAATAGGTCAGATCATATCAATCCATCTTATTCTATTTGTTCCAAGGAAAGTATTCGCACTCAAATAAATTCTTCTTTTTGGTTTCCAAAGAAATGTTAGTATGCTGTCTTGAACGGTGCACTAATCCTTTTGAATCCGGTACCAACGGGTATCTATTGATATATACATATACAAGTGTGTGTACATATATGTATATGTATATGTATATGTAAAGGAAACGAAGCGAAAAAAATTGTAGCAAGTTGGTTCTTCTAAGCCTCGTGGGCATTTGTATTTACTTTTTTCTTGGGGGGTAGAATTACATTTTAGAATTGGCGAAGACACAAAAATGAAATTTTTTTTAGTCACATTATTCGGTATAGGAGTTTCTAAAATATAAATTTTAATCTATTCTTTTTAGCTCAAAACCGTGAGATTTACGTTGTACAAAGGAAACAAAGAAATGAAAAATAATGCAAATACATTTCAATATTATTGTATATTATGTGCGTATAACACTTTCCGTTTTCATTTTCGAATGTTATATATATATATATATATATATATATATATATCTTCACACGTTTTAAGAAATATATTCAAACATAATTTCACCTTTTTCTAATCTCTCTAAAAATACAATTAATAACACACAATTTTATAAACAACTCAATAGCATTCCGAAAAAAAATCTCATTTCCATTTCCATAAAAAAAAAAAAAAACAATAATAACACTAATTTCCAAAACGCTATCCAAAAATGTGTTTCGTGCTAGGAAAGCTTGTCACCTTGAGTGGTGCTATATTAAATATAAAAATCGGAAGAACTAAAATTTCAATAACATATCAACCAGAGAACAGTTGCTCACTTCATAAGAAAACAAACATTACACAAATGTAACTTCACTTAGTTGTAATATATTCTTACAACACGATTACTTTTGCCTTTATTAAGTACAAAGATATTAAAACAAGCATATAACCCATGAAATCAAAATTAATTAAAATTAATTAAGATGCACCATATATATATATATATATGTAGAGTCTTCATCTTAATTTTACCCACATTTACCTCCAGGACCCCCAAAGGTAAAGCTATAACCCAAATCCTTTTGGTGCAACAACTGGTCATTCTTGAGGCCATAACACTTTGGTTTGTCAACCTCTTGAAATATGTAGGGATTTCCTGGTGGTATCATTGTGTTTTTGTTGTTGACGTAGTTAACGTGTGAGAAGTGAGAAGCATGGTTATAGTTACCGTCTGGAAAATGACCATTCCCCATGGGAGGGCTTATCCCATTTCTACCAGCTTTTGCTATTCCTCCCCATGCCACTTGTAGGGTTCCATCCCTCATGTAAGGGAAGAGTGTTTTAGGCCAATAACCTACTTGTATGTCTCGGTTTTGATCCGACACCATAAACCACCAATTTCCGGTCTTACGATCCTGCACACATGATAAAATAAATAAATAAAGCTTATTGTAATACGTGTTAGATTATTTATTCGATATAGAATCATTTCACTATATACGTAGCATGTGTTAAGTTGCTAAGTCTAATTATTATCCTTACACAATATTAGTATGCATATTAGCTTTATATCAGTCATTTCACTTTTGTACTTTCAATCGTCCTAGTTTTCTTCATACTTGAGATGTAGGAGGAGTGGAATTACATTGAGTCTGAGAAGTGTGCGATTTAATATATAATTTATTATGTATCAGATATATCATTTTACTGTATATGTAACATGTGTTAAGTTATATAGTCTAATTATTATCCTGACACAAAATCAGTATGCTTATCCATGTTATATCAGTCATTTCACATTTGTACTTTCAATGGTCCAAGTTTTCTTCATATTGGAGAGGAGGATGGGGGGCATATTGAGATGTAGGAGGAGGAGGAAATTAAGGTGAGTCTGAGAGCTGTGAGATTTAACTCTTACAATATTGAAGATAAATCACTATAAATCTTATGTGTTTTCATGTATTTGTTTTCATTTTACTATAAATCACTATAAAATAACTCCATAATTAGAAATTAGAGCGTCTAATTCTTAATAATGCTTATAGATCGGAAAAATTGATGCAATGAATTGATGTAGCCAAATATTAAAGACAGATAATATGCAAGAAAGCCTTTAATCACAGGAGTTCAAATGGTCCCTCTTCATCAACAAATGTTAATTAGATGAAATTCACAAGCTGACGACTATCATAGCACCAAAGATCGTTTTTTCGAAAATAAATATTAAAACTAAAAAAGAACCTAATATATACTATCCAACACTTGAAGGATAAATTATAATGTTATGTATGCAGTATAACAATAATAATGATGATAATAAGAATAATAAAAGGAAATTAAAAGCTTTATATTTAAGACAAATATAATATAACCTGAAAAACTTGAATTTTTAGGTCGTATTGGGTTCGACCATATGTGGAAGCTGGACCAACGAGAGTAGTAGGAGTTATTTTATTATTAACTTGCACAAAGCCTGGACAAAGAGTATTGAAGCACCCCGTTCTTTGGTTCCCATCGGCCTATAATTAATAACAGGAAGTCCATTTAAAGATAATTAAATGGAATATATTCCTCTAAGAAAACAAAAAAGATAGCTATTTAGAAACTTTAGAATTTTTCCAACCGAATATGAAAAATTAATCTTACAGTCCAATATGTAAATAATCGAGTGCGACTGTCACCATACAGCTCTGGGTAGACCTGCCAAATGATAAATCTTGTTACATGTAAAATATTTGAATTCAACATATAACCGCATCAATTTTGTGAAGTATTTAGACTTAAGATTGCTTTAATTTTCTTTTATCTCATGTTTCTTTTTTATTTAATTGTAAATGATGAAAAAGGTACCTTCGTGCATTCTTTTTCTAATCGTCAAAACTCAAAACTGTCAAACAAGTGGTTTGAGGAACAGCCTAATCATCATTTCATAGAAAATTTTATCCTGAAGTGTTGACACTCTCGAGCTAATTATAAAATAAATTAATTTCTAACTACGTCACAGCATTGAGATTAAAAAAAAAAAAAAAAAAAAAAAAAGAAAAGAAAAGAAATAGCATATATGATAACGTCGCTAAAAAATTAGTTATTTTTTCTTAGGCTCTAACGAAATAGCAATGAAGCTAGATAACATAGATAAGAAAGGAAGGATGATCTTAATTTAAAAATTAATTAATTAATTAATTACCATCAAACCAGCTGCTATGTAATTTAATTTAGTAGAGGGACCATTTTGAATCCAAACATTTGCAGAGCTGAACTGATCAGAGGCTAGAGCTAACTTCTGTATAGAAACACGTCCACCAGCTCCAAATACTCGAAATTTTGGCTTCATTTGCACGGAAACCACCTGAACATGCACAATAATTAAATAAAGAATTAGGATTTATTTTTTAATAGGTAAATTAATTTTTAGACGATCTGATATATAAGTGTCCACCGTAAAAATTTATAGTGTGCGACAAATGTATAACCGCTGCAATCATAGACAACACAAGGGACGTAGGCACATAGGCCCAGGGGGAGCTTAGCTCAACTTTTTATTGTGTCTTTTTACATATGTTTTCGACTTAAATTTACAAAGAGCCTTTGCAAAAAGTTAAAAGTTTTTTCATTTTATTCTCCTGAAAGTTAAACCATATATCAAACCCGAAGGAAACCCCCTCCCCTTAGGACTCCATATCTCTTTTGACTCTATAAATGTGGGCACCTGATATCTACGAGGGTTCACCCACCCCAGTTATAAAACTTGTAGTTATATTAACCCTTCATTAAAATTTTTGGCTTCGTCACTGGATTAGACCATAGAAAACTTAGTTTAATGATTAAAACAACAGTACTTATACAAATAGTATAAAATAGGAAGCCTTATTGTAAAGAATATTATTTAAAATTTACGCATAGAACTTGAATTTCAATAATGAAAAGGAAAATACTGAATTTTTTAGAAGGATTTAAGCATTGCATTCAAGAATAACTACTCGATGGTAGATCGTCTTTTTTGCACTATCTTTAGAAACTATATTTTTAACAATTGATTACTATCAGTTTAAAAATTTATAACATGCGACATAGTAATACTTCAATTATAGATCAAACCGCTTAACATTTACTCCCACGTCTAAAACAATAGTTCCTACCTGTAATGCAAAATGGGTGATCCGATTGTTGAAATTCCCATACTACCATATCTCACATTTAACAAATAATCTTAAAATTGTATATTAAAAAAAAAACCTCAGAATAAATCAATATTAAAAAAACATTTATTAATTAACTTCTAAGCAAAAGAAAGAATTAAGAAAATATTAAATGTTTCCTCTTTATCAATTTTATCCAAAAACAAAAAGAATCTTATGTAGCCCTCACCTTTTTTTTTTTTTTTACCATTTCCAATTACCAAACATAGCCAATCCAAAAAAAAAAAAAAAAAGAACTGCTAAATTGAGGAGAAAAGAAACAAAATATATTCAACGGACACAATAAATACGAAGTAATTATGAGAGATATGGTTTTAAAAATGACATACAGTTTGGCGACCTAGATCAGTCTTCTTAGGCTGATCTAGAAGGGACCTTGCCCTCACTAAATGTTCCCTGGTCGTCCTTTGTATAGGTACTGTTCCGACAGGGCACTCTTCTGTTGTCCCCAACACCTTCTCTAATGTTTCATTTGCACTTGATAAAGATTTTTCCAATATTCTTGGAGGAAATGATGTGGGTTTCATCTGAAATAGTTACATGTATATATATATATGTTTGTATATAATATATTTATTCAAACATTGTGCCTGTGTTAGAAAACATACATAATATCTAGATTAATAACGAAAAACCTTCAACTTTAATTTCTAGTCTTTTTGATATATATATATATGTGTGTGTGTGTGTGTATACCTGAATTTTGTGATCATTAAGCAACGGGTGGTCAAGTGCGGGCTGTTTTGTGATGACAACGCAATCAAATGTGTTGCCGTCTTCAGTCTGTTAGGGAAATAAATGGATTAAACATAGAATATATATACATGAAATGTCAAATTCAATAAAAATGTTCCTTAAAACTAGCAATTATCATATCATATTCGGTAAGATTTTTGTAAACGAGGTATGTTTTAGAATCCAATTAAAAAGAAAAAGGTTTAAAATGTTCTTTTTTTTTTTTTTTTTTTTTTTGGTGCTGATATAAGATTTTTCTCGTCTAGTTACACATTAGACGGAGTATATCTAATAGACGGCACTTATTTAGTTGGAATGTACTTACTGCTGTAAACGCAATTAATGTCTATCAATTTGATGAAAAAAGAAAAATATATATATAATTAAATTTTTACATATGTGTGTATATATATATATATATATTATATACAATACCTGAAATGTCTTGATGGGTTGCTTATTGAGAATTTTTAGTTGCCTCTCTAACTCTAATTCGTCATCCACTGCAGAGACATTGCTCAACATACCCAAAACAAAAGTAGTGGAGCAAAAAGACAAACAAAGCAAGAGGAGGACTAATGTGGCACTCGAAGCCATTATGAAATATGTATATAACTTCAAATGCCACAGGCACTTTCTATTACAAATCAGTTGTACGTATTTATAGAGGGTGAAGAAGCTAAAATCAGTAAATTTAATTAAAAAAATAAATTGAATAAAAACATTGACAAAATTCATGTTCCTATGAAGGTGATCATAGTCTTCATCTGAGAAGGTTCTTGGAATTTGGGTGATGCTCTAAATTATTATTAAAATTAATACTAATTTATTGTAAACGAGTCTTCATCCGTTTAAATATCTTGTAAATTTGTGAGATAACGGCATGTGGCATGCTTATACAATAAACCAAGTAATAAATTAATCTAGCAAAGTCAATCCGACCAACTGTCATGATTAGACGTATACATATATATAATTAAGAACTGTTGACATTCGTATTTTAGATATAAACTAGTAGAAACGCACTATACACGCAAAACAGACAAATAAGATAAAACAAAATAAAATAATTACTTTTTATTTAAAACTGTTACGTGATGGGTTTAAGATCCGCGTAAAATAGACAAGCAAAACAAAATAAACCAAAACAAAAAATTAAAAAAATATTATTTTTAATTTTTAAATATTATTTTTTTTATTTATGACGGGCTAAGGACCTTTCACGTGATAACATGAAAGGCCATGACAAAATGTACTATATTAATGCCTTTTGTCCTTTTAAATTACGGTAATATATGTTTGTAGGATTAACCTTGATCATAAGTATTCCATTGTTTTGATATTGAAACTTTTATTTTTGACAAATTACTTCATTAACTTTTGTTTTTTCAGAGTTTTGACCATTAATATAAAATATATGAAACATACTTTTGAAATTTTAAAGAGATAATCACATATCTATCGCATAAGAACTGCAAATTTTAACAAACTTATTGCATTAAAAGCCTGTTTGGGATTACATTTGGAAGCAATGTTTCCAATAGTTTTTTTGTCATTTTTTTTTCCAAGTTAACTATTCACTTTTCCAAACATTTTAAAAACTTAAACTTTAAAAGTCCATAACTTTATCATTTTAAATCAAAATGAGATTATTATTATCTTTAAATTACATAGAATTTTGAGAGAAATGAAACAAGACCTATATTGCTAATTTTCCCGAACACATTTTAAATTTTTACAATTTTTCACTACAAACAATTTATTTTCACCAAACGTATATTTCCAAAACTCAAGTCATCCCTAGCCTCCAAAGCATCGTCTCCAAAGGTGAACCTAAACGGTTCTAAGTACAAACTATTTTAGTTCTAAATATATTTAACAGTAATAAAATGACATATTTTTGTACTTAGTATAATTGTTTATGTTAAATTTCACATTATCACGAAGTAACACATGATTATTTTTATTAAATTCTGGAGCTAATTCACTAATTTTAGTGTTATGAACCAAATATTGTCAAACAAAATAAAATAAAATCTGTCAAAATCACAAATTTATTATGTCAAAAAAAATCAAAAATTTATTAATCAAAGTGATAAGATGCTTATAATTTAGGTACTGATGCCAATAGCCAGCTTAGCTTGACCATATGCACGTCTTCTATTTCTTCCCTTTACTATTATTTTTTCCTTTTTTCAGACTTTGTTCTTCAACTATGGTTGCCGACCATATATATCCTAATCTGTACCCCAATATTCCAAATAATAATAGAAAAAAAAAACGTTAATAAATTATCGTAAACATCTTTCTGTGCTTTGTCCTATGTTAATATAAATGTGAAGTCAACAGTTGACTTTAAGTTTTTAATGAATAATTTGAACTAAGAAATCATGAAATTCCGGTCAACATGGTACACCACTCACACGGAAAAAAAATGATAGACATGCGAAGAACTGCATCAATCTTCTATCTAATCCCCAAAAATCTCGATGTAGTGAGATACAAATTACAAAAAAGGATTAATAGTAAAACAGATAATCCTTAAAGATAGTTACTAGTACAGATCTTTATGACGATACTTATATATAGCGAATACTAATATCTAAAGATTGTTAATTAATGCCCGTATTATAAACTATCTCGTAAATTGTTAATTTCTTTTGATAAAAGATGAATTTTTTATTTTAAATATGGATGGAAGTTTTATTGTACTGAAACAACTAATACAATTACAAATCTTTGTAAGGGGAATAAAAGATTGACATAACAAAATGATATATCATACCATTCATTTTCTAGTAAATTAACAGTCTGTGAAGTATTTTTTATGTGCATTCTTTTTTATTAACGTGGATGCAACTCTACAATGAAGACAAATCGATTTCCATAAAATATTAGTCCTCGGCTCTTTGATTATTTTTTATTTTATAGTTTTGTTATAACTCTGCTATTATTATATTTTTCATTCCTCCTTTGTAGGTTTATTGTTATTATTTTCTTTTAAAAGGTGAAACTTTAAGATCTTATATATGTAAATGAATTTATGAGATCACTCTTATAATATTATATTAAATGAGTTTCGATAGAATTCATGTCCAAGAGTTAGTTAGAAATTAACGATGTGGAACAAATTCCAAACTAACACCACCAATATTGGAACCAAACTAAATGTGACTCTCATCGCATGATCAAGCCCCATACACAGTTTGTATTGAAGTTTGAAAAAAAAAACAAAAACAAAAACAAAAGCAAAGAAAAATACGGAATTTAAATAAAAAGGAAAGGTGATATATATATATATATATATATAACAAATGAAAGAGTTTTTATAAATTTCTTAATCATATTATTTCATGGTCTCCACAAAGAGTTTTCATCAAATTTTTTCAAAAATTTGGGCTCTTATTTTTCCCACAACAATTAAAAAAAGGACAGATAAAATATCACATTTGCTCATATTTTGAGAAGGGGTCAACTATTGATCATGTCCAAGTGTGGGTGCGCAGTGGCAATAACATTTATCGGGAAAACGAAAAAGACGAATAGGGAAAAAAGTTACAAAAGTAATTTTTATTGGAATATAATGTTATCCGAAATTAAAGATCATCCGCAATTGCAAGAAATCTTACATGATGAGAGGGAGCAACTAGTATCAAGAAAAACGAGGACATAAACTGCAAGATTCTGAAGAAGAAATCTAACAACTTAACTTAACTACGCCTTACTTTAACTTCACTGATGATTACTGCGATTCTTAATTTTCAAGGAGAAAATTTCTTAACAAAATCCCCCGGTCCCCCAAAAGTAAAGCTATAACCCCAGCCATTTAGGTTCTTGAGTTGCAAATTGCCGAATTCGTAGTAGATAGGCTTGTCAACATTCCCCCTCGTATCGGTATCGCTTGGAGGAACCATTTTGTTTTCGTGGTCAACGTAATGAACATCCGCGAAGTATGAGGAATATGATTATAATCATTTCCGTTCAGAAAATGACCGTTCCCCATCGGAGTGCTCATCCCTGTCTATCCCGGAAGTCGCAACTCCTCCCCGTGCCACTTGGTCGGCGCCATCCCCCGTTTGGGGGAGGAGCTCCTTAGGCCAGTACCCAACTAGTATGTTCTTTTCCCAGTGGAAAAACCACCAATTTCCACTTTTAGTGTCCTGAAATATACAATACATTAACTCATCACAATGTATCATTAAAAACAATAGTATATGGGGTGTTTGGTTCGCGAGTTCATCTCCGTTCCAACTCAAACTTTTTTTGTCTTTTCCCAAAAAATTTTTGTCTTTTTCTCAAAAAGTTTTTTATCTTTTCTGAAAATTCAAAAAAATTTACTATTACAACTAAAATATTTCAACTCAAACTAGCGAACCAAACATATTTTAGGTGTTAGAAAATCATCTATATATATATATATATATTTAAAACTGATGGTAAGAGAACTGGCATCTAGCTAGTACAACGTTGTACCAAGCCTTCCACTTAAAAAAATAAAATAAAATTACAATGTCAACAATTCGCAAAGATGACACTGCAGGAGAAAAAAAAAATTAAAAAAAGAGTGGGGAATCACTACTAAAAAGAGGGGATTACACGACGGTTTTTGACCGTCGTGCAAAGTTTACACGACGGTTACAGAACCGTCGTGTAATCCACCGTCGTGGAAGATACCACGACGGTTATATGAACCGTCGTGGTATCTCAAATTTACACGACGGTTAACACCCGTCGTGTAATCCCGTATTTAAGTAGAAAAATCGTGGTGTAAAGCGGACTTTACACGACGGACATATCGAAGACCGTCGTGTAAAGCGGACTTTACATGACGGACATATGAAGACCGTAGTGTAAAGCGGACTTTACACGACGGACATATGAAGACCGTCGTGGAAAGCAGACTTTACACGACGGACATATGAAGACCGTGGTGTAAAGCGGACTTTACACGACGGACATATCGAAGACCGTGGTGTAAAGCGGACTTTACACGACGGACATATGAAGACCGTTGTGTAAAGCGGACTTTACACGACGGACATATGAAGACCGTGGTGTAAAGCGGACTTTACACGACGGACATATCGAAGACCGTGGTGAAAAGCGGACTTTACACGACGGACATCTAAAAGACCGTCGTGTAAAGCGGACTTTACACGACGGACATATGAAGACCGTGGTGAAAAGCGGACTTTACACGACGGACATATCGAAGACCGTGGTGAAAAGCGGACTTTACACGACGGACATCTAAAAGACCGTGGTGTAAAGTCCACTTTACACGACGGACATATAGAAGACCGTGGTGTAAAGTTTCGGAGTATATCGTGAAATGGCAAAAATCAAGAGACAATTCAAGATATGAACAACATTGATCAATGTAAAAACATACCAATTATTATATATTACAAAGATGGAATGTCATAATTAACGAATTCCATTACATGACCACACCATTCACTACTAATCAAATCCAAATTATCAGAAGTGAAAAATTCTTTACTTTTAAGTGCGTTAATTCCATTAAACACTATTTCCCTCATAAAACCTAAAATGAAATAACCACATTCGACACTTCCCTCTTGGAGAGGACAAGGCCGGTTCGAGATTTTCGTTTTACAATCTTGTCTCCTTCTAATTCCTTCGCCGACCGTAATCTTCCAATCCGTTAGGGCCCTAGCAAATTGGTAAAGTTCAAGCTAATTAATATGCATATAATTAAGATTAACAAAAAAAATTAGCATACAAAAATTGCCTTACATGTTTATGAGTTCGGTAAAATCGTCTCGTTTCTTCTCTCGAAAAGGATCAAAATAAAGGACGAGATCCTCCCATGGGTCAATGACTCCCAAAACCACAACACTACAAATTACACACCACGCAAGTTATTAAAGTATTGTGTGTTCGTAGTTTTGTTAGAAAATAAGAAATTGAGTAATATGGAAGTCACCTTGCTTTTCTTTAAAAAAAAATAGTCACGGCCTTGATGGGAACACGGGGAGAGAGAGGTGGTGGCGACGGCAGCAGCGGCGGTTTGGGACAAGTTTGACGTGATGGCGGCGGCGTGACCGGATTTTAAGTTGGGGGGGCGGGCGAAGGAGGTGGGGAGGAGAAAAGTTTGAGTTGTCTAAAGTGTTGAAGATGAAAATGATGATAAATGAAGAAGAAAGTGTATTTAAGTAATGGGTTTTCGTGCGAATTCCAAAGTATGAAATTTGAAAATTTTCGGAGGATTACACGACGGTTTTTGTAACCATCATGTAATCCTTTTTTGAAAATTTTCAAATTTTGAAAATTTGAAATTTGAAAATTTTCGGAGGATTACACGACGGTTTTGCTTAAAACCGTCGTGTAATCCTTTTTTTTTTTTGAAAATTTGAAAATTTTAAAAATTTCCGGAGGATTACACAACGGACATTATGTCCGTCGTGTAATCCTTCGATACACGAGGATTACACGACGGACATAATGTCCGTCGTGTAATCCTTCGATACACGAGGATTACACGACGGACATTATGTCCGTCGTGTAATCCTTAGATTACACGAGGATTACACGACGGACATAATGTCCGTCGTGTAATCCTTCGATACACGAGGATTACACGACGGACATAATGTCCGTCGTGTAATCCTTCGATTACACGACGGACATTATGTCCGTCGTGTAATCCTTAGATTACACGAGGATTACACGACGGACATAATGTCCGTCGTGTAATCCTTCGATTACACGAGGATTAAACGACGGACATTATGTCCGTCGTGTAATCCTTAGATTACACGAGGATTACACGACGGACATAATGTCCGTCGTGTAATCCTCGGATTACACGACGGTCCTTAGGACCGTCGTGTAATCCTCGGATTACACGACGGTCCTTAGGACCGTCGTGTAATCCTTTTTTTTTTTAATTTGAAAATTTTAAAAATTTTAAAATTTTAAAATTTTAAAATTTTGAAAATTTTTGGAGGATTACACGACGGTTTTGCTCAAAACCGTCGTGTAATCCTATTGGATTACACGACGGTTATAAAAACCGTCGTGCAATCCTTTTTTTTTAATTTGAAATTTTGAAAAATTTGAAAATTTTTGGAGGATTATACGACGGTTTTATATAACCGTCGTGTAATCTTTTTTTTTTTTCTTTTTTTTGTTGAAATGCTGCCGGATTACACGACGGTTCCAAGAAAACCGTCGTGTAATCTTGTTTAAGACGACGGTTTCACAAAAACCGTCATGTATTTTCCGTCGTGTAAGCCAGCTTTTGTAGTAGTGAATAATCCTAAATCTAGAAAAGGTAGTCGAAACTTACATTTTGTATACTCCATAAAAAGACAAATTTATTCTTAGTCTGTAGACATAAGCACATTCACGTTAAATACCTCCTATTCTAATTCTCTTATCAGTTTTAATGGTATCAAAGCATTAAGTATACTTTCTAATTCGTTAATGATGACCAAACTATAAAAGTCAATTAAAATAGTTATAACCTATATTTTCACATTCAATCTAGGCACGGCCAGGTTTCCAATATCTATATCTAGTTCTAGACACCCTAGAAAATCCGCCATTTGAAATTAGGTTTGAACGGAAAATAGGATGTGTTTTTTTTTTTTTTGGGTTATTCAATAATACATAATAAAATACAGCTAATTAAAACAAAAGACGATAGCACCCAAAAAAAAAAAAAAGAAAAAAGAAAAGATCAGACTCATCAACGGACTTTCTAAACCACTTTTTTTACTGAATTGGTTAAGATTATTCTAGGACAAAATGATGGTTTTAAACTTGAGAATGTGCCAAAAGAATTACCCGAAAGACTTGGACTTTCACATCAAAAAGCGGTCCACCATATGTGGAAGCTGGACCAACGAGAGTGAAAGGAGTCACTTGTTTATCTACTTGCACAAAACCCGGGCATATAGTGTTAAAGCATTCTACCGTTTCATTCATATGAACAGCCTGTTGTACGTAAGTGTATGTGTTTATATATAAATATATATATATATATATATTAAAAGTAAGAATACCTTAATTAGTTCTTTGCATTTAAATTCTATTAGCTAGTATCATATATATACATATAGATATATATGTATATTTCTTGAAATTAACTTCTAGAATGTGAATAGTCGAGTACGGCTGTCACCGTACAGTGCAGGCGATACCTTAAACAAAGATGAATATATATGTAAGAAAACAACATAACTTTTCTTTTAATAATACAAAAAGTAACTAGCACCATCAAAATTGTTATAGTTAACGCATTTTAATTAATAACATTGCCACTTACTAAGCCTCCTATTTAACTTTAAGAAAAGAATAATACGTGTAAACAACGTCGTCGTCACAAAGGAAACAATAATCAGCAACTAAAGACGACAAAAATTGGGAATAAGAGAAGTTTAGCACTAATATTTGTTTACTCCTAATTAATGACCGACTGATCCTTAAAAACCACACAATCAACATGGTTTAGAAATTAAAATGTGCCAAAATAATTACTTGAAAGATTTGTATTTTCACATCAATGGGTATTCTACCAGATGTGGAAGCTGGAAAGAAGAGATTGGAAGGAGTCACTTGTCTATCAACTTGCACTAAACTTGGGCATGGAGTGTTGTAGCATTCTGTTATTTCATTCATATAAACAGCCTGTTGACATATACGTACTTATTAATAAGAAGTAAGAAAACTTTTGAGTATGTATATATATATATTGGAAAAGAACTTACCCTCCAATATGTGGATAATATTCCAGTGCGGTTGTCACCATACAAGGCAGGCGATACCTTCATGAAAGATTAACATATAAATTAAACAGATACATCTATTGATTTCTGTTATCATCATTTATTAAAAAAGAAAGTTATATGTTTCATGTTTTTTAAAATTATTTGTAAATTAGGCTTTGCCTATTACATATTTATGTTCATTATCAAATCTGAGGCCCTAACCTTCCAACCAGCCGCAATTACATTTGGATTAGGAGTAATCCCATCAAAAATCAAAATGCTTGCAGTGCTGGATTGATCTTGAGCTAGGGTTAAGTTTTGTATTTGGATATCGGCGCCAACTCCAAACATTCTGTATTTTGGCTCCATTGCCAATACAACCCACTGAAAACAACAAACATTTGAGAAATCATAAAGAATATTGCACATACGATATATAGGTACGTACTATAATGTCTGACATCAGACAAGTTCTTCTCGTTAGGGGTTTCAACGATGATTTACTAAAACTGTCGTTGAAACTCCATTTTCACTAGCTTTTCAACAACGGTTTTACTAAGCTGCCACCATGCCGTGTTTTTGTATGAACTTTACACGACAATTTGTACCAAACTATCGTCCAACGTCCGTCATTTATTCAAAATTTTGTAGTAGTGCTAATTACAATTTATTGTTTCAAAGAACATTGTATATTTATACATTGTAGCAGTGCTCGCCGTTAACAAATCTTCCTTTGTTGTCCGGCATATTGGGAGTACTGTTCCGGTAGGGCACTCCTTTATGTCGTTGGTTCTTATGACCTGAACAAGCTAGTTTTGACTCTGGGACGGGAGGACATGAACTAGGCATTATCTAAACAAAAGAAACATTGAAAAAATTAAACTGAGTTAGGGACATTGTCAAAATTAATTATATGTACATGTGATTTATGTTCCAAAATGCTCCAACTTTGAACGCATTCAAATGACAAGTGACCTGGATTATGTGATTTTTCAGCAATGGGTTGTGTAGCGCTGGCTGCTTGTCGATGTCCACGCAATCGATCACACTGCCATCATCAATCTACCCAAAAAATAAATAAATAAATAAATAATAGCAGTTGGAGAAATTAAGGACAAAATTCCAAATGGGGCTAATTTGCTTCCATTATTCTTGCAAAAATAAATTGTAATTGGATGTACTCAATTATGGAGATATATTGAACCCATTCCAATAAAAAAAACAAACATTTCTTTTTTTTGGACACATAAAAGAAAAAGAAGATTTTTATGGTAGAAATTGTTCTTTTTCATTATAGATAGGGAAATCTAATATTATTTACTATAGATTAACAATTTCAAGGGTATAATCTACTTGAGTGGGAGAAATTTTCTACAACGCATTATAAATTTTTAACACAGACATTTATATATCAAAAATTGAAAAATTAATCCAACTATTAAAATTATTATTCCTACCAATAATGAAAAATGAAAGTTCCTACCATGATAACTAACTTAAAAAATTGTAAACTATGATATCTCAGTCGAGCTCTTTTTAGTGGTAATGTGTTGAAGCACTTGGAAAACAATTGTTCTAATATTATGGGACTTATTACTCACACTTATTAAATAGAAATGAAAACAGTCTCTCAGATTTTGAATATAAGAGCTCTTATGCAAATTCATCCTCTCATATCCGTTTGGAAAACCATATAAAGTTAGCACCTGAAATGTCTTGATCCATGGTTTATTGAGAATCTTGAGTTGCCTTGTCTGTCCCTGGTCACTCAAAACACCTGCAGCTGAAACATTACAAGTACTGAAACTGAAAGCCAACGCCCAAAGCATGAGCACCACTTTCATGACAGAGAAAATCATGTTTGTATACATATATTACCAATGATTATAAAGATCACCCTATTTATAGAATTAAGGTATACCAACTAAAATATTCAATATGTCTATTCACTTTGGAGTATATTGCCCATAAACTCATTATTATATCATCTTAATTAAGAAGCTCTTGAATGTAATTAATGTGTATAATAGTTCATATTTTTTTCATTTGTACTTAGTTATCTTTCTCAATTCATTGATGTATCGACAAGACATACGAAAGTAATAGAGCTTCTCACATGTTAAACGTTTGGACTAGTTATATGGTATTTAATATTTTACTCACTTTAGAACTATACCTTGCACTTTAATACTATTTGTTGGTATCTATTTAATTTTTCCCCACATTCATGGTTTTTTTTTTTTTTAACAATAGCATTTACTAATTAATTTGAATGCGTATGTGAGAGTGAGAAAAGAGTTGTAAAAGAATAATACTAATAAGAAAAGAATCTATCTATATATAAGAAATGCCAAAAGTTGGCACTGTTCACGTTTTTCAACCAAACTCGTTTTGTCCTTCTCTTCCTTTTTTTTTTTTATTTTAATTTCTTCTATAGTTTTATTTCTCTCATTTAGGTCCTTTTTTCTTTTTTCTTTTTTTTTTGGCTTTTCCCTTAAAAGTTTATTTTAAATAACTATAATTGAAATATTTTTTTCTCTTAATTTGTCACCATTAAAATAACTGTTCTCAAGCACGTCCCCTCTTAAATATTTTCGAACAATTTATAAAATATTATTTTATTAAATGTGACCTTTATCAATACTCTTGTTTTTTTAATTTTTCATTAACACTGTTTTCTCAATTATGCCCATTTTCAAACATTATTTTCCTTTTTAAAAGATAGCACTTAAGTGATTTTCTAATTAATTTATCTTAATTAATAAATATTTTATTTAGAATAAAATATGCAGGGGATTCAACGAGCACATGCGTAGCACGTGTTTTTCACTAGCATATATGGATGGCAAACAATTTAAAATGCTTATGAACCTCTTAGAGATTGGGATGAGAGTGTATCTAATTTTTATAAATGACCAATTCAAGAACACAAGTTAATATACTTCAATTACTAAAATGTTTCCCGTGCATAAGTTTAATATATATACAATAGAAGAATTCGAATTATACACTTTATATGGAGTTAGATGCATGGAATTATTTTATTAGTGTTTTCATAAGTTTGTTTTATATATAAAATGATACTTAACATGAATCAATAGATGCACCAAGTCTTCGAATAAATCGGCATTTTTTTAGCACACTCATCATCTACTCATCTAACATGATATTAATAATAAAAATAAAATACAATGAAGTTTATCCAAACAAAACAAAACAAAACCGCTGCAAAAAGAAGAGTAAAAATAGAAACTGCCATCATCTCTTCTATACATAACAATAGAATAATAGGTAATAGATATAAAACTGATCAATTCAACAGTAAAAATTACTAAAATTTTTTGCCAGAAAAAATTACTATATATAGTTTTATTGCTAAAATGTTCCCTTGCATAAGTTACAATACATTTAAAGAATCAGAAAGAATCACTGCGTCATATTAATAAAAAGTAGACCTATTTTTCTTATTAAAAAAAAAAAAAGAAGAAAGTTACAATACATTGTATAGATATAAATTAATAATTATACTTCCCAAAAAGAAAAATGAAAGATACATAATCACTTAAAGAGATTTGATTACAGGATATAAATCTAATCACTTAAAATTATTAAAATGTGAATATGAAATTAACAATATATGTACATTTTCATAATGTTTATTTAATTTCCCATTTTGTACCGCCGTTCTCATAATTTAAGGCTTGTTAAAATAATTAATCGAGTAAGCAGGAAACTAACAATCCACTCTCAAAGGTGATCATGATATATGTTTATATATGCTTCTTACTTCTTCACTTTGGAGCTTTTACGGACCTTCTTTTACAATTGGACTAGAAAAATATATAATAATGCCACGTAGGATTGTGGGGTACAGCCTAGTCGGGCTAAAAAGTGTTTTCGTTCATCCATACCTCCAAAAGCACCACGTGGCACTTAAGCGCCTGCCAAGTGGCTTTTTTTTCCATCTCTTGTGCGCACTCTCCAACTAGTTTCTTATAAAAAGAAATGGTGATATAAAGCTGGATCAGACTCCTGGATTGATATTTGCAAAATAAAGGAAAATAGTGGCCAATAATTTGAAAAAAAAAAAAAAAAAAGGATGTACTTTGTACTCGGAAAAAAGTACGATCTTTCGACGTTAGATATAATTCAAAATTTGGTGTATAAGATGATAGTGGAAGTGCCAATTCTTAGATCCCACAATTTTGAGAAATCATTCGGTCAAATTATAATTTTCGAGCGATAATGTACTCTTTTTTACTTGGATGAATTTTCCATTGAATTTTTCCTTTGGAGTTTTAAATGAGGTATATTCTATCTAATTGTTTGGAAAAGGTTTTTTTTTTAATTAAATTTTTTATCTTTTAATCTCAATGACTTTATATTTTTCGACTTTCGCTTTAATTTTAAGTTAGATATATAAGCGCTTTTCTGATGTGTTCTCTTTCATTCATTGGACATAACTCTTATAATTTCCTTTTACTTTCCCTTATTTTTTTTTCTTTTTCTTTTCAATCAGGTAGTAGTTTAAGAACCATTTTGATTCGTCTAATTTGTTATCTTTTCATTTGAAAAAAAAATTAAAAAAGAAAAAGAAGAAGCTGGTGATGCAAAATAAAGGTTTGGAAAGGTTTGTATATAAGTAAAGAGATTTATCGAATTGAATTAATATTGTTGCAAAATAACTACTCTAGGTGGAAACCAAAATACTCAAATTAAATTACTTTTGGTACATATATTTATATTTATATCTAAGAGTTTTCAATGATTACTATGTTTTCGTAATCATGAATGGTTACTAGATAAAATTATAAAAAATTGTACGTGCATCCTTTAATTACATTTGATGATATGACATATTTTATGACTTATTATTAACATATTGATATGATTATTTAAATGATTTCTTATATTCAAAATGATATCTAAATTAATTCCTTAAAAAAACTCTAAGTTAATGATTCATTCTCTAATTTTTGAATCTATATCATTCTTGATTCACTTCGATTCCAGATTTTTTTCTTTTCAATTTATTTTCTTTTGTTACTTCCTATTCTGCATTTGTTTTCTTCCTTATTTTTAATGTTATTTTATTTTCTTTAATTTTTTTTGGGTAAATTTCGTGGTAAGAACTCCATTATAAACGACATTTAATTATAAATATTAGTGGAGTTTCTCCCCCTTTATACTAACTTAGATTCATTTTAATGACTTCTTCCAAGTAGCCCAAGAATCTTGATCAATGAATCCCATCATTTAGGCTTTGTTTAGCTCTCAGATCCAAACTCAAGTTTTTCATCTCAATCTTTATCTTTTTTTTCCCTTAAAATGTCAACATTTTCAAAAGTCAACCAATTTCAACCTAAAAATTCAATTCCAGACCCGTACACCAAACACACGCGTAATTGTGTAATATTTTTCCCAACAAAACATCACCATTCAATTGAACTTCCGTTGCTTTCGATGACAAGCTGCAAATTCTAAAAATTAACTGTCATCTTCAGTACTAGGCATATTAGAGTATTTGTCATCTTCCATTTAATTAAAGACTTTTTGAATCCTCTTAAAACAGATTGTCAATATTATTTAATCACCACGGTGGTCTCATCTCGAATTCAAGACTTCTTTTTACATGATGGACGAGTTGACTTACCACCCCACCTAGGCTCTCGATGGTACCGGTGCATATAAACCTATCAAATCAAGGGTAAAGTGCCTATATGGTCTCCTTGAGTGCAGCAACACATATGGAATTTGAAAGGATGGCTAATACCAGAGACAATTTATGTTCATAGAAGATCCCAATACTCACCAACAAGCTAGAAACGTTCTGTTTACACATAAGCATTTCAGTTTTTTTATTTGTGAACCATTTTTACACTAGTGAATTTTTTCCAGAAACCTGTCTACTTGAAAGGTATTGTGCAATTTTACTATGTACGTAGAATTTGTTGTCCCTAAATTTTAGTTTTTACCTGTAGAACTTCCTGAAATTCTCTGATGCATTTAACAACAAATTTGACTATAAGTACAATGTAGCTTAAGGTGTGTTTGGTTGAAGCAAAAAAATAAAAGGAAAGAATAGGCTGGAGAGATTTGTGAAATTAAGAATTTTGATATTCATGGTTAATAGTCTGGAAAAAAAAAAACAAACAAACAAACAAACAAAGGGATTCTAAAAATTCTAAACATTATGGTTGCAGACATAGCCTAATAGTAATATCACACCTAACTCCACCCAAAGGTGCAGAGTTCGAATACTCCTTTCCTCAAATTCAAAAAAAAAAAAAAAAAACTTCTAAACATTCCTATTCTATGTTCTAGATAAACTAGTCAATTTAGAACAAATTTTGTTTTTTTCTTTCCCATACATCTCTATATCAAATAAGAGAGATTAATTTTTTCTTCATTTCATACCAAATATTATGATAGAAAGGATATCTCTCTTTTCGCACCCGAAGAAGAAGTTGGAGTGTTTTGGATTCACTCCTCAAAACTTTAAGTGAGGCAGAGGTTTAGGGTTTGAACCGCTGCACTATCCTCGGGTTCACTCCTAAAAAATTCCCTCTCCATGGAATTAACTAGGGGAAGATGCAATCTTATATATTGCCTTGGCTAAGGCAACTAGCGCTTCCCCTTCCCCCACCCAAGTGGCCCATTTGCATTGTTGAGAATATTTATCGGAGAATTTTGAGGAATAACCTAAAAAAGTAAATCTTTTGAAATAACAAACAAATGAAAAATACATGTATGATGTGGATAGCAATCAAATATATTGATTTGATTTGTTATTCGTGTAAATGATTGAGAGAAATTGTTAGGAATTCATACGAACTTTAAATTGTAAGTTTTTTCTAATTATCTAATAAAAGTATTAACCAAATTCATAACATTTTTAACTATGCTTATGGAATATTCAGCTTCATCAGTATATTATCTTCAAGTTTTTATCGTCTCAAGAATAAGTGTACCAAAGAATAAGTTCATAGATTTTTATCTCAACATATAAATTGATAAAAAATTTTATTGAATATCTAAAAAGAAAAAAGAAATCTTGTGAGAAAAAAATTTAAAACAATAAAAAAAGCATATTAAAAAAACTGTACATGTAGAGGTTTAGTTTAGTACTTGAAGAAAGAAGAAAGACTAATAATTTAGTTACAAGAGCTTTTTATGAAAACTAAAAGGCGGAACAAGTAATTGTGTAATTTTAAAATTAATTTGTTGATAATGTTGAAAAGTTTGTGGGAAAAGCAAAATGATGAGTGTCAATAGACCTACCTTCTTAAAAAAAACCTTTACCCTCAAATTGAAAATCTCCAAATTTAAGAAAAACCCTAAATTTTCACACCAAAAAAAAAAGTTAGAAAAAAAAAAATTGAAACACAAAATTCAGTCGTTGTCGTTGTCGCTGTCATCTATAGAAATTTCGGCTGCTGGAGAGATCACGCGACACCTCCGCTATCTGAGTCGCCGTTGTCCGCCGCACAAGGAGAGAGAGAGAAGGGCAAGAACGCGGCGGCCTCTTCAGATCATACCTGCGAAAGCGGACGGAGAACGGCAAACCGTGAAGGCGACGCAATTTTCAACAGAGAGAACGTAAGAGAGACGAAGGAGATAGAGGAAAGGGAGAGAACTGAGGAAAGGGTGAGAACTGAGGAAGATGAGAGAAAGAGCATATATATATATATATATATTTAGTGTAATTGAAATAACTATTTCGTTAGTTTTGTATTTATCTCCCACAGTAGAATACATTATTTTCATTAGTGCAGTGAACGCAGTTTCCACAATAATTTGTGCAAACTCGAACATGTCGTTGTCTTTTCTTACATTCTGCATTAGGGTCTTAATCAGTCTCTGATTTATTTTTAGTGTCTTAATCAGTAGGTTTTTCTGCATAGTTTAGCGGGCCCACGGCCACATCTTCTTCCACCTAAACACTCTTTGTCCTATTTTGCCAACCCATAAGTTAGTTTTCAGCCGTCCATGTAAAACATGCTTTCAATAACAAATATCTTTAATTAAAACTTGTCCAGGTTATGATTTTTCCACAATTTTATGTCCTCTCTCCTTTTATGTCCCCTGAGGGTTTTTTTTTTTTTTTAATTTCTTTTTTATTTTTATTTTTTAAATTTTTTTTAGGCTATACTATTATATGATAAGGTCTATTTTAATTTTTATATACAAGTAATATTTCAGTTGTTCGATCAGATCTAAACAATTTAAAAATGAACTCTATTGATCGGTTATGTAAAAATGACTTTACTACAGACTTTCTCAATTTTAAAAACATCTGTAACTAAGGAGTTTTTTTTGTTTTTTGTTTTTTTTTTAAGATAGGAAAAAATGGTACTGAATAACTCAAATAACGGTAGTTATCATCCTTTAAATGATAGACATATTTTTTTAATTTTAAAAACTTACAAATTAAATAATGATAAGTTAACAATTATGCAATTATGTTTTAGTTATATACATATGCCATGTATTCATTCTTTTGAGGATTACTTTTATAATGGTCGTGAACTTTACTCCACGTCTTATGTTGATTTTTTTACTTTTGATTCTACACATCATATTTTGCTCAACTTTTTTATTGTAATGCTACTGGTCCCTCTATTAATATCTTGTATAAAAATTGAGACAGAAATTGAGCACGTTTTAATCACATGAGTTTTATTTATTCGTAAAGTTGTAATTAAGTCTTTTTTTTTTTGGAGGGAAATGTACCTCTATGAGAGATATTTTTAAAGTAAATTGTACTTTTATCAAAACATAAAGCGTTATCAGAGACATTTTCAAAATAAATATTCCCTCCCAAAAATGTTTGGCTACGAATTTAATTTTAATTAAAGTTCACATTTTAAACATGTTCAATTTATGCGTTCAATTTTTTAAACTATAGCCATCTTTTGAATAAAATCAAGTCAAGTTTTTATATTTTATAGACGGACCGACCATATATATAGGGGACAAGAAAACACCAATAATTTTTTTTCTTATTAGCAAGATAAATCTCCTAATTTGTTGAAAAGAGCATTTGGAAAAAAAAACTTGCCAACTCAAACACTTTTGCATAAAAATCACACACTAGCCTATGTTTGGTTAGTTAATTGAATATGAAAATTTTAAGTTAGAGTCGGTTGATTTTTTAAAAACTAGTTATAATTTTTGTTGATTTTTTAGAAAAAGACAAAAATTGAGATGAAAAATTTGAATTCTATTTGGAACACCAAACAAAAATCATTCATACAAAATTATATCAATGGACGAATTTGAAAGAAGACTTTCCAAATTTCGAGAGAGACCTGAAGACCAAGTGCAAAATCTACAATTAATTTATTTGAGGAAAAATGACCGATCTTGACACGATCTGATATCGATCAGTGTCTAGAATAGATTGTTAATCGATTTAACAATGAATAGTCAAATAAAATGTAGATAATAAATAATGAAAACAATATTTATAGAAGTTCGCCCATTGATTGAATACATCCTCATTGGGTGCTATGGTTTTCATTTACAAGTGCAAAAGAAGCTTTGAAAAGCTTAATATGAATATCAATAGTGGAAAAAGTATTTTAGAGGTCTTGATAGAATTTTGACAGAGCTTAGGCGTATTTGTCTAGCTTCATCAGCTAATATACTATCTTTTTATAGCTACAACCACTTTAATATGCGTAGTTTCCTTATTTGGATCGGTCAACTCTCTTCAATGTACGTGTTTGTCTTAATTTGTAAATTGATGATCCACTCTAGCATGCAAATCACATCCTTATTGATTAAGGGATAATCAAATCTCATCATAACCTTTCGTAATTCACAGGATTGAGGATTTGCAGAGACAATTTCATATTTTTTGTGGGAGTAAATTTTGATGAAAAGGAAAAGTAGGTGGAAGGGAAAAATGAATGGAAGAATTATAAGGTGAGTTTCTCTCAAATGTGGAAGCATTTTGTGGGGGGAAAATTTGACATCAATATAAAAAAAAAAAAAAATTAAATTACACAGTCATCCTTCTTATCTATCAAAATTCTAACAAAAAAAAATTTGATTTATTGTATCAGGGAAAGATTAAATAGTTAAAGGAAAAAATCAAAATATTTTCTTTTCTTATAATTTTCTTTCCAACATATTTTCATTTTCCTCATATTTCTTCAAACTAGTTTAGATAGTGAGTATTTAAGGAAGCAATCGTGTAGAAGAAATGATTGCAGATATGACCTAGTAATAATTTCATATTTGATTCGATTATAAAAAGCAAAATTCAGATCTTTGGGGGTGCTTGGTGAATGAGTTTAGTTTAAGATTTTTAAGTTTCAATAGTAATTTTTGTTGACTTTTCAGAAAAAATAAAAAACTTTTTCAAAAAAGATAAAAAAATTTTTCAGAAAAAGACAAAAATCATGATAAAAAAGTACATTTTAATTTAAAATGAACTCTACAGTCAAACATCCCCTTTATCTTAAGGGTCGGTTTAGTAAAACGGTTTGAGTTGAAATTTTTAAGTTTGAGTTGGTTGACTTTTTAAAAACTTGTTATGATTTTTGTTAATTTTTCAATAAAAACTAAGATGAAAAATTTGAGTTTAAAACAGTTTATCAAATGGAAGCTTACCTTTTCTTTTGATTAAATAAGCTTAGAAATTTACGGAAAAAATAATAATATTGAAATTAGGAAAGAACCAAAAATCTCAATTGGGCAAACTGTCAAAAAGAGTCGCTCTTACAGAGAATCTGCATATACTATAATAGCCCAACATTTGTGTTTTCTAGTGAGGGAGGGAGAGGAGAGAGTGAAGTCTGAGACGGAGAGAGAGAGAGAGAGAGAGAGATTGGCTGATATTGGCTTTTCCCTCATTCATACACGGCCCTGCCCAATCACTGCCTTCGTCTTCATTTGCTTCTCTCTCTCTATATATATGTACGCATGTATGTATATATATATATATATATATATCAGTCTACTGAGTCGGATTTCAGCCACATCTATTCACCATCCACCACAGCCAGAGAGTGGTTATTTTGCTTGGTCTGTAATATTCGTCCTACCCAAACACCCCCCCTCTTGTGGCTCTCAATTTCTCTTAGATTCAATTCTACCCTTTTGTTCGTTTCCTCCGAGATTCCCACCTCTTTTCCCGAGAAAACCCCATTCTCACCAAACACCTTCCTTTCTGTTAATCTCACCTACTACCCCTCTCTCTCTCTCTCTCTCTCTCTCTCTCATTTGTTACAGATTTCTTTATCAGATTGAGGTTTACTTTTTGAAGCCTTTTGATTTCTCATATTCTTGTGCTTTGGGTGGCCAACAACAAGTATTTGATCGGTGAGATTCTTATTCCTTTTTGTTCTTCAAAAATCGATTTGATTGGCTTTTGTTTCTGATGACTTTCAACAGGGTTTCCTTCGATCGTTTTAAATTTTTTAGCTTAGAATAATACTGGGCATTTTTTGCTTTCTCCATATTTCACCCTTTTTTCTCTTGAACTCTAGGTATTTGATTCCGAGAAAAATGGATTCCAAGCTTAACAAATGTATTTAGATTCTTGTCTAGCATCAATTCCCAGTTCTAATCTGGCATATTGAAGAAGAATAATGAGGAGGTTTGGAGATTTGGATTAGCTATTTATATTGCAGTATTATAAATATAGTTTTATTCCTAAATTTTATTGGTGATTTGTTGTTGAAGTGTTAGCTTTGTGGGTATTCAGACACAAAAGTTTTGTACCACTACAGAGCTGACATTGAGGTGGGCCTAATTTTTGTGTTTATGGTCGGGTTCTGCCTCATCCATTAGCATTGTCATTTCCGCGAATTCGAGTATAGTGTGGGGGAACTGACGTTAATGCTATGAATACAAAAACTTGAACTTTACATGTCAGGAACACAAATCGAATATACATTTTCATATTATGTGAATGTATGGTAGATCGAAACGTAGACAGTTTTCTGCAAGAGCTGAGCCCTGTTTTTTTAAAAGATAAAAAGATATTTGAAGATCATGAACAGGTTTCAAATCAGTTTGGAGATTCAAACATGTTGTCTGTTCAATTGAGTTTCTAGGATGTTTTCTGGTCCCTATTTTGTGTTCTCCAAATTCTGTTTGTTATACGAGTCTTTAATGAGAAAGTAATTTGATTAAAATCTCTCTTTTTGGCACTTGTTGAGAAGTTGTTCCAATGTAAAGTGGCTTTTAGTCTGCTTGACATTCTGCCTTGTTTAAGACGTTCGCATTATGAACCTTTGACCTTTCTATTTGTCGTCTTCGATAGCTTTGTAGAGGAGAAAGACTGATCTTCTTATCCCCTTACCCGTCGTAGACTGAAGTTGGGCGGCCTCTTATACGAGAAGGGTTGTCACCCAAGCACGGAAACTTCTTTTCACTGCACTTTGTTTAAAGCAGTGTTCAGTGGCCTTACAATGTTATTATGCCAGAAATGAGGTTAACAAAGAACAGATGCCTGTTTCTGTCTCCAATATGGGTTTCTCTATACAATTTTTGCTATCCTTTTAGTCCTTCACGACTGTTGATTTGTTTAATACAATGTTACTCAAGTTATTCCTTTGGCCAAATAACTTTCGTTGATTGGCTGTTATCCGTCTGTTAATCCTTGTTCTGCTTCACCCATTTTTTCATAGATGGCTGTTAAGGAGTTGCAGTAAATTTCAGCGTATTCCTTGATGTTGTACAATAATACTGACTTATAAGACGGCTATTTTATAATGCTCTGAGCTAATTGTCTATCGCATGTAGATTATGTAGTGCTCTATTCCATACAAGCTTTACCGGCCTCGTAAAGTTGCAATGTGGTCTCCCTCAGAAAAAGAAAACAAAGAAGTTGGTACAGGATCTAATGGATTGGATAGCTTCTGATTCTGTTTTGCTCTAGTTAATGAGAAGGAAGATATGTTATTTTCCCCGTAAAGGTTCTTCAAAGTACTTATAGTAATATTTCCTGGTTGAGAGTAATTGAAGTTTGGTTTGGTGACCAACATATCAGTCTCTTTCACCATTCGTCAAATGACTCTAAACTTTGAAATGGGTCGAAGTTGAGATTTGATTTCATTTTCTTTTCTTTGCTTCTGAAAGGTTTTCCTTCCAAGACATGCATGTTTTGATGGGTAGGTATTGTGCTTTACTTTCTACCTTTTCTACAAGATAAAAATAAACCAGTGATGGCGAGCTGAAGTTTTGCATGTGTTCTAGCATAACTTCGACAAATGTATATATTACTCTCTTGAAACGTTAAGCAAAGGTTGATGTGTAGGGAACCTACATTATTCGTTAATATTATTAATTGGGATTATATAGATGTATTTGGATATATTTATTTTGAGTAATTGTGATTATGTTTCCCGATTGTGTTAGTTTCTCATTCTTGTATTAGTTTCCTATTCGTGTTTAATTGCTTACAGAATATGATGAAATGAATGAATTAACTCCCCTCTAATTTCCCTCTTCTGATTTCATTCCTTCTCTTCGTTCTCTCTGAATTCCTCTCTTTCTATCTATTTTTTCTTGATCCTACATCGGAGGTTCCCCTAATCTATTAAATTCATTCATGGTCTAACCAATTTGGTATTTGAATATCAAACCAACAGATGGGAGACGTGCTCAAGGACCTGACATCAGGCACCATTGGAGGGGCAGCGCAGTTGATATGCGGACACCCGTTTGATACCATCAAGGTTAAACTCCAAAGTCAGCCTGTTCCGCCCCCTGGCCAACTTCCCAAGTATGCTGGTGCAATGGATGCTGTCAGGCAAACATTAGCAGCAGAAGGCCCAGGGGGTCTTTACAAAGGTATGGGAGCTCCGCTTGCCACTGTTGCGGCATTCAATGCTGTCCTCTTTTCAGTAAGAGGACAAATGGAGGCATTTTTGAGGTCCGAACCCGGTGTACCTCTTACAGTCAACCAACAAGTTGTTGCTGGAGCTGGGGCCGGAGTTGCTGTTTCCATTCTTGCTTGTCCCACGGAACTGATCAAGTGCAGGTCAGTTTAATTGTTCCTCTCTCTTCTAGATCTAGGGCCCGTTTAACAGAGCTTTTGCTTTTGCTTTTGCTTTTCACCAGTAGAAGAATAGAAGCAAGAACTGTGGCTTCTCTGTAAGTGTTTGGAATCAAAAAGCTTATGACCCTATACGCTTATCTTGTTTGATGGTATAGGTTGCAAGCCCAAAGCGCATTGGCAGATTCTGCCGCAGCTGGCGTGGCAGTGAAGTACGGAGGACCAATGGATGTGGCCAAGCAGGTTCTCAGATCAGAAGGGGGAGTAAGAGGTCTCTTCAAAGGCTTGGTTCCCACCATGGCACGTGAAGTGCCCGGAAACGCTGCAATGTTCGGTGTTTATGAAGCACTCAAGCAATACTTTGCAGGAGGTCCAGACACATCTGGATTAGGAAGAGGTTCGTTGATCGTGGCCGGAGGCTTGGCTGGAGCGTCGTTTTGGTTCTCTGTCTACCCAACTGACGTTGTCAAGAGTGTAATTCAAGTAGACGACTACAAAAATCCCAAGTACAAAGGTTCAATTGATGCTTTTAAAAAGATCCTTGCTACAGAGGGAGTGAAAGGTCTCTACAAAGGCTTTGGACCCGCCATGGCTCGAAGTGTTCCGGCAAACGCAGCATGTTTCTTGGCATACGAGATTACGAGGTCCAGTTTGGGGTGATGAGATTGGAAGATTCTCATGGCTCAGTTTCTAAGGCTAAGGTCGAGTTCGATGCTAACATTTGCAAAGTGGCGATGCCATTCTTTTTTAGACATTTTACTTTTCAATTTGGTGCCAAGGCCTTCTCTGTGTTGTGCTATCCATTGCTGGAAAGCAACATTTTTTCACCAATCACTTTGGTGCTCTATTTTATACTGCAAATCAATCTCTCATATTTGGTAACCCTTTTGTTTTGAAATAAAATCAATTTAAATAATAAAAAAAAATTACAAGATTTTGTTGGTGAATGGTAATACTATCAAATGTATCAGTACTTGTTAAAAAAAAAAAAAAAAAAAAAAAGAAGAAGAAGAAGAAGAAGAAGAAGAAGATTTGTATCACTTTCAGCCAAAAATAAAAGCCCTACTTTGTCTCACTATAGGAATTTTCTTCTTTTCAATCAATGTTTTCTTTTCAAGCAATTTTATGCATTATTTACACTAATTGACATAACTGATTTTTTTTATTTTTATTTTCATTAATTAGACACTTCTCAAGTCATACCTAATAATAATAATAATAATAATAATACTCATAATCATCGTATTTAAGCTGTTGTTTTCTACGTTGTCTTTCTCATGTTCCTCTGTCTGTCGTCTTTCTCGTGTTCCTCTGTCTGTCGTTTCCTTGAAGTAGCCATTTTTCACGTTTCTATCCTTTTTCAGTTTTCAAATATTGTCTATCCTCAAGTGTCGTTCTTATTTTTGTTGTCGTTTTCTCTTCGCATCGTTTGCACATTTCCTTCCTGTTTACTTCCATTCTTTACGTTGTCGTTTAATTCGATGCCCTTCCTACTTTATCCTTCCATACGTTTCTCCCTCTGTGCTTGTCGTTGTGCTCTCAATTGTCGTGTTGTAACATTTACGTCGTTTGCACTTCACTGCCGTCTTTTTCTCGTCTGTTGTCGTTTTCTTATCTCTAGGCTTTCAATCTGTCACGTGATGTAACAAACTACCGCAAGACCAGTGACGTGGACTGGATCAACCAAGCATTGGAGGGAATATATGTAACCGTCTTAGTCAGTTCCGACTGAAAAGCTCTACAAAATACATTTTGTGTACAGTAAGATACATATATATATATATATATATATGTATATAGGTAAGATAATTACATCTATATTCAGCTCCAAAACTAAGAAACTAGATCTAGCTTTGATAACAAAACTATGAGTGACACAACATTTCCAACTGGTTCCTCCAACCCTCTGGTTTCTAGGTTGGATCGATTAGATTTCCTTGTGAGTTTCGACATACATACATATATATATATATGTTTGTATATATAAGTGTGTGTGTGTGTGACATATATAAAATTTTTTGAAGCATGCAATGAAATTGGTGTTTTTGTTTTCTTACTTTACATATGTTTTTTTCCCCCATGTTTCTTTGTCTTAGATGAAATATTTGGAGAGGAGGACAAAGTTTGAAGGATTGGAAAACGACAATATAACAAATAGTAATTTGTATGGTGGAGTAGTGGCCGAGAGAAATGGGTGCGTGCCAATGGATTTGGGATTGAAAGAGGTTCAGGTCAAAGGTCCTTTGGTGGATCGCGTGGCGGCTCTTGAAAGCAGGCTTTTTCAGGTGAAACGTATTCTTCAGGTTAGGTTGTCGATAAATACAGATATAGATATGGATATAGATACCGAAATTATTTTAAAAAAAGAATCATTACTTTGGTTTAATTTTCTTGTCCATCATCCCATGTCCAATTAAGCAAATTAACGATCGATTTTTCGTTAAAAATATCTTCTCGATAGGACATGTGAGATTTATTCGATTAAAATAAATATGATAATTTAACAGAATTTAATAAAAATGTGATCAGATATGCTCAGACATGGAATCAAGTAGTACGTCATACGCTTCATCATCAGGAACTTGTTCTCAAACATCGGGGGACACTTTTTATAGCCACCGATCCAGGGGAGAATCCTCTTGCTCATTACCAACTTTTAACTTTCCCAATCCCAATCCAAATCCCAATCCCAATCCCAATCCCAGTCATGGAAATGCACGAATATCCCATGTCCATGTCATGAGTACTACTCATGAAATTGAGGTAATTAGATCCTTTCTACATTCTAATTTTAACACCCTATATTTGAAAAATAATGTTTGTACATGCATCTAAACACACACAAATATATATATATATATATATATATATTTAGACGAACGTTTACTATTGCCTCCATCAAAAAATGTTCTCCCTATTACCCATCAAATCTGCATTTATTCCTTTTTCTCCCCCTTTAACTTCTCTTCCACTAGTTTTACCGAAAGCTTTTTTTTTTTTTTTTTTTTTTTAATCGTCTTTAACCAACCATATCTATTAGTTAAGGTTTTTTTTTTTTTTAAAGTTTAATCCTTATTCTTCGTTTTCTAATTGGATATTTACACTTTTATGTATAAAAATAAAAGTAATTAACATTAATTAAGCATGCTATGACTAGTTCAAACACAAGAATATCAGGAGGATGGTTTCTATACAGATAATTACGAATGATTACAAAAGCGAACAGTAATACATTTTGTTTATATTGTTTTAGCTAGGAGATGTGCTTTGAATAGAACTATTAATCAAATTTTTAAACTCCATTAATTCTATTTAATTATGATTCCAATTTTCTCTCTTTTTTTTTTTTTCCTTCAAATACTTCTATTAGATTAATACTAATATGATAAACATATTAGTATTACCAAGCTATAATTATTTCACTGTTCCCATTTTGACTATTTACAACCTTTAACAAACCTCATAAAAATTCTTTGAAAGACATCAAACATAATACTTTTCCTTAAACCTTAATTGTTGTGTTCATGCATCATTATTGGTTACTATATATCTAGTGGATGGTGACGATGCCACAAACAAACAATATATATATAAATATATGTACATATTTTGAGTTAATTATTGTCACCCTATTGCTTGTTTTTGTTTCATCTCTTTTCGTTTTTTTATTGGTATATAACTACATATATAAGTATATGTATATATGTATTTATGTATAGATTAATGATAGCAATTTATGTCATTACATGAACAACAACAGATTATTCTCTTCAAATTGGCCACTATCTAGGTTACATTAAATGAAGTTCACATCAGCCTCTAGTTGGACTTGCTTTTGCAAATCCCATCAGATTGAAAGAGCAAAAAAACAAAACCAGAAAAGAAAGAAAGAAAGAGAGAAAGAAAAGTTAAGCTTATAATGTAGTGGAAGATGTCCTTTTTTGGAATGATTCACTTGGTTTTTTCTGCTTTCCTTTTCTTATTATTTTATTTATTTATTTATTTATTTTGGCAGGAAAACACTGACATAGAGAAACAAAACCATCCAAATCCTCAGAAGCAAAAACTAAAGAAGAATAAACCCAACAAGGATGGAAAATCTTCCAAAAGCGAGAAGAAGAGATTTCCTCGTTGGCCACACTTCGGACTATTAGGCTGCAGCTAATATTAATGCACTCTTTTTCTCATGATCAATTCCATATTTGCTCATATATGACATGTTTGAATACATGCATTTCTAATTACTATGGTTTTTATTTCATTTTTTTTTATTATTAGTTTCCGATAAACAAATTGTTAAGTTATTCATAATCAATAATGATGATAATTATCGTACAATCTGATCATATGTTGAACTTATCAGTATATAGATCTTACATAATTATATGATAGTGTATGATTAAATCAATCGTTAAGATTTAGTGTTTTTTTTTTTTTTTTTTTAACTTTAGAGGCATGTGATCAAGTTGGATTGAGCGATAGGCTTCTATTCGTCCACTAAGCATACATCTTTTTCACCTCTTTTCTGCTTTTTAAAGTAACTAGCTTTCTTCTTCTTCTTCTTCTTCTTCTTCTTCTTCTTCTTTTAATTCCTCTCTTCATCAGCTTGCACATAAAGCATAAAAAGGTAGCAAATACACGGTTGTCATGCCTTATACACAGCTTTCGAAGTTTCTAGGCCACTCTCCAAGTTGCATATAAGTGACTTCGGTGGGATATGATTTTGTTCATTGCTTTAGAGGACGTCAAATATTTATACATATAATATAAATATTGTAATATATATTTATATATATAATGAAAGCAGACAGGAAATGCTGTTTGAAGAATCTAATAATGGACATTTTAAAATGGCAATTATTATTACAACAACTATCCCACATCTGCATATAGATATACGTATATTTTTTTGCATATAATATCTGTACAGACGTAATATACATGTATCAAAAGAATCTAATGTATAAATATATATATATATATATATATATATATATATGGCTCGACTCCTCATAAGCCACATTAAGCTGGAAGCACTAACCCAAAAAATTTGAAAATCTAATGCAGAGAATCAAATAACACTAACTAAATAGGCATTTAGATATTAACAATCATGATTTGCACCAATCCAATAACCAATATATGCCCTATTTGTTACGTTCTAATTTTTTTAAATTTTTAAATTTTTATATTTCAAGCTATTATATTATTATAAAATAGGTATGCACAACAAGAGCCACAAATCCAATAGAAACACAAAAATATATACAATATGAGATGAGAGGGACAAGTTATGGAGTAGCCCAACGATTTGTTGGATGCTTCTTGTCCATTTGAAAAGGTGAATTGCCTTTTGTTCCTAGTGGGGAATGTATGAATCTCTTGGCCTTTTCAAACTTTAATTGGGGGGTTTTGCTAAAAGGGTCAACTTTAGATCATATTGCATTAGTGCACAAAAATGTTAGTGTATATCTATACATATAGAGAATATCTTATTCAGCGATCGTATCGATCTAATAGATGTAATTTTTTATTTAGTACAAATAATATGTATTATTAAAAATTGTTACATAAAAATTAATTGGTTGTTACATTGACCTATAAAAAAATGAAAAATATTATTTTATAAAGATGACAGCTCACATCTTATATCTTGCGTTATTTCAGTATTAATTAAAAATTATGATGAAATTTGAATCTATGATATTATATTCGGTTATATACAATATATAATAATAAGAATTTTGTGGTGTAAGTTTGCGGATAAATATGCATACAAAAGGGGAATGGTTTGCTGAGCTGGATTAGACAAGGAATGAGCTGGCGGACGTTTACTTTCTTTTTCTAGGAACTAAGGAACCACTCAAGGAGCTGACAGTGTTCAACACTCCAACTCGGTTTCTAACTACCGATTTGTTTGACACATTAGTTTAACTCTAATTAAATTATATTTTTTTATTAGATTTTTTTCTTTTTTTAAAAATTTAACAAAAATTATAACTAATTTGTTTTTAAAAAATTAATCAACTCCAACTTAAAAATTAACTCCAACTAATAATCTAAACGAATGCCAAGATAATTAATTTAAATTCCGCCCAAATACTTTGGACGAATCATTAATCAACCTGTCATGTTCAGCTGGCCAAATACTTGGAAAGTAAATTATAAAAACGAAAAATTGAGATTGTGGAAAATAAAATAATATTGTTGAAAATATTAAGCTATATAAAGAAATAGTATGCTGAATTGGAGATGTGCAAGATCAAAACCAAAGTGCAAAGTATACATATTAATTTACAACATAAGTAGACACAAAGAAAATGGTTCAATACAATTGCATTAACCATGTATATTTATTAAAAAGAAAAAAGAAAAATAAAATTTTCATTCCAAATTAATATGAGAGATAAACAAGTACTAATACTGCGTAAATGACCACCCCAAAACACAAGATTTGACCCAGATCAGATCCACCATAAAATTTTGAATGAACCTTTCACGGGAGACATGTTGTGTATCAAGATCCAACAAATTTCTGTTGAAAAACTCGGTACCACTCATATGAAAACAATGAGAAGGGGTAGAGCGAGTTCAATTAGAGAGATTTAATCGAGATCTCCTGTTTAATTTTCAATGTCTCAAATATTGTATAATCAATTAAATCATGTCATAATATTTAAAGATGTTACAATGCTTTTTAACCTTTGTTTTTTTTTTTTTTTTTTAACTTTAACATCTTATTCAAATAAATGAGATGAGAGAAAATGTTTGCTAGATATTATTTGGGATAATAAAATTGAACAAAAGATCTCGATCCAATGCAACAATTCCGGAATGTGATTCTTTTCTTGCACTAAGAATTCTCATTAATTAGTTGCTAAAAAACTTGACCCTTCTAACTCAATTTCCAGCTTGCTTAGCTTTACTTTGTTTAAAATTTTAGTACTACATGAGTGTCTTACTTCAAAGCACAAATTCATTTAAAAAACTGACCAGTTAATTTATAATGCAAATATATATATATATATATATATATATATACCTCTAACTTTGCGTACGATACTTGCGAAAATGTAATATGTATTGCATACGTTATATGTACATAAAGTAATATCATTTTCATACGTTAAAGTAATATCATTTTTTTACGTATATCAAAATAAATATGCCCATTAATTTTGAAAGTCTAACATATAACTCTGTTTCCTTTCACTTATTTCTTTGTTTTTAGTCGCGCATTGTATTATTCGATTCTCCCAAAAAAAAAAAAAGTGTATTGATTAATCACGTGTATCATACCATGGAGGAACATCAGAAAATTCACGTGCGAGAAGCAAATAAAGTAAAATTATGAGGGCGGTTACACATAATTTAATGATATTTCATATCTGACTCTATTATAATATCTTAAATATAAATAGAGTAATTTGTAGAATTGATTCTTAAAAAACAAAACTTTATGTTATTGTTTCTATTATAATAGCTTTATTTATTTATTTATTTATTTTTTACTTGCATTAGATAAGTACGAAGGATTAAAAATCTAAACAAATATTACAAGAAGACGACAAACATAAATATATTTATTTGAGGATGTTGTTTAATTTTCTCATTTAAATACCTCACCTCAAGTTTGATTTTTTTTTTTTTTTTTAAATCTAAAAGCAAACCTTGAGGAGTGCATGAGAAGCATATGAATTCTACAGCCTTCTGTACTTATCGTTTGGGACGGAGCCACATCTTTGGTCGAGTTTCAGCCCCGCAGTGACTTTTTTTCGATTTTACTTTTAAATTAAAACATTTATATATTTTTTTATTTATTTTATTGAAAATTTAATTACCCTTCTATAAGTCTCTTAAAAAAATTATTAAAATAATATATTAGCTCCGTCGTTATTCATCATCCCATGATCAATCATACAAGCTTAAATAACAAGGATTAATATTGGTCTGAAATAAGCTAAACAATCAAGAACAAATTGTGTGACGAGATTGAATATTAATGTAATTTCTTGGGTTTAGCTTTTACTTAAAATGCATGAGAAAACATATATTAAAAAATCCTGGCACTGATGGAAAAATATATTGTAATACTATATTATATTTGTCTCTTCTAATGAGTGCATACTAGACTCTCATATATATATATATATACACACACACACACACACATACATACATATATATATAACGGCTTTATATATATGTTAGCATTATCTCAATGTATGGCCAGCTAGATAAATATTGTTCCAAGCAAAAAAAAAAAAAATTCCCTACTGATGCGTCATATGATTTGGCATACGTATCATACATTGTACAAAACCATCCAAAGGAAGATGAATATTATATATAACATGTTCATTCATATAGTACAAGTACTTCTGTGAAAATAAGCTTTAAATAAAGCAAGTAGATGCCGGCACATGGCCTAGCTAAGACCTTAGGCAAATTATCACTCTATGTATAGTTATTAATAATTAAAAAAAAAAAAAAAAAAACACACACACACACACACAGAGAGGAAATTATTTAATTTTTACTTTGAATTATTGTCCCCTTTCTCACACGACGCAAAGCCAAGCATATATATGTTTCCAAACGTATCGTCGCACACCACCATGCCTCAAAATTTAGAAAATACGTTGCTTATACATATATATATATATATATATGATAATACAATTTACAATAGGTTTAAATACGACACCGTCATATACACATAACATATGTATTTATACATGTATAGATACAATTCAAGTGGTAATTATTCAATGTTGAAAACGACATACCTATTAGAGAGAGAGAGAGAGAGAGAGAGATTCACAATATTTTCGTGACCCATTAATAAGTTGTTCCTTGTGTATAAAGCAAACGTATATTTGTATGCATGTGGTGAGGAGTTCTCGCGAAGTAGAGATATACATGTATATATATATATGTATATGTATGTATGTATTTATGTATATATGTATCCGTTTTCTATTTTTGTTCGTTATCTTTTTGTGTGCTAATTAAGAAGAATTGGTGATGGGTTGATTTTGACATTAATCCAACTCGAGACTTGTGATTTTCAGTGAAGTCAGCAATTTTGGTTGGATTCTAGTTGATCCAAGTACGTAGTTAGTTACCTTGTGAACCAATCTCTATCCCAATTGAACCTAACTAATTTGCTAAATAATCCGCTGAGATTAGCTGAACGGGTGAGAGAGCAAAAGAGACTCAAATTAAAATTCTCAAATTTAACATTTGAAAATATTTTAGTTTTTTTATCAATAAGTGAGAATCATATATTCTAGATATACGATATTTTCGTTCAATTAGATACAATTAATGAAAATATAATGCTAAGGTCTACTCATCAACGCAATCGTCAAGTTCTCCAAGCTTTTGTTGGTAGAAAATTTTGATGTTTATTGGTTTACTTTAGCTTTTGTCTCTGCTGAAAAGGGATAAAAACTCCTGTTGTTGACAAATATTATTCCATGTCAAAAGTATTGCAAAAAAATAAAATAAAAAAAATATTTAAGAGTTAAAATTTACCTTTAAAAAAAGAAATAAAAAATTGATGGGCTGTGATTTTTCATATTCACGCATACTAGCCTCAAAACATGCCTGGTTTTAGCCCAAAAAAAAAAAAAAAAAGGTTTCTATATTCCAAGGTGGAGTTAAAATCAGGAATATGAGTAGATGAAGATTAGAAAATAGAAAGTTAAAAGGAAAGTACCAGATTCCTAATTGTAGAAAGGTTCTAAAATGTAATCTTGTAAAGGTTGTAGTATTCTTATTTGGGCAATACCGAAAAAGCAACATTTGGTTCATAGCATCGGGAAAGTTATGGCTTCACCCACCAATAAAAATTGTTTGTATAAATTTGATATGTGAGAGTTATGTTTCAATTGTACAACGCATGATATAGAATTGTTTTTAATCATAAATCGGCCGTTAATTAATCCAATAATCAGAACACAATTTTTATCAAATGTAAAAAGATACTTTGATCCTCATAGAAATTTTCTTATTACATTTATAAAGAACAAATTATTAGCAAAATTAACAAACCTCTTGTTATACATTTCCTTTTTGATATCAACACCACTCCTATACAAACGGTATTTTTGCAAAGATGAAAGATAAAAATGAGCTTTTAGCAAAAATTAAACCTAGCCAAAGATGACTTGTGAAATGAAAATTATAATTATAAATATAATCTAATAGTAATTTTACAGTTGACTTAATTATAAGATAAAGACTTTATATCTCAAGTTTAAAAAAAAATGTAAATTTGAATATGATAATTCTAAACACACATTATGTGGTTTCCACAAATAAAAATTATCATTATCGTCGTGATTATCTTAGTTAAACCTGTTATATTCTTTGCATCATGTAATCTCATGAGCAAATATACAATTTAAAAACAAATTAATTAACACGTGTTTATTCACAAGTGTGATCATAGAAAAAAAGAATTCTCTTGAAATGAACTTTAGTAGAAGAAAAAAAATAGGGAAAAAAAAAACAAACAAACAAACAAACCTAATCTATCACTAGATACAGAAAGAAGAAAATTTTTTACAATTCAACTTTTGTATTAATTTTTGGTCCTTCAAATTTTTTTTTTTGGTTTTTGACCCAATTTTTTTTTCACAGTTTAATCCTTTTTGTGTTGATCATTTTTTTTTCATTTTAGTCCTTTTTATTTTTTTTTTTCATGCCTCACTTTTTTTTTTTAAATTTTCAGGTCCCTTGTTTTTTTTATTTATTTTGGGTCTATTTTTTAACTTATTACTTTGATTTTTTTTTTCTTATGTAGATAAATTTTGTGAAATATATCTACCCACATGCGTTTTAGGCTAACAAGAATAATTTACATGGCGTCATGGGCCCCAAAAAAAAAAACAATATTTCGTTTTTCAGGCAATAATAGCAGAGCAGCCTTTTGAGTTTTGAGCGAAAAAGAAAATAAATAAATAAATAAATAATAAAAAAAAAAAAGTTGAAAAGAAAAATGAATCGGCTCGGCTTGTTGGCTCAGAATTAGCCAGAGAGTGATCTGTCAAGAAACCAACGCATGAGCCACTGAGCCACAACCCACCTGTCCTCCTCACCAACTTGATACCTTTCTTTCCAACACTTCCCCATTTCTTTCTTTTCTTTTCGTTTTTGTACCCTGTTAATTTAAAATATTTCACAAAACTCCCAGTTCCAATTTTCCTCTTTTACCCTCACCATTTCCCCAAATTCCCATTCCTTATAAACAAATAAAATCCCTCTTCCGAATCGCTCCTCCTTCTCTCCGTCTCTCTCTCTCTCACCTTTTTCTCTCTCTCCCTCTTCTCTCCCTCTCTAACGATTCAGCGTGAATGGAGAACCCCGAGAGCTCAATCTCAATGGCGGAGGAGAACTCAGAGGAGACCACCACCACCACCACCACGAGCCACCACCTGGCCGTCCCGGCGGGGGTGAATCAGGACGAGTTCGCGGAGCTGACTCGGTTCGTGACCGAGTTCCACACCTACCGAGTCGAGCGGCGCAGCCAATGCTCCTCCCTACTTGCGCAGCGAATCCACGCGCCGCCGGAGACGGTGTGGTCGCTCCTGAGGAGATTCGACCGGCCGCAGACCTACAAGCACTTCATCAAGAGCTGCGCCGTGAAGGAGGACTTCCGGATGGCCGTGGGGGACACCAGGGACGTCAACGTGATCTCCGGCCTCCCGGCGGCGACGAGCACCGAGAGGCTCGACGTCCTAGACGACGAGCGGCGCGTGACCGGATTCAGCATCATCGGCGGCGAGCACAGACTCAGGAATTACCGGTCGATGACGACGGTGCACGGATTCGAGCGCGACGGCAGGATCTGGACCGTCGTTTTGGAGTCCTACGTCGTCGATGTGCCGGAGGGGAACACCGAGGAGGACACGCGTCTCTTCGCTGACACCGTCGTCAAGTTGAATCTGCAGAAGCTCGCCTCCGTCACCGAAGCGACGGCGCGTGGGGAGTGATCGCCGGCGACGACGACAACGACTACGGTAAGAGAAAATGAAATTTTGGTGAAGAAGAAGAAGAAGAAGAAGAAGAAGAAAGGGAACAAAAAAATTTAAAAAAAAGGGAAAAAATGAAAGTTTCTTTTTTTTTTTTAATTTTTTTTTCTTAGTTTCGGTTGCGGGTTTTGGGCTTTTGTGACTACGACTTCGTTTTTTTTTTTCCCAATTTCTTTCTTTTTTTTTTTTTTTTGGGGTATGATGACATGTGGAATCACGAAAATATCCTTGGTTTCACCGATTGACTGGGGTGGCAATGCTATGTTTTTGGATGGAAATTAAGTGGGAAGGGGAGGACATTTCGGTCAATGCACCTGTACAGAGCAAAAAAAAAAAAAAAAGAAAAGAAATTGTTAAAAGTTGGGGTTATTGACGTCGTTTTGCTCTCCGTGTCTCTATCATGTTAATATTTTGATTTTGGGTATTTTGATGGCAATATGGCATAATTCCCTTTACTTCTTTTCTTTTCTTTTATTTTTTTCTTGAATTTCATTTTTTGCCCTTTTTCTTTTCCTTTTTAGGTTAAATAAAAATGAATGCATCACAATCCTATACGGGAATCTTATGCTTTTGAACTTTTTAAAAAAAAATTTTGGCTCTTCATATCAATGTATAAAGGGAAAAGAGTTGCTTAATGTTCAATTAAAGCCAAGTAAAATTTAAATAATAAATCGAAGTTTTTGTGGGAGAAGATACATGGAGAATTTTTTGAATAATGTTTTAGAAGCAGTTTTTATTAAGATTTGTAATAAAATTTATGCCTGGACCAAAACTGTGCCAATGTATATCCACAAATTCGGATAAAGAAAAAAAAAAAAGTGGGAAATGAACCTGTGTCTGAAACTCTAGAAATAGAATAGTTAGCAATTTCAGTTGGGGGAAGTAAGGACTCTTTTTTCCTGTTAAAAGCAACCTTTAAAGTTAGGGCAATTGTCCTAGGCCCCCCTAGACCCTTTAAATTCATCGATCGATTACAAAGAACCTTTAAAACGAGGAATTAGATAGACTCATAAATAAATTTTATTAAATTATAACTGTCAGATAATTATTGATTGAAGGAGAATGTATTAACACGTTAAGTCATTCTATCTTTTTATCTTCAATCAGGATTCACCGAGTGGCTATCTTTTCTACGTATACAAAAAAATTTACGACATACAATTACAAAGAGTCATCCTAGTCCCTTCCTTGGACCTGTTTGATTCCCCTAGATCCTATTTGATTCCCTGGACCTTGTCTCACAGCCACAAACCACAATTTCAACATATTAAATATAAAAATATCTAATAAGAATATTAGAATTTGTATAACAGAACTTTCTGTTTCGTTATGATGATTTATGATTGGAGTTGTTTTATATTATGCTTTCTAAATTTTGAAGATAGAAATCCATATTATGTCGTTAACTGTATGCAAAACTTGACAATACGTTCTGCAAAAGGACATTTGTTCAATAATGATTACTTAAATTATGATCCACTCATAGTAGTCATCAATAATTTAGTTTAATAATTTGATTACCTTTTTATTAAAAGAATAATAAAATTCAATTATGATTTCTTTTGATGTATTATAAACGTATAGGTGTTTATTTTGCAATCATTATAACAATTTAAATAAATTTAATTCGATTACTAATGCATAGTTGTTTTGAAACAGAGAAATCAGTCGGTAGGGTTTTTTTTTTTTTTTTTTTTTTTTTTTTTTTTTTGTCTTTCTTTCTTTCTCTCTTTCTTTTCTTCATATTCTGCTATGGAGTTTACGATATTTTTCGAAGAAATTTGTTATTGATTGTGAAAAATACCTTATTGGTAGAATATGATAGTGAACTAAAAAATTACATCTTAAAAATATATCATAATTTACTACAAGTTGACATTTTTTTAATTGGGGATGGAAATAAAGATACGAATTTAAGACATTAATATTAAAGATAAGGATGTGAATTTACTATCAGATTATATTTTTATCACGATAGATAGAACATATTTTATTGTATTTTTTTTTCCTCAGAGAAAAAGAGTTAAATTTTCTTTTCTAAAGAAAAAATCTGAAAAATTCAAGACCTGCATCATGATACTCATAATATTATTAAAGAGATAAAATAAAATATGAATGAGCGGAGATAAAAGTTGAATTTTTGGATCAAACGGTTTTTCTATATGTACTAGTCAAGCAAATTGACCTTTACTACCACAAACCTGTCAGATTAAGAACTCTAGAAATTCCACAGAGAGAGAATCTTTCCCTTTATAGAGAGTACAGAAATTGTAGGGGTCCAACTATTTTTATAAAAAAAAAAAAAAGGCAAAAGAATTTATAGGGAAGCTCATAAAAAATAAAAATAAAATAAAATAAAAAAGGAAGAAACCTACAAAAGACAGAGGTCCATTTCTGGAAAGTTCCTGTTCCTTCTTACCCTTTTCAGCTTAAGGCTGGAAGTCCCAGCCTTGATTTCCACCCCCAAAAATCTTTGAATAATAACCCCATTGGCTCCCATTTTGAAGAAACTTTTCCACCCAAAACCCCCACAACTATACATGGACCCCTTTGGTGGTTTTTATTATTGAATCGGTACTATTTTAGAAGTATGCTCACTGTATTAGAATTCGGTGTCGGGTATGTTTTTGCAAAGAAAAATAAAATAAAAGAAAGGGAAAAATTCGGTGGACATGTAGGTTTGTGGGAGAAGTATTCTAGTGTGGCCCACTGCCATGACAGAGTAAATGTTGGAACCGTTCGGATTGGATCAAATTAACTGTTAAAAAAAGATTGTGATTCACGAGCTGACTTGAGTTGAGACCTATTATTGGTCGGTGACAGTAATGTGGGTTACCATCAATTTCTTCATTGTGGACCTCTTGCTCAAGTATCGACTCCATGTAGACTTTTGTTAGGAATCGGATAGGAACGTCTCTATAAGAATATATGTTAGGTGCGATATATATATATATATATATATGTATTCATATCTAGAGGAGAGATTACTGTCCGGTACCCTCTATACACCGTACTTTTAAATTTTTATAGTATGTTATATCACTTACGTGATACTAATGTAATATATTTCAACTAATACCATAAAACAAAGTTCTAAATATAAAATTATTATGTTACAAGATTCTGAATAAGAAGTTGTATATAATTCAACTAGTTGTTATAAGTTTCAAACGTAAAATTACAAGTGTCGAATGATATCTGGTATCAGACACAAGACCTTTCTTATATATGTGTGTAGAAATATGATTAGAGACATTAGGAGCCACATGTCCAAATTTTGTCCTCCTATTTTTAAAACTTATATGTAAAATCTTTCCAAGGTAGTTTTGGTAATGCGTGTTTTTAATGTTCTGATTAAAATCATATCAAAATACAAAAATGTAAAATTGACAGCATTTGATACAATTATGAAAGTAGAAAATAAAGTTTTAACTATAAAATATTTTTTCATCCGTAACATAGAATTCTCTATTACGATCTTGGTGTCCCATCCTAAAATGTTAATTTATTAGGAAGGCACAAACTCTTTTAAAACACATTCACAATTTCACACAATCATCACACCCATTCATCCCTCAATCTCCCTCAAACATGGAAACCAGGAATATTACAACTACATCGAGATCTCTACTGTGTCAGAGCCCAGTATTACAATGAAATTTACGGGCCCGTTTGTTTTGTAAGTTTAAACTTTCAATTTTTGTATTTTTCTAAAAAAGTTTTTTGTCTTTTTTAAAAAAAGTTTTTTGTCTTTTCTAAAAAGTCAACAAAAATTACTATTTAAACTTAAAAATTTCAACTCAAACTCATTCACTAAACGGACCCTACATCTCAAGAGTTCATTTTCACCATAGATTTTCTATCGAAGACAATCTCTCTAGGGGCTACCAACCTTCGTCCAATTTTTTTTTTTCCTCCTAAGGTCATTTTGTGCATATACATAGCTATAAATTGAATCTTTGTGATATTACTTGTTGTATCATGGTGATTCCAAGACAAATGGTTAATCTTTGATAAGATGTAACCCAAGTCCCTTCTAAACACATTCATTCACAATTCCATTTCTAATCTAATCAGTGTGAGACTTTTGGTTGCACACTCTTAAATTCTATCCATGTAATATAAACGCACGTTGGATTTTGTGTTACCATTTCAAGCATTTTATATTAGGGTATCATTATTTGTATTATATTTTATATGCCTCTAAATTTAAGATTTGATTAAATTATATCAAAAACAATATATATATAACACTGTTCTACCGTTCAATAAAATTTTCATACTCTACTACGTAATTCTTATACAAATTGACATAGGTTTTTATAAATATTATTTTATTTGCCCTTTAATGTCCACATTCAAAAGTCATGTGGAGACGCAAGACACAGCTTTTCTTTCTAATTCTATCAATTATTGTAATAAGCTACACTAATAATTTTTTAGTGAATTAATATATATATATATATATATAACGAAATATATCCAATATTGACCGTGAAAAACTCGCGTTGATTTAGCTGAACATGATTTGTTGAACTTATTGTCTTATATCAATTCAAGACTTCAGCTAACAAAACAAAAAATAAAGGAAAAAAAAATTACTTCATTAATGGCCAGTTTGGGGCTCAAGCTATCCCTGGTATATAAATATAATTTAGTTGACTCTCAAGGGATCCTGCAAAATCTCCTTTTTATATTAACTAAAATAAAATGTTTCTTTATCATATGAGAACATGCTAGATACACTAAATATTTGTTTAGAGATTGTCTGATGTTTGGGATTTTATTTAAAATTTCAAAGCTTTAAATTTTGTTGTTTTCCGATATAAACCTGAGCTGTGTTGGGAAACGGCACCAAACTCCCAATATGAAAAGGAAGATCTGGCACTATAAGACGGAGTCACCCACAATCGAATTGAAGCTTTTACTTTTAATGAATTATTTTTTTTTAAGCAATTTTACTTTTAATGAATTATTTAGTCATTTTACTCCTGTTAAAAATTAAGTATCTTTATATAAGACCGCTTAAAAAATTTATCATTTAATGTAAATCCTTATTAGAATAAGAGGCTGGCTCCGTCTTCGAGTCTATACCAACTAACACTTTTGTTTTATGCATAGCTTTGGGAATTAGTGATAAACTTTTTATTAACATGTACTTGGCCTTAGGCTACATAGAGCAGGATGAAAACAGCGGCAAAGCTATGAAGGGTTCCCTAATTGACTTTTTGAAGAATCTAATCTGAACCCTTAAAAAATTTATATCTTCTTCTTTTTGCCCTCGTTGAGATTTAATATTTAATTTGAACCAATGAATTGTACTCTTTTTATTTTATATCTATCTTTTTATACAAACAACTTTACTCCTTTTATTCGTGAATTAGTGCTTTCTATATATGGTAACATATGCCTACCTTTAGTTTTCTGAACCTTATATTAGTCAAAATGATATCAAAATAATAATTAAAAAAGTATACAAAAGCAAAAAAAAAAAAAAAAAAAAATCATGGGTTTAAGAGACAGAATCTTAAAATGTATTTGGTAATCCTTGAAAATACTGTAAATACAATTTTTTTTCTTTGCTATTTATTTTTCCAAAAAAATTAATATACATCTTTATTAAAGTAAAAAGCTAAATCCCCTTTTGATAGAAAATGAAATAAGGGGAAAGATGTGCAAGGAATAGTAGTTGGATTATGGGATGTATGTTTGAGGAGAGAAAATAAGATACTGAATTAGTGACTAAAAACGTCAAATGAAAAGTTAATCCAAACGATTAAAGTTGTCACACATATCGATAGTAAAAAAGAATAGTTTCATGCTAAGATATTATTTTTAAAAAAATAAAGAAAGAAAGAAAGAAAGAAGACGAAGAAAGGAACAAATAGAAGAGCAGCCGGCCGATAACATGATTGATTGCTACCGTATCTGTCTTTGTGCTTCCTCTTCAAGGTGTCACCATCTCAAGTCGAAGAAACATCAATGGACAAACATAGAGTCAAAGAAGATTCCAAAAAATATATATTTATATATATATATATATATATAAATGAGCAAAATATATTTATACATGATTCCAAATATGTCCAAGGGTTCTTGATGGCACTTCGAAAAGGAAAATCCATGTAAACTGTGCATTGTTGGAACTATATATGCCGGGGTAAAAAAAAAACTCGAAAAAGAAAAAAAAAAAAAAAGGTCTTCGTTGGTCCTAAAATCTTAATTAGTCATAGCATAATTCTAACAAAATTTATGGTGATTGTCAGATGAGATAAAAAAAAAGTACCGAGTAATAATCAATGCCCCATTGTGTAGAGGTACCATTGTTCATGAATTTCTTGAGGCATGTTTGCACATAGATTTGAAAGGGAGAAAAACAAATAAGAAGGGGAGAAAATAAATATAATACGGATTTAAAAAAAAAAAGAAGAAAGAATTAGATTTTTTTAAATTCAAATCTATATGTTAGATATGGTCTCTTTGTTGGTACAAGTCTTTTGATTGAAGTTACTGATTATCAAATCTTGACACATTTTGAGTGGGAAAAAAAGAAAGAGAGAGGGGAAAAAAACATGTTTTACCTTCTTTCATGTGTAAGTTGACCAACTTATTGATCAATTGTTTTTGCTCACCATCCCAGCCCCCCCTGCCAAAAAAAAAATGAGTATAATTATTATTATTATTATTGATCAATAAAAATATCTAGCAATAGCAATAAAGGCCGGCGGGGAGGAAGATTTCATTTTATGGTAAAAAAAATCATTCATTTCAGTTATTTCAAACGAAGAAAAAGAAGAAAACAGGGGGTCTGTTGCATTTCAACCATTGCAGAAGAATTTCTGCTAATTATTAAGATCAAGTGACATGAGCTTGTAAACTTAGCTTACATTTGGCATCTAAGTTTAATTTCAATTAAACTGTATTTTTTCATCCTAATTTTTGTTTTTTTCTGAAAAGTCAACAAAATTTATAACTAATTTTTAAAAAGTCAACCAACTCAAACTTCAAAATTTTATTTCATCTCAAATTCAACCTAAACACTAAATGGACCATTAATCTCAAACCCACCTAAGAAATAGCACTTCCACTCTCATGATACACTCAAGAACTTCAATTCTAATTAATGGAATAATGTTAAAAGACACGATCAAGCAGTGTTGAATATTTAGTAAAACATGAGTTTCATTATATGCGATCTATATTCTATTCACAATGGTATTCAACATCAATGGTGTTTCTAGTTTTTTTTTTTTTTTAATTAATAAGGTCGTTGAAGGGCATAGCTACTATCTATATATATGTCGTTACATATATATAGTTAATTATTTGCATACAGTTGTAGAGATATGTGGTGCCTAGCGGGGATTGTAGCCCTCACTAAAATTTTTCTTTTTTCTTTTTTTTATCTCAAAAATTTTTAGTTTTTTAATTTTTACCTCGGTAAAAATTAAAATTTTCACATAACTCTCACTAAAATTAATTTTATCCTTAAAGTTTTATCATTTTTCAGCGTTACCCCATTAAGAACCAAAATTTCCTTATAGTCCTCCCTAAAATATTACCCTTTAGTTTATATACTTTGATGTTATTTATTTTTTCTTTAAAAAAGAAAATTTGATATACACCCCAATAAAATATATGTCTAGCTTTGTCACTATTTGCACGGTTCAATAGTTAAAAGTATTGTGTAGTCAAAAGTAATGCAGCAACTTTTACGAGCAGAAAAGGTGTCGTTTTAGAACAATTGAATATTGTGCAATGTGAGTTTTAAGGATTAATGCTAAGAACAGGAATGATTATTTCATTTACTATTTTTTTTTGGTTGTTGTAATAATTCATTAATCATACTGTTGATCAATATTGCAGGCTACACACATAGAACCCACATGCTAATCAATTATTGGAAAAAAGAAAAAAAAAATCTTGTTACCTTATTAGTTGGAGTCCAAATCTACTGTCTTATTTTTCTGTCTCAATGATTGTCCCATTAATAGTGTATTGATAACTCATTAATTTGTTTAAGAATTTTTAGTATTTAACTTTTTTTTATGTGGTTAAATTTTTTAAATTCTGATAATAACATAACACTATTAGGGGGATAGTTAATAAGACAGGAAATCTGAAACAATAGATCCTGATTCTATTAGTTGTTGATCTATATATACTGAATACTATACATAGTAGTAGCAATATTGCAATAGATCCTTACCACCTAAACTTTTCTATTCGTTATTATATGCTGATGCTTCCTTCAGATCCTATGTATAGAGAGGTGAACCTTAGTCCAAGATTTCTCCACTAATCCTTTTCACTATCATCATATGTTCCTCCTTGGTCCTTATACCATGAATGACTAAAAATGAAAAATATGTATGTATATATGTGTGTGTGTGTGTGAAATATGCCATATTTCAACAGTTAATGGTAAATTGTCCACTTGATTTCCTAATCTTTTCATGAAGTTATAATTTGATCTACATATATATTTAGTTACTAAATACTCTCTAAATTCTTTTAAAAATGTGTAAAATAATTCTTTTTTACATAAAAAAGTTAATAATAAAATAAAACAAATCACATGTTTCTATATAGTACATCTAAGTTGAATAATGTAAATATTTTTCTTCCTAATTAAATAGTAAATCTTTTGAGATTCACATAATATTTAATACTAAGTATTTAATATTTGCTAACGAAAATGACTATTTTGCACCCTTTTAAAGAATTCAAGGAATCTTTAACAAAAAAAAAAGTGGAGGACCAAATCATAATTTCATAAAAGGATATATATATTTACACGGAATCCTATAAATAGGTATAAATTCACATCAAGATATATTTAATATATAATATATTATATATACTAATCCGATAAAGGATGCTCCAAATGAAACTTTAATCTCCACAAAATGTCCAGATGAAAATCACTGCACAGGTTTTCTTTCGTAAATAATGAAACTCTCTCCCCCAACAAATGCCCAAAAGATGATTTAGACTTACAAGTTGCTGAGGACAAAACATGGGACGAGTCTTTGTTGGATCCATATTGCTGGAGACCAACAGATATATATATATATATATATAGACATCCCGATTCTATGGGAGTTTTGGATAGTGCTAAAAGGTTTAAAATCAGAACTGGCATAACATAACAAAACTTAAGCAAAAGGACAACTTTTCTAGAACGTAACAGTGATTATTTTCCCGGGAAAATGTTGGGTGGACATCATAGAAAATATACAGACTGTAGAGTTCGACTTGACAAAAGACATACTCCTTCAATTTTATCCACTGATTGGACGGATGTGATCGATCGGTTCAATGTTGATCTGATTTTAAATCACGATCACGCATTAGACAAGAGAGAAACTTAAAAGGAAAACCAATATATATATAGAGAGATATTTATATATGTATATGTATATGTATATGTGTAGACCACGCGAAGAGCACTATACTAATTAAGGCCATGACGAGAAAGTCTTGAGAAAGCGACCTGCCCTTTTTTGGTAGGCGAAAGCCAATTAAGATTAGGTGCAACTTGCCAACTTGACATTATTATATGAGTCCCGTTATGATATCAGATAAGGAAAAAAATTTTTAAAATTAGAGAGAGAAAGAAAGAGAGACAGAGAGAGGTTACAAAGTCTTGCTTTAGGATAAATATCTTCGATTAGTTTGTCAAATTATAAAAATCTTTGTCTCGTTCGGAGGCAATGAAATTTTGATCGTCTATTGGCTCTTTTGCTGAGAGTAATGGCCACAAGAGAAGCACACACATATATATATATATATATATATTTATATATGTAAGTGTACAAAATATATAGCCAATGAAAGAGCTGTTGACATATTGTAATATAAGCCTAGGTCCCATTCCCACCACCTTATTTTGCTTATTGCTGTTCTCTCTCTCTCTCTCTCTCTCTCTCTCTATAGCTCTATGTTCTGTTCTTTTCCCCTCTAATCAATTTTCGCAACAAAATTGGAGAAATATAAGAGTTGGTTTTGTCGTCTTAGTAATAGATTATTTTTTAAAATTTTATTATATAATTTCATAAGTTTTTGATTTATTACATCACTTTGTGCTTTTCAATGAACTTTTTTCCCCCCGATTAATTAGAAGACATTTATATCAACAGTAGATAATAGATACTAGGTGTGTTTTATATTGATGGAGTGTTTATATGAGCCACATTCTAAAACATCTGATAATGTTTTTTCAGAATAGATGATACCATGTAAAAATCTGATTATGAATGGTGAATAAATCCAATCGAGAATTTAATTATAAGAAATAAAAAAAAAAAACTCTACTACTTTGTTTTGTTTCCAATTGTTAGATCTATACTAGATAGTTAATTTTACTATTTATTTTATTGTTTAAATATGGGATTTATACCAAATATAACGTCTAGATTTGGTCTAAATCCTAGCATATGAAAAGTTTCTTGTTGAATTTCTTTTTTACAGATCTTTGAGCGTCATTTGAACCTCCTTCTCCAACTTCTGTTTTTTTATTTTATTTTTAATAAGTTACAGTATAAATCCACATTTTTCTTTCTCTTCCTTTGATTTCCAGGAAATTTGCGCTTTAAAGTCCATAATTTCCTTTTTAATTTCAAGTCAAAATGAAATCTTTTTTTTCTTTCGTTATACTATTCAAAAACCATAATTTATTTTCAATTCACACCTTAACTTAACACATGTTACCAACCAAAAGTCTAAAAACCCAGCTCCAATCAATTGTCTAATTGGGCCCTTAATATCATTATTTCTTCTTCTTTTTCCCAAGACCTCTTTATTGTTCACATCTCACTGGTCACCCTGTTGTCCCCCACTCCCCTAGTATGTGCTCTTTTAGGCTCCCTTTTTTTTTTTTTTTTTTTTTAAGTAAAAAAGAGTTGTAGAGGTGGAGATTAATATACCCAAACAGTTCCGGAATAGATACTTTATACATGAGATATGGATCTTTTATAAAATAAATTATTCATATATCTTAGTTGATATGATGGAAATGATTCAAATTTAAATAATTAACAAAAAGGACAACTACTGTCCTACCAATCCACTAACAGGATGTTGGTTCTTATAGTTAGGCAACTTAAAGGAAGGTACTACTACTAGTTAGGTAGCCACTAAAAACTCTGTGGTCAACGTTGGGTCATTCTAAAGTGATTTGCATACAATCACTTCCACCTTTCCTCAGAATCCTCTCACACTTCGTAGATTTTATCTAGATATTGATTCGTCTCAATAAAGGGAGAACCAGACGTTTTCTTAAAAATACATTATCCACTTGTATGTGTGTGTAAATATATATAGAGGACTATCATCTATCTTACATCCTTATAAAACGGTATTTTTATAATATATTATGATAATCAGGAGTAGGAGTGACAATACGAGTCGCAACACAACAACACGATTCGAAAACGACACGAATTTCATGGGTTCGGTTTAAGAAAAATAGGGATCGAGGTCAATTTTAGGTCACCCGAAATTGACACGGAAAAGAACGAGATCGTGTTCAGGTTCTGGGATTGACCTGCAGAGTCCACCTGAACACGACACGTTTTTTTTTCGTGTCAATTTTCGGGTCAATGTTCGTATCAATTTCGTGTCAATTTTCGTGTCAGTTTCATGTCAATTTTGTGTCAATTTTTAATTTCGGGTCAGTTTCATGGATCGCATGTTAATTTCGTGTCGCGTGTCAATTTCGAATTGTTCATGTCGTGTGTCAATTTCGTGTTGCGGATCCAAATTCGATTCATGTCGTGTCAACCCGTTATGTGTTCGTGTTACGGTTTCGAGTCGTTTTCGGGTCGCAAGGGTCGTGTTCGGGTCCAAAGAAAAAAATTTCGACACAGCTCTAATACGACACGAACTCGACACGTAACACAAATTGCCACCCCTAATTAGGAGTGTTTGATCTGTTTTTATTAATTTTCGAATGTAATTAAATTATTAATTAAATTAAATTATCTAAAGCGTAATAAAATAAAGAATATATATAATTTTTACGATTTTCGGTAGTCACAATTATTTTTTGGGGCCACGGTCTAACTATCAAACACCCCACTAATCTCAAAATAATTATAAATATAATCGGACTTAAACAACTTAAAAGATTCCTCTTCTTATTACCTCTAGTCGTCTTGAATCTATTAGTCATATGTGTTTGGCAAGCACCACTCATCTTGAACGCTGAACTCCCTTCAACTAAAAATGCATTCTCCTAAAAGCTTCAAGTTTCTCTCCCAAAGAACGATAACATCTCCTCTCAAAAACTCCAAGTTCTTCTTCCAAAGAACGAAAATCACATCAAAAGATTAAGTCTCAAAATATGCTGTAAAACTCTCTTGGCACTTGTACCCTACAATCTGTTTTTGAGATTGTAAATAAGCATCCAAAGCCAATCTTCAAAAAATCTCGAATTAAAAATAATTTAAATTTCAAAATGTTTCATGATCTATCATAACACTTTCGAAAAAACTTTGAAATTCAAATATGAAAATTTCCTCCATATAATTTGAATTAAATTTCTTCCAAAATAGCTGCTAATAAATCACTATAAACCTTCCAGAATCTTCAGAAATTAAATCTTCCAACTTTTCAAATTTCAAATGCAAGATCCTTCTTTTTGGGATAGTTTGAATTTCTAATTCAAATAGGTTAAGGAAACCTACTGAAATTAAAAATCTCTTTTTAAATAAAATCCCAAGATTAATCTTCATTTTAATGCACGCAATCATATTTGATTTTATCAAAACAGAAACTGTCAATATGTAGACCAAGTCAAAGCACTATACCATATCAACTTTCAAAATAAGTAACTTACCCAACTTCGAAAACAAGCAACTTTCTGACTAAGCGCTAGCCACATCTTCAAAAACATACCGACTCGTAAAGCTAGCTAACAAAATATTGTTTTTGGTTTTTCTAACAAAGTTGCCATAAATACCGACATTCAAAAAACCTAACAAGGTGATTTCAATATAATATTTTTCAATGATACTTGTTATATGCATTAATATCTAAATAGTTAAAAAATTATGTATAAATCAATTAATTGTTATAAATTTTAAGTAAAAAATTAATAATTGTTAAATGTATCTACCACTGAATACAAGATATTTTTGATGACACAATATATGAAACGTTAAAACAAGAGAGAGAGAGAGTAGAGAGAGTACAATTTCTTGTGTTGGGCTTATGTTTTAATTGATTGGATTTGTTGGGTTTTATTTTAATTGATTGGGTATTGTTTGAACTATTAATTTTAAACGGGGCACAATTAAAATTTTGCTTCTAAAATGAGGCACCATTGTAAAACTATATATCAATTTTAAATAGGGCACAACAACAATTTTTCTTCTTAAATGAGGCACCATTGTGAATTTGTTAATTCAGTGGAACACAATTACAAATCTTAAAAACGAAAATCAAAATTTGAATGGGATGCTGAGAATAAGGTAGCTTCGCCCATTTACACACATTTCTTACCGTACTGTTGTTGGTTTTCTTATCGACAGTTATCACCAATAAAAAATAAAAAATCATCAAAATCAACTAAAGTGAAAAAAAAAAAAAAAAAAAACACAGAAATATTAAGAAATCCACAAATCACCCAAAAAAATTATTTCTCATTAATATCCCAAAAAAAAAAAAATCACAGGATGTGGACGACAGCGCTGGATCTGGCCATGTGCCCCATCCCTTGCAGCGCAGCTGCAAGAGTGCAAGAGCATTGCCAGTCCGTCACTCTCATCGGACGACATTGCCACTCTCCAAATGAGACTCGACGTTCAAGACATATATATATATATATATATATATATATTTGGAGACTGTTATCTATTATTTATTATGTGAGTGTAAATAAACATATACATGAGATTTGAATTTGTTGGACTTTGGATCGACTATAATGGTACATGACCTTATATATATTATGACAGATTCTTAATATTATGATTGATTGAGCATATCAGTATATTTACTATCCGCTAAGGGTTTTTTTTTTTTTAATATATATTATACTTGTTTAAATAAGTCAGATTCTTCATGAAAAATGATTATATAGAACTAGATAGACAAGTTAATTAAAGATTACGTCACATAACGTGAAATCATCTAAAGACTCTCTTGCCCTCCTCCCTCTCTCTCTCTCCTAGTCTTTCATTATAAAGTTCTTAAGTTGTGGATTTTCGTGAATGTTTGAGTTTTGTTTTTGTAATAACCTCACATCATAAGCAATAAATAAAGTGACTACGAACGTGTTCATGGACGAAGCTTAGAGTGCGAAGATCATTTTTTAGGTACAAAGTATCATGTGGCTATCCTTGACGAGTCCTAAAACGATGTAAATCATGCCTAAGAACTAAAACCGGTTAAAAACGATTCTACAAGTGTATCGGGTTTTAAGCCTCAGTTGATCCAACTATGATGGAAAACAAAATCTTCTCAGCACTTCCTGAACAAATTTCCAATTCCGCTTACAGTCCAATCTATCTTCGATCGTAGTCCAATAGTTGGCCAATTAAGATCTTATTTTAGATTTAGATTTAAATTTCATTTATTCTTCTTTTTAACAATTGAAATAAATATTTTCTCATACTTATCATAATTATTTATCTTAGCAATTAAAATAAATATTTATGTGTTATTCATATCCTTATCGTAAGATAATATATAAGTAGCAAATATATATCAACGCGTATGAAAATAAGCCACCTAGTGTCTCATACACTATTTGGTTAGTACAATACCTAGTGAAAGAAACTTTAGCGAGCAATTTCTATACAATCTCGAAAGACTGTAAAACGTCCAAAGTTTTTCTATTAATTCATCAAGAGAATTTATGAAGTTAACAAGGGACCAAATAGACCTGAAATGCAAGAAAAATGCTATTTTTCTAATCAAACAACTCACTCGTGTTTCCCTTGTTCCATAAATATTCACCCCTTATGACATATTTTGCAAAATATAGTTGTGTCAAAAAAAAAGTGTGAGAATGCATTAATACCCTCGAGAGACTCTAAAAAGAATGTATAATTCCGGTCTTCATTTTTTTTTTTTTTGACATTTGAATTTAACAAAAAAAATTTTTTTTTTGGTTGAAAATTTTGATTTTGGATGAAGCTCAACAGAGTTATAGTTCTTAGAATCAAACAGTTTGGCGGAATATGCTATTGACTCATTCTAACTTCCATAAACATATTATTTACCATACATTCCCTTAATTTCAACTGATTTTGGACGTCAAAATTTACAATTATGACACATTGAAATTATAATATTAGATGATAAGACGTGACTAACTTAATTATACACTGTTAGCAATGACTAAACGTGACATGAACCAAACTTTGAGGAAGATTTCGCCCACCCTTGTTCTCTAATCGACCAAGAAATTTCCAACGTGGACCAAGAAGAGATTTACTTTTACAACCCTCGTTTATTCATGTACCTATGCAATCACATCTATATTGCATGTTTCCGAACGTTAAATTATAAAAACAAAAAATATATATATATATGTATACATAAAACAACAGTAACAAAACCGAAAAAATCCTGGTAGTCAAAAAAAATTGAACAATGCTAGTTAGTGCTTTTTTCCTTTTTTCTTTTTTTTTTTTTGGTTTTAACCCTACCACAAAATTCTATTCTCGATTTATATAGCAATAGCATTCGTTATGTGAAAGCATAAAGAAAGGGTCAACCAAACGAAAATGAAAAATAAAAAGAAAGAGGACAAAATCTTGGAGAAACCGACGCCAATTTGAACGTAATATTGAAGTTTCCAATTAGGGTTACCTTTTAAAGCACGTTTTTCTGAACTATTTTGAAGTCAAACTATCAGAATCCAATCAAAATCTTGGTACGAATTTTGACAAATCCAAGCAAGACAAATAAAGAACCAACACAAAGCTAGCAGAGAAAATTCCGAGCAAAAAAGCTAGTTAAAAAATTCAAAATTAGTTATTTATTTTTATATTATTTTTACTTTTTCTTTTTTCAATTCCACAACTTCCTGAGCAGCTTACCAGATGGGGTCTCCAGTGCATGAAAAGGAAGTCAAATTAAACTAGTCAAAACAAATAAACAAACAAAAAACACAAAACTAAAGAGAAAAAACTAGTCAAAAGAAGCATAATAAGGTCCAGAAATTTCACACGAAAAAAGTTGATAGAAAATCTTCCAAACAATTAACCTTCCAGGCAATGTCAAGTTTCAATTATCACTTTATAAAACGTCGAATATACTATTCAGAGGAAAATATAAAAGCTTTTTATACACTTAGTACAAGATATATGGGTAAACACAAACTGCTAGGCGGTCAACGAAGAATATCTAGCCAACTATGAAGGAATATTTCCTAAGATAGAGAATAATATTAGTGCAGATGAATATTCCCTCCAAAGACCGTTTCATGTCAAGAAGTACAACGTCGAAAACAGCCCGAGTCAGGATGTCACCCGCCGACACCCCCTATTTCACAACCCTACCCAAGGAGTAACAGCTGTTTGATCCAAGGCTACATATTATTTCCTATCCGGAGAATTCTTTGGTAGCGTATTAAAAAATATACCACTAGTAGATAGTTATCAACCGATCACACTCGAATCAGATCAAACTAAGAGAAGCATGGATCGGAAAAAGGCAGAAAGAATTGCAGCAAAGTGGAAATCACTGTCAATTCAGCAGCATCAGCAGACAAATGTAAATCTACTTGATCTAAATAATTCAAAATCTCACTGAACGACCGAGAACAGAATTTGAGATTAGGAACAAAAACTAGAAGCAAAATACATAGAAACAAAAACAAAAACACCTACCTCGCACTCAAGTTCATGCGAGACTTGAATTTGCCATCACAGTTTCAAGCTGACCTTTTATTCCACAGAACATGGCAACACTTTGGAAATGAGTTTACGAGGTAAAGTCATAGGTAAACCTAGGCATTGGCTCAACAGAATAAAACTTTCACATGTAATTTTATGAACTCCATTGAACTAGCTCTAACATTTTGAAAAGTTCCTCATGGCAATGCCGAAAGCAAACCATTTGCACCCTTCAACAAGATGGATGCATCGTCTGATCTGTTTTACCATTATCCTTTTTACCATAACACGTCTTCTAATATTTACCACCTCAAGTTTGTAACATACAACTATATCTTAGGCCGAATCCACTCTCCTTCCCTCTCCACGCACACACATCACAGCAGCACAACTCCAATGACATAAAGTGAAAACGACTCAAGAAGACTGCAGGGTAGTTGGGATAATCGATACGGGAAAAGCTTGTTCACAAGTACTATATTCAACTCTGTAAAAAGACTGCAGGGCTATTGGCTTATCCTTCTAGTATAAAGCTTGATCAACTTTTGCCACAAAGGTTTTTTCTTCGTCATTTTTTCAGTTTCTTTTTAAGAATAAAAATTTAACAATAAACTTAGAAAGCTAATCTACAAACTATGATATACATCTAATCTTTTTTCTCTTCTTTTTTCGAGAGGTGCCTACAATATATCACCAATTTTAGCAGTTCAAAAACTAAACGGAAGTATTTCAAAGACTAGCTCATAAGTAACTCTAATACTAGAACATTAAAAAGTAATTAAAACTCAACCAGCTGTTTAGCACTTAAAGAAGCAAAGAATCAACAGATTTTGAACTGGTCAAACAAGATAATCTTTCACTGAACAAGACAACTTCCAGAAAACGAAAAATTAATATGAGCATTCCTTTCACAAGCATGTTATATGAAGAATGAATTTACTTCAAGCTATGAGCTAAAATACAACATAAGCAAAAGTACAAAAAATTTTCTATGAGATAACCTAGGCACTTTGATGTCTGTAATCCTACCTTCTTTCATGTTACAGCTCCTGTCCAGTTGTGTCTGATCTTCACTATGTCGTCTACTGTGAAACTTGTACAAGATAACATAAGGATAGCTGCTCGAACCACGTCTCCAATTCGAAACAACTGCACCATGGGTGTGAACAAAATAAAAACAAAGGAACAAGATGTGGACATCACAAACCGCTAACAGGATGTACTCCACAGTAAGCTCTTACCGAGAAGTTGATGCTTTCGCATAATGGAATGGAACTTCCGAACATGGTAATGCTGTGACAACTAATGATCCCTCCATCTTGGACTTGAGACTGGAAAAAACCCGGAAGGGGACAACGGAAATAAAAGCCCAGGAGAAGGCGGCAGTTGAGGTCCTGGACCTAAAATCCCTGATTGGGCCATGGGGCTGAATGCAAAATTCGGGGTCATTGGAGGAAACTGCATCCCAGGAGAAAGCAATGGGTAAGGCGAACGTGGCGACAGCAAATTGAAATAACCGGTAGGGGATGGCAGTAGAAACTGTGAAGTTGGAGAGGGTAATAGCGCAGGGCCCCCGACTTGTGGCGAAGGAAGATTGGGAACTGGTGGTGGTGGTGTAGGACCGGTCATTCTTGGGGAAGGGAAAGGAGGCGGCATGGAGGGGTTAGGAAGTAACCCCAGTGGTTGAGCCTGAGGTTGACCTGGAGGTTGTGGATGTGGATATGGATGCGGCTGAGGATGCGGGTGTGGATGTGGATGAGGTTGAGGTTGACCTTGGTTTCCTCTAGGAGACGGGTCCAGGATGGAGTTTTGAAGGTATCTCATGTAAGCTGTGATGGGAGATTCCGCTGTATTAGGCCAAGCAGAATCACCGGGGGTGAATGGTTGCATCGGTATCGGAGACGGGGGTTGCCCAAACGGAGCAGGCCTACCAAAGCTATTGTTATATGGAATTGGAGGAGGGGCAACCGGGACAGGGGCAGGAGGTACAAGGGGCGGACGATTGATGGGCGTCAAAGGCGGGGGTCGAATCTTTTGCAGCCGCATACTCTGCGGTTTGGGCGGGTTCTGTGGGGGTCTAGGCAAAGGGTCTTGCGACGGCGAACCCGTGAGCTGTTGAACAATGTTGCGGAAATCGTTCTTACTAATGTTGTAAACCTGAGGCTGAGGCTGCTGCCTAGCAGGATTGTTGTTAAAGTTTGGTTGGTGCAGTGGACTCTTCTTTATGTTCTTCCCCATTTTATTCACACCCAAATGATCATTAAGCCTATTTTTCGAGTTATCCATTTCCACAAAACCTCAACTGATTTACACAACACCTCAACAAAAAACACAACTTTCTATCTACTCCAGGCAAATTCACACCATTCAGAACCTTCAAAAACAGTTTCTCCAAATAACCAGAGAGTCAAGTTTGGAAATCACCAGCAACTTGAATCTGACTATAACCTTCCAATAATAAAAGTTTCTCCAAACACCCAGAAAGTCAAACCTTTTTTCCAATCTCAAGCAAACCCAGTCCGTAAAAACGATCAAAACGAACACAATCCAAAAGAAAATCCCAGAAATGCCACAACATCAAACAATTCATGAAGCAGACAGACGAAACAACGTACCCTTTTTTTCTTTGTCAGCTCCAGAAAATCCCCCTCGAAATCCGCAAGGCCCAGATCTCCAAAACAGTTCCAAAACCCAGGAAAAAAAAAACAAAACAAAACAAAACAAAAAACAAAAAGCAAAACCAAGAAACCGAAAAATCCCTCTTGTTCAGCAACAAGAGAAGGGAAGTAAACGGAAAGAAAACGAAACGGCGAAGAAGAAAAAGGCAAAGAGGGTAAAGAGAAAATCACGGCTTGACTTGAGGAGAGTAATAATTAGTCCAAAACCACAACCACCACCACCACCACCACAATCTTTGAAATATTTTTCTACCAAAATTTTTCTGCCAAAGGAAGGGAAAAAAAAACGAGGGCCCGGAAGAAGAAGAAGGGAAAATCCGAATTTTAGTAAAAGGTTCAAAGCCCTAAAGATGGTAAGAAACAAAAAGCTAATGGTGATGAGAGAGAGAGGACCCAATAAGGAAAGGAAAGGAAGTGAGAAAAAAAAATAAAAAGGAATGTGCGAAAATGAACAAGAGGAAGAGGGGGGAGTGGGGAGTGGGACCCACCCAGATGGGTATGAATCGACATGAAGAATATGACGACGGTGTTACGTTGATTTTCGTGGAAAAGGGTGTATTCGGTCATGCAGTGTAAGGATTAATTCAGTGAAGAGTTTAGTTTAAATTAAGTTATATTTTTTTTATCATAAATTTTATTTTTGTTCAAAAAATTTTTTATTTTTCTAAAAATTTTTTTTATCATTTTTAAAAAATTACTTAAAATTTAAAAATCTTACTAAACGCATTCACCAAAACACTCCTTAAATTTTACAATTATTATTTAATTATTATTATTTTTCTCAATTTAATTATTTATATAATTTTATAATTTGAATTTTAAAAATTCATATTTTATATAAATAAATTTAAATGAGATAATTTTTTTAAATTATATAAAATTTTAAGAATGAATGAAACAAATTTTATATTAAATTTTTTAAAAATATATTTTAAATTTTTACATTTTTTAATTATAATAATTTAAATATCTTAATAAATATATAATTAATTTATATCTAAATTTTAGATTCAAACCCCAAAAGATGCATGGGTAGTATTTACTCTGCAATTTTATTGTTTCGTTTTTGGTGGTGGTTTTTTCCATAGTCTTCTGCCTCTGCCACCACCTCCTCCTCAAAATCCAACGACTCAGTCAAACATCTACGGAATTGATGCTGATGGTCTACTCTCTGTGTGTGTGTTGTGTTTTTTTTTTTTTTTTTTTTTTTTTTTCTTCCTTTTGGCGACTTTTAAAAATTTTTTTAACATTTTGGGTGTAGTTTTGTAGGCTTCTAATTAAAATACCGGTTTGAGTCAAAATTATTACGTTAAAATTAATTAATTTTTTAAAAATGAATTAAAATTTTACTAATTTATTTAAAAAGACAAAAATTTAATTAAAAAATTCAGATTAGAACCAGCCAATCAAAGGAACCATTAATTTATTGATAGGATTTTTGACAAGATTTTTCATTCTCCATGGTTGAATTCTTCGCTACCACTGTTGGATGGGATTGGGGGTTTGTGCATAGAAAACACTTTAAGGGTTTGTTTGTTTTATCATCTCAATTTAACTCCAACCGTACTTTTTTTTGTTTTTTTTTCAAAATTTTTTTTATTTTTTCTAAAAATTCAAAAAAATTTACTATTACAACTAAATTATTTTAACTCAAACTAACCAACCAAACACACAGTAATGCTTCTGTTGATTTCCAGACCAAACTCTGACGTTTAATTTCTTGAATTCTTTCTTAGGGGGTGTTTGGTTTTCAGTCCAACTCCATCTCATTTCAAATTTTTTTTTGTCTTTTTTCTAAAAAGTTTTTGTCTTTTTCCCAAAAAGTTTTTTGTCTTTTCTGAAAATTCAAAAAAATTTACTATTACAACTAAAATATTTCAACTCAAACTAACACACCAAACACCCCCTTATTTGAGTATCGGAGTGTACAAAGGAACGTGCAAACTTTTGATAAGATAGTGTGGTAAAGTGAGAGGTAAGAAGGTGAAAGCGAATAATATATAAAAATCTACATACATACTGACTCGTGCTTTTGAAAAATGTTAATTAAAATTTATTTACAAACTTAATTGTTGGAATTTCAAGCAAAGAGTAGATCAATTTAGGAAAGGAAAGAATGAAAAAATGCAAACATGTAGGACTTGTGAAAAAAGTTATTAGCATATTGAAAGAAACAAAAATTAAACCCTATATTTTGTGGTGTCGTTTGGTATTAAATTATTAATTGGTTTATGTTTATATATATATATATATATTGTACTATGTAATGCTCTATATTTTTATGATTAAACTTCTTATGGATAGAATATATTTATCTATATGTATATAAATATATATATATATATATATAATCAATCCGTTTTCAGAGTTGACAAGAACTGCATGGCGTGTATGGACTAGTTTCTTGATTACTAGGTCAACAAACGATTTTGGATCTACCAAAATACTTTTTTGTTTTGAATTTGATTACTAAAACAATACTGATCATCAAGTTTGTTTTTTTCCAAAAATACTAAAGAGCATAAAAGAAGACCATGGATCAAGTCTTGGAACCTTAATCAGCTATGTTTATTTTATGATATATGTTTCGTCTAGTATGGCAAGGTACATATGAATATACAAATATGTTTAGTCTAAAAGTTGTACACATATTAGATATATTTGAGAAATTTATCTAAATAAGAAAAAAATAAAATAAAAAGTAAAAAAAACAAACCCACAAAACTAAACAAAATATCAAAAGACCTGAAAAGAGAGAGAGAGAGGTGCGTGAAAAAAATACAAGAAAGACAAAAAGAAGTAAATTGTATAAAAAGAAAAAAGAAAAAAGCCGAAAACTAAAAAGAAAAAAAAAATTAGAGAACCAAAAATTAGATACAAAACTTTCGTCATAACCAATCTATTTTGAACTTAAGGCGTCTCAACAATATCAATTATTAATAGTTTTATAATACAGTTATATATATATATGTATATGTAGAGAGAGAGAGAGTTTTTTCTTTTTTCCTTTCTTTCAAAGTGGATAATGTGCAGTTTTAGTTAATGTATATACAAATTACTCTAAAATGATTGGTTTTTTGTGTTTTTTTTCTTTTAATAGAGATACAGTTCAGAAATGCTAAAGAGATAAAGTTATTAGTTAGGCAAGGCAGCTAACTGAGAGTCACGCATGCTTCTTTTTTTTTTGTAATTTTCTTTTAATGGCAGCAGCCAACTCTCGTAAGGCTCTATGTTTGAAGAAATAACCTTCATGCATATTTATCAAAATCAATTTGTTTTCCGGCTCATAATTCAAAAGAAAAAGTAATTAAAAACAAATAAAAGAACAAAGGTTCAAAGTCAACAATCAAAAGTCGGACCACACAAACCAATTTGACTGATTTCGGATCGCTAGTTTTGGTGTTCAGTTAAAAATATTGAAAACGATCTGTTAAATAAAAATTCAATCTCGATTGTGTGTTTTGTATATGTCCGATAATATTTGTTTTTACGTATATAAATTACCTTCCCCACACCCTCCAAATTTTTTTTGTAGTCGACCCAGTATCTAATATTATAATATAAAAGCAAAACAAACTACAGATTCGTTATAACCTTATAATAAAAATAAAACAAAATCTTATTTTTTATAATTATCAATCGAATGTATGTTTAGTTATATCTAAAAAAAAAAGATATATCAATTTCTAATAAATTATCAAAGACTCTCATGATTTAATATATTATTTAATTTATTAAATATATGTATATTATTATTATTTTTTTTTTTGTTGTTTATCTATTTCTTTCGAAAAAAGTTTCAACTGCCCCTTTTTCTTTCCCCAACCCCTTAAAAAAAAAAATTAATGTCATGGGTTGTGATTGTTTCATGTTTGCGACTTCTATTTGCTCGTCTATCTTTGGATGGTAACTTTTAAGCTAAACTTATGAATGTTTAGTTTCAAATTTGTTTATTTAATATATTATTCATATTAATTAGATATGAAATTGAAAACGAATTTAAAACGTCACCTCTATAATATAATCGGCATAAAGAAGTTTAATTAACACAAATAAATTGTTTCTTTGCAACAATATTTTAATGACTTCATATATATATATATATAGTAACCCTCACTAATCCGGCACTGCCGGATGTACGCCAGCTATTAGCGATGTAGGCAAGTCCAGAAAATGAGCGATAGATTGGCAGGTGGTGTTTCAAGATGGGTGTAACGTGGTAGCCATATGCATAAAATAAATAGGAAAATTGGACTTGTCAGTCGAAAGAAAGTTAAATATATTGAATTTGAAGGACTGAAATGTAAATTAAATTGTGGAAAGATAAGAATACGTGTACACTGACTGTTCCAACCTCGTCTATTTTCAAATCTCTCCATCCATGGCTTCCTCCAGCTCTGTCATTCTCCGTGGCTCTTTTTTGTTTTTCTTTTTAGCCTTTTTTCTTACTTTATTAGTTATTACCTCATTTTTTTTAGGTCCTAAACTTCTTTATTTATTTATTTATTTTTTTTTTAATGCCAGCTTTCACGTCTTTAAAATTCGAAAGTGGTTGGAAGTTAAAATTGGGAATTCAACTTAAAATCGTTCCTTTGATGATTTTATTAGACACTGTAATTTATTATTCTTTCGTTGAAATTTTTTTCTCAAAAAAAAAAAAAAAAAAAAAACCAGTAAGCATTTTTTTACTCAGCAAAAATCAACTGAAAAAGGTAATTCTAAGAGATTTTATGATGGAGTGCAATTAATTTCTTCTTCTAGATTGATATAAAATTGTGAAAAGAAAATAAAGTAAAAACAATATAAAGAAAAAAAAAAAAAAAAGTGAAAGATGTTCTTCGAAACTGGGGATGGATGTGAGTATGAACATAGATCTTTGTTCTGAAATCCGAATTCTGAAGTTTTCAAAGAAGAATTACGTGGGCCCCCATTAATTTTTAGAATGCCCCTCCACTTGATAATCAAATCAGCTCCGTCAACTATCATCCACGGGCCACCATTTTACTGTCGTTTCTATCCGACCAATTACAATGCTGGATAACAGAGCATTCCATTAGTCTCAGGCATGAGTTTAGTTTAAAATTTTTAAATTTTAATAGTAATTTTTCAAAAAAGATATAAAACTTTTTCAAAAAAAAAACAAAAAATTTTTTCAGAAAAAAACAAAAATCATGATGAAAAAAATACAATTTAGTTTAAAATGAGTTATCCAACAAACATGCCCTTAAGCATTAAGGGTTTGTTTGGCTCACCGGTTCATTTCAACTCAAACTGTACTTTTTTTTGTCTTTTTCCCAAAAAGTTTTTGTCTTTTTCTCAAAAAGTTTTTTGTCTTTTCTGAAAATTCAAAAAAATTTACTATTACAACTAAAATATTTCAACTCAAACTAACCAACCAAACACACTATAAGTTTTCGTTTAGCTCGTCGATTAATAAAATTTTTAAATTAAAATTAATTAACTTTTCAAAAATTAATTATAATTTTTATTGATTTTTAAAAAAATATATACAAAAATTAAGATAAAACAATACAGTTTTATTAAAATTAAGTTGAAACATCAAATGAAATATAAATATCTTCAGATAATGACATGATGCCCACTAACTTTCTGTCTTTGACAATCTTTCACTGTTTTTGGTTATGACCTTTGGCGTTTCGGACATTCAAAATCGGGTGTTCTCGTCTCGATATTCTAATAGTCAATATTAACCCCATTTCTTGTGATTAAACGGTCAAAACTAACCCTATTTCATGTGATTGAAAATCTAGCCAACAATCTTCCTTGCATTTGTCTTTTTTGATTGGGAAAACAAAACAAAATACGATTTTGAGTGAACAAAAGCAAAAGGAAAAGAACATATATTCATAATTCATACTTTGATCCCTAATATTTTTACAATATGATTTGGTCCCTAATATTTTTTTTGTTTTAGTTAAAAACTATATGAAGTTTTTAAAAAGGTGCAAAATAGTCATTTTCAGTAATATATGTAGAAAATTTAACAAAACATGACATGTGAATTGCACATGATTTAATATTTAAGTATGATTAAAAAAAAAGAAAAAAAAATTACATGACTAAATCTATATATGTCAGACATGTGATCTGTATCATCCAATTTTTAACATTTGTTATAAAAAAAAAGACTATATATATTTCACATTTTAAAAAATTTAATGGAGTTTTAATTGGAAAAAGAAAAAAAAGAAGATTGAGGGTCAAGTTACGGCTTGTAAAAGGGTTAACGACCAAACGAGTAAAAAAAATAACAATAATAAGTGATGAAAAGCATTAAGTTTTCGTTTAGTTCGTCGATTAATAAAATTTTTAAGTTAGAATTAATTAACTTTTCAATAATTAATTATAATTTTTATTGATTTTTTAAAAATATATATAAAAATTAAGATGAAACCATACAGTTTTATTAAAATTAAATTAAAACATCAAATGAAACATAAATATCTTAAGATAATGACATGATGCCCATTGACTTTCCGTCTTTGACAATCTTTCAGTGTTTTTGGTTGTGACCTTTGGCGTTTCAGACATTCAAAATCGGGTGTTCTCGTCTCGATAATTTAATAGTCAATATTAATCCCATTTCATGTGATTAAACTATCAAAATTAACCCTATTTCATGTGATTGAAAATCTAGCCAACAATCTTCCTTGCATTTGTCTTTTTTGATTGGGAAAACAAAACAAAATGCGGTTTTGAGTGAACAAAAGCAAAAGGAAAAGAACATATATTCATAATTTATACTTTGGTCCCTAATATTTTTACAATATGATTTGGTTCCTGATATTTTTTTTTTTGTTTTAGTTAAAAACTATATGAAGTTTTTAAAAAGGTGCAAAATAGTCATTTTCATTAATATATGTAAAAAATTTAACAAAACATGACATGTGCATTGCACATGATTTAATATTTACGTATGATTAAAAAAAAAGAAAAAAAATTACATGACTAAATCTATATATGTCAGACATGTGATCTGTATCATCCAATTTTTAACATTTGTTATAAAAAAAGAAGACTATATTTCACATTTTAAAAAATTTCATGGAGTTTTAATTGGAAAAAGAAAAAAAAGAAGATTGAGGATCAAGTTACGGCTTGTAAAAGGGTTAACGACCAAACGAGCAAAAAAAATAACAATAATAAGTGATGAAAAGCATCAAGTTTTCGTTTAGTTCGTCGATTAATAAAATTTTTAAGTTAGAATTAATTAACTTTTCAATAATTAATTATAATTTTTATTGATTTTTTAAAAATATATATTAAAATTAAGATGAAATAATACAGTTTTATTAAAATTAAATTGAAACATCAAATGAAACATAAATATCTTAAGATAATGACATAATGCCCATTGACTTTCCGTCTTTGACAATCTTTCAGTGTTTTTGGTTGTTACCTTTGGCGTTTCAGACATTCAAAATCGGGTATTCTCGTCTCGATATTTTAATAGTCAATATTAACCCCATTTCATGTTATTAAACGGTCAAAATTAATCCTATTTCATGTGATTGAAAATCTAGCCACAATCTTCCTTGCATTTGTCTTTTTTGATTGGGAAAACAAAACAAAATACGATTTTGAGTGAACAAAAGCAAAAGGAAAAGAACATATATTCATAATTTATACTTTCGTCCCTAATATTTTTACAATACGATTTGGTCCCTAATATTTTTTTTTTTGTTTTAGTTAAAAACTATATGAAGTTTTTAAAAAGGTGCAAAATAGTCATTTTCATTAATATATGTAAAAAATTTAACAAAACATGACATGTGAATTGCACATGATTTAATATTTAAGTATGATTAAAAAAAGAAAAAAAATTACATGACTAAATCTATATATGTCAGACATGTGATCTGTATCATCCAATTTTTAACATTTGTTATAAAAAAAGAAGACTATATTTCACATTTTAAAAAATTTCATGGAGTTTTAATTGGAAAAAGAAAAAAAAGAAGATTGAGGATCAAGTTACGGCTTGTAAAAGGGTTAACGACCAAACGAGTAAAAAAAAATAACAATATTAAGTGATGAAAAGCATTAAGTTTTCGTTTAGTTCGTCGATTGATAAAATTTTTAAGTTAGAATTAATTAACTTTTCAAAAATTAATTATAATTTTTATTAATTTTTTAAAAATATATACAAAAATTAAGATGAAACAATACAGTTTTATTAAAATTAAGTTGAAACATCAAATGAAACATAAATATCTTCAGATAATGACATGATGCCCATTGACTTTCCGTCTTTGACAATCTTTCAATGTTTTTGGTTGTGACCTTTGGCGTTTCAGACATTCAAAATCGGGTGTTCTCGTCTCGATAATTTAATAGTCAATATTAATCCCATTTCATGTGATTAAACTATCAAAATTAACCCTATTTCATGTGATTGAAAATCTAGCCAACAATCTTCCTTGCATTTGTCTTTTTTGATTGGGAAAACAAAACAAAATGCGGTTTTGAGTGAACAAAAGCAAAAGGAAAAGAACATATATTCATAATTTATACTTTGGTCCCTAATATTTTTACAATATGATTTGGTTCCTGATATTTTTTTTTTGTTTTAGTTAAAAACTATATGAAGTTTTTAAAAAGGTGCAAAATAGTCATTTTCATTAATATATGTAAAAAATTTAACAAAACATGACATGTGCATTGCACATGATTTAATATTTACATATGATTAAAAAAAAAGAAAAAAATTACATGACTAAATCTATATATGTCAGACATGTGATCTGTATCATCCAATTTTTAACATTTGTTATAAAAAAAAAAAAAAAGACTATATTTCACATTTTAAAAAATTTCATGGAGTTTTAATTGGAAAAAGAAAAAAAAGAAGATTGAGGATCAAGTTACGGCTTGTAAAAGGGTTAACGACCAAACGAGTAAAAAAAATAACAATAATAAGTGATGAAAAGCATCAAGTTTTCGTTTAGTTCGTCGATTAATAAAATTTTTAAGTTAGAATTAATTAACTTTTCAAAAATTAATTATAATTTTTATTGATTTTTTAAAAATATATATTAAAATTAAGATGAAATAATACAGTTTTATTAAAATTAAATTGAAACATCAAATGAAACATAAATATCTTAAGATAATGACATAATGCCCATTGACTTTCCGTCTTTGACAATCTTTCAGTGTTTTTGGTTGTTACCTTTGGCGTTTCAGACATTCAAAATCGGGTATTCTCGTCTCGATATTTTAATAGTCAATATTAACCCCATTTCATGTGATTAAACGGTCAAAATTAATCCTATTTCATGTGATTGAAAATCTAGCCACAATCTTCCTTGCATTTGTCTTTTTTGATTGGGAAAACAAAACAAAATACGATTTTGAGTGAACAAAAGCAAAAGGAAAAGAACATATATTCATAATTTATACTTTCGTCCCTAATATTTTTACAATACGATTTGGTCCCTAATATTTTTTTTTTTGTTTTAGTTAAAAACTATATGAAGTTTTTAAAAAGGTGCAAAATAGTCATTTTCATTAATATATGTAAAAAATTTAACAAAACATGACATGTGAATTGCACATGATTTAATATTTAAGTATGATTAAAAAAAGAAAAAAAATTACATGACTAAATCTATATATGTCAGACATGTGATCTGTATCATCCAATTTTTAACATTTGTTATAAAAAAAGAAGACTATATTTCACATTTTAAAAAATTTCATGGAGTTTTAATTGGAAAAAGAAAAAAAAGAAGATTGAGGATCAAGTTACGGCTTGTAAAAGGGTTAACGACCAAACGAGTAAAAAAAAATAACAATATTAAGTGATGAAAAGCATTAAGTTTTCGTTTAGTTCGTCGATTGATAAAATTTTTAAGTTAGAATTAATTAACTTTTCAAAAATTAATTATAATTTTTATTAATTTTTTAAAAATATATACAAAAATTAAGATGAAACAATACAGTTTTATTAAAATTAAGTTGAAACATCAAATGAAACATAAATATCTTCAGATAATGACATGATGCCCATTGACTTTCCGTCTTTGACAATCTTTCAATGTTTTTGGTTGTGACCTTTGGCGTTTCAGACATTCAAAATCGGGTGTTCTCGTCTCGATATTTTAATAGTCAATATTAATCCCATTTCACTTGATTAAACGGTCAAAATTAATCCTATTTCATGTGATTGAAAATATAGCCAACAATCTTCCTTGCATTTGTCTTTTTTGATTGGGAAAACAAAACAAAATGCGGTTTTGAGTGAACAAAAGCAAAAGGAAAAGAACATATATTCATAATTTATACTTTGGTCCCTAATATTTTTACAATATGATTTGGTTCCTGATATTTTTTTTTTGTTTTAGTTAAAAACTATATGAAGTTTTTAAAAAGGTGCAAAATAGTCATTTTCATTAATATATGTAAAAAATTTAACAAAACATGACATGTGAATTGCACATGATTTAATATTTACGTATGATTAAAAAAAAAGAAAAAAAATTACATGACTAAATCTATATATGTCAGACATGTGATCTGTATCATCCAATTTTTAACATTTCTTATAAAAAAAAAAAGACTATATTTCACATTTTAAAAAATTTCATGGAGTTTTAATTGGAAAAAGAAAAAAAAGAAGATTGAGGATCAAATTACGGCTCGTAAAAGGGTTAACGACCAAACGAGTAAAAAAAATAACAATAATAAGTAGTGAAAAGCATCAAGTTTTCGTTTAGTTCGTCGATTAATAAAATTTTTAAGTTAGAATTAATTAACTTTTCAAAAATTAATTATAATTTTTATTAATTTTTTAAAAATATATATAAAAATTAAGATGAAATAATACAGTTTTATTAAAATTAAATTGAAACATCAAATGAAACATAAATATCTTAAGATAATGACATGATGCCCATTGACTTTCCGTCTTTGACAATCTTTCAGTGTTTTTGGTTGTGACCTTTGGCGTTTCAGACATTCAAAATCGGGTGTTCTCGTCTCGATATTTTAATAGTCAATGTTAACCCCATTTCATGTGATTAAACGGTCAAAATTATTCCTATTTCATGTGATTGAAAATCTAGCCAACAATCTTCCTTGCATTTGTCTTTTTTGATTGGGAAAACAAAACAAAATACGATTTTGAGTGAACAAAAGCAAAAGGAAAAGAATATATTCATAATTTATACTTTTGTCCCTAATATTTTTACAATACGATTTGGTCCCTAATATTTTTTTTTGTTTTAGTTAAAAACTATATGAAGTTTTTAAAAAGGTGCAAAATAGTCATTTTCATTAATATATGTAAAAAATTTAACAAAACATGACATGTGAATTGCACATGATTTAATATTTAAGTATGATTAAAAAAAGAAAAAAAATTACATGACTAAATCTATATATGTCAGACATATGATCTGTATCATCAAATTTTTAACATTTGTTATAAAAAAAAAGACTATATTTCACATTTTAAAAAATTTCATGGAGTTTTAATTGGAAAAAGAAAAAAAAAGAAGATTGAGGATCAAATTACGGCTTGTAAAAGGGTTAACGACCAAACGAGTAAAAAAAATAACAATATTAAGTGATGAAAAGCATTAAGTTTTCATTTCGTTCGTCGATTAATAAAATTTTTAAGTTAGAATTAATTAACTTTTCAAAAATTAATTATAATTTTTATTGATTTTTTAAAAATATATACAAAAATTAAGATGAAACAATACAGTTTTATTAAAATTAAGTTGGAACATCAAATGAAACATAAATATCTTCAGATAATGACACAATGCCCATTGACTTTCTGTCTTTGACAATCTTTTAGTGTTTTTGGTTGTGACCTTTGGCGTTTCGGACATTCAAAATCGGGTGTTCTCGTGTCGATATTTTAATAGTCAATATTAACCACATTTCATGTGATTAAACGGTCAAAATTAATCCTATTTCATGTGATTGAAAATCTAGCCAACAATCTTCCTTGCATTTGTCTTTTTTGATTAGGAAAACAAAACAAAATACGATTTTGAGTGAACAAAAGCAAAAGGAAAAGAACATATATTCATAATTTATACTTTGGTCCCTAATATTTTTACAATACGATTTGGTCCCTAATATATATATATATTTTTTGTTTTAGTTAAAAACCATATGAAGTTTTTAAAAAGGTGCAAAATAGTCATTTTAATTAATATATGTAAAAAATTTAACAAAACATGACATGTGAATTGCACATGATTTAATATTTAAGTATGATTAAAAAAAAGAAAAAAAAATTACATGACTAAATCGATATATGTCAGACATGTGATCTGTATCGTCCAATTTTTAACATTTGTTATTAAAAAAAAAGACTATATTTCACATTTTAAAAAATTTCAATGGAGTTTTAATTGGAAAAAGAAAAACATGAAGATTGAGGATCAGGCTTGTAAAAAGGTTAACGACCAAACGAGTAAAAAAAATAACAATAATAAGTGATGAAAGGCAAAAATGGGGTGAGAGAGGCTCGAACTCTCGACCTCAGGATAACTCAGAAGCTATGAGACCTACGCGCTAGCCAACTGCGCCACCACCCCTGGTTGGACTTTCTTTCTCTCAAATATTCAATAAAACTTAAAAAAAAGTGGAAGAATAGAACCGATCTCTTGCAAAGTGCGAGACATATGGGCAGCACAGAGCAGGGCTCGTGTATCGTAGACGAATGTACAGCAGCAGCAGCAACAAAAAGGGGGCTTTTATTTGTTTCACAGTTCTTCTTATAAATGCCATTTTTCATTCCCATTCTTATTTTCTCTCTCTCCTCTCTCTCTCTCTCTCTCTCTCTCTCTCTCTAAAATCTTCTATCCCAGCAAAAAGGGGTTTCTTTTTATCGTGACAGATATGTCTCTCCCTTCTTTCAAGGTATTCTTTTACTTTGGCCTCTCTGTCTCTTCATTTTTAGCTACAGGTGATTTTTGTTTTACCAATTGCAAATGGTTTTTGTTTGACAATTAGAAGACAAAAAAAGGAGCTTTATAGGAATAACAAAAAAACCCAAAACAAAACCAATATATTTGTTATTTTCATAAGTATTAAAATCAACCCCATGATTGTTAATCAAATAAATGCTGACCCATTTGCATAGAGAAGAATATTTGGCTGGATTTATTGCCGGTAAACGAAATTTTTTTTTTTTTTTATTGTTCTGAAATGTTAGAAGCATTGAAACTAACGCTAGCCGAAGAATCACATTTATTATGTATTGTTCTCAAGAAGATTTTCAACAAATACCATGTACTATGTAAATTTAGTAGCTGTTGTATTTTTATAGGTTATCTTCTTTAGCATTTGGGAATATTATACATGTAGATCATAGGAGATTGTGAAATGGTTTTGGCATTGACGTTAAAACTTTTAAATTTCTTTCCTTGTTGATTGAAACTTTGATTAGATTAGCTCGCGGGTTCAGCTATTAGTGGCTGTGGATCGGCAAAAAAAGAGGAAAAAAAAAAATCTAAAGTTTTCAAATAAGCAAAAAAATAATGGTAGGATCGAATTTATAAAATCTTATAGAAACTCTCGTGCAAGTTTCAAGGTCTTCTTGGAAGAGCTCTCTTAGAAGCCATAAGATTTGGCTTTGACAGGAAGCTCAGTCAAACACTCCGAAAAGGATTTAACAAGCAATGCCAAATAGGCTCATATATGGTAGAGACAGAGGTTGCCACTGGATTAGTTGTTTTTATGTGGTGTATCTAATAACTCGATGTTTATCACACTTAGGCAAACCATCCTGTTTAATGAGCTTTTTATTTGTTAATCATGATGTGTTAAATTGTAATTTTATTGAAGTTAAGGATATACCTTCGATATGTAGCATTTCAGTTGTAGATTTATCAATAGTTAGGAAATACCCTGATAAGCAAAGTTTTCTTTGAAGACAATTTTTTTCACCAAAATGGAAGGTAATTGTTAAGTAGACCACAATATGTTCAACTTGGCTACGTATTAATCGAGTGAATATAAATTCTAAATCATAACTTTTACTGGTTTATTAGTTTCCATGGGGACTGAACTTATTAATCATTCTTACTAGTTTGTATCAGTGCATTTGATATTCATTACATTTTCTCCCAATAGTGTTGAAAATATGATCTTTTGATGCCCTTAAAGATTAATCAATTTTCAGGGGAGGAGTAGAATTTAATGCTATACTAGGGGAAGATTGATTTCAGTTAAATGGTTAACTAGATTACAGATGTCGCCCGACATGAATTTTTTTTGGTGTATAGTTAGTAAATTTATATCAAGTGGCTACGAACAACGGTGTCGGGGGTTCGAATCCCTTCTCGCCCACAACCGGCCAAAAAGTGTAGGCCTTTCCCTTTAGGGTTAGGAAAATCATGATCAGGATTGCCGACCCAAAGCTATGGAATTTGAATGTGGGTCTTTTGTCAAAATGGAATGGACTTACTCTTTACTTTTTCTTTCTTTAAATTTAATGGAGGACGTTTTAAATATAGGATGCCCTCATCAACATTTTTTTTTTAATTTTACGCCCGTAATTCTTTATCACCAGGGGTGACAGAATACCCAAGCAAGTACAAGTATTAGTAGCATAGCCAAAATGTGTTCCTCGTCATTAATTTGTTTGATCGCAGTAATTGTGGCCTCTTTTGATCCGTTCAATTTATTGTCTTTGTTTGATGAAGATCTTCCTTGCCATTGAGTGCTAAAAAGAGCAGATTTTGGTGGGAGAAGTAAATGCATCTAGGGTCGTACCTGTGGCAATATGTTTACAATACGAGATTATTGGAAAATCTGTAGTTGCTAAGTTGCGTTATATTGGCCACCTAATTTGTAGGGTCAAATCTGTGACCTCTAATCACTTCTCCTATGTGTTCAAGTTACAGGAATTTGTTGTAGATACAAGGTAGATGTCAAGTGAGAAACAAATACTTCGAGAGGAGTATCACGTATTGATTTAGAGCATAAAACATTTTCGTTTTTCTGGCTTGCAGAAAGTGCAATATTCTACGATGCAATTAGGCACAATCCATTTGTTATTTAAAAAGAAAAGGAAAAGAAAAATTATTTGTCAAGATATTTCTGCTCCTACTTTTGTCTTTCCATACCTTGAAGAAAGTTGTCACGGTGCTCTTTTTCGAGGTTCTCTACTTTTATCCTCAAACACATGTAGAAAAGAAGGCAGAAACAGAGAGATGAAATTTTAAACCTCAAAAGAAGACCAACTAGGGTACAAATTGCAGCGGTTGACTGTCGTATGCGGAAACGAACTCTCTTATACTTTTGATGACTCACTTTAGGAATGAAGTTATATATAGAAATCTTCTGTTTTACATATCTGTATATGTTTTCTAATACCAACTTTGTGTTGCAGTTTTTCTCTTGTTGAGGGTGCAGTTGTATTCCTCTCTTAGCAATTAAATAGCTTTGTTCTTGATTCGAGGAATTACCACCGACTATTAAGAAGAGTAGTTTCGATGGTAAGAAATATGGTTTACACTTTTCACACGTTAAAACATTTGTAAAACTTTTAATTCATTATCCTTGTTGGTTAAATCTTGTCATCACAGGTGCTAACTTTTTAATCCGGAATGGAAAACGGACCAAGTGTGGATTCTTCTCAAATGCAAGGTAGTTTGAGTGTGGAAGACTCAGCAAGTCATAATGACATTATGATGCGTCGCATGAAGAATCGAGAACGGCAGCGTAGATATAGAGCTCGGAAGCGTCTTGAAGCAGATTCAAGGAAGTCTAACATCATTGAACAGCCAACCACACCTGTAGCAGAACTCCAACCTAATGGCGTTGTTAGCAACTGGACTTCACGTGTGCATTGCGGAAGGGATTGGAAAAAAGACGCAAGGCAGGCTCACATTTCGAAGAATTCAGAAGTCTCTCGTAATGGCGGTACAGCTACTGTTCCAGTTCCGAGCAGCGAGAGTCAGACCTTGGGCTTGTCCTCTGGTACTAAGGCCGAGTTACCAGTACAGAGGGAATCACAATCTGAAATATCTCATGACGTTGTCAATCACGTAACACATAGAACTGTACCTGGTCGAAGAGATTGGAAAGCAGAAGCAAGAAAGAAGAAAACTTAAAGCTGGCACCAGATAATCCTGAGATCGCATTTCTGATGGTATGGTAAGTTGAGTAGGTAAGGTGTTCAGGAATGCTTTCTTTCCAGTTTCTCTGTACCCTTTTGAACTTCTTCTGTCGCAGGTGTAGATGTAATGAAGGAATATGTGCGGAAAATAAAATTGTTAAGATTTTAGACCCTCAGATTTCGTAGGTTGGAGCATAACAAATTAACCACACTGAAAGACAATCTTAGGCTTTGATAAGGGTTCAGTCACAAAGTCTGCCCAGTAGCATAAGATTGAAATATTTGTGAAAATACTGAAATATTGTACTCTATATAGCTACATAATGTTTTGCCATCGTATGCGTATGTTTATAGTACATTCTTTTAATACGTGTGTATGCCTCTTGATTTTCATACTGCATAGGAGAATCTGCTAAATGGAATTAGGTTTTCTTTCTTTCTTTTTTCTTTTCTTTTCTTTTCATTCTGTTATAACTATACGCTGTTGAAGGTCCCAATTTCTTTGTTCTGATGTGATCGTGGTTGTAGTGATGTTCTTCCTCGCCGTTTTTTATGAAATAAATGCTTGATGATTGAATTTTGACTTTGATTCATGATTGTTGTGCTCTTCATTGGTAATGTTGACCCATAAACATTGCTGAAAAAATGGATTTTGCCTTTGCTTTTGATTCCTAGAATACTTCTTTTTCTGATGATAGTGTAAATACTGCAGCGTTAGCTCTCACATTGAGAGTAAACCGGATACTGCAGCTTTAGCTCTCACATTGAGAGTAAACCGCTATAACTCTTGTGTGTGCTCTGTTTATTTGTTGCTGATCTTCCATTCGTTGTTTTCGTTGCTATCATAAGTAGGGATTAGGAATTCCTAAACACGATTGAATTGTCGGGTTTTCCATTTAAGTTTGGGAAATTCTAAACCGAACCAAGCCGTTAAACCTAATGGTTTGGTGCTGTTTGAAACCGAATGGTTTAGATTTGAGTGATTTTAAAACTGCGGTGTAGGATCCCTCAAGGACCTATCAAATTTCTAAATTATTTATATCAATGAAAGCATATAAAAACGTGTACCAAGTTTTTGTTCATTATATTTATATTCAAAAATTAAACTTTAATAAAAACTTAATGAACACTTTAACAAACGACATATTTTTAAGGCCTATAACGACAGGGCACCTACGAGATTGGGATGGTATTAGGTGTGAGGGTAAGAAAGTGAGGACAATTGAGAAAATTTGTTTTGTATTTGTAATATATATATGTATATGTAATGAGTGTATTAATTAATAATTAGAAATATATTTACAGTTTGATGGTTCGACTTAATGCGATTTAGGGGTTTATACTTTCACTAATCATGTTTATATTAGTTGAGTTGGTTTAGGTTCTAAAGAGAGTTTTATTGGTAAGAGAGAGGATTAGCTCTTGTTGCGTAACCCACTAATCAATTGGAGTGCCACTTACTTTTGTCTATTTATTAGTTGCCTTGTTGTGTCCATATCCACTAAGATACAATAACCTTCCACAATATTTGATATACTGAACTTAGCATAGATTTTTTTTTTTTTTTTTTGAAAAAAGTTTTAAGTAGTATCATATTATAAGATTTAAATTGAAAGTTATAAAAAAAAATCAACTAGTAGTTATAAGATTTGAACTATAATATTATAAATGTTGTGCGTATACGACTGTGGGACATGAGAAATTGTATGAATATTATATAGGAATATAAAAAAAGTAATCTTCTGTCGAGACATTGGGAAAATATTACGACTAAAGCTGAAGATGTACCGTGTACCTGAAACAAAAGTTTTGTAATATTTGGTCTGTTTTCCTTTTAGACGCAATTGCTTTTTGCTTGGTTCATCTAATGAAATGGGGCTCCTTTCAAGAAAAATAAATGGGAATGACAAAGGGACCAAAGTCAAAAACTACACAACAAATTGCAAAAGCGTAATGAGTTAAGAAGTTGAGAAACTCAAAATAACTTGAAATGAACCAATTGGGAAAGAAATCTATTAGCACTAGGCAAAGAAAGTTGATATAGTTGCCCCCGTGTGGGAACCTTCAAACTAAATGGTTTTACATACGCCGTTCGGATCACCATTTGAAAATTGTTTTTGAATCTAGTTAAAAAGCTTCGTACAATTTTTTGTTCATAAAAATTTGAATTTACTTTTCGAACATATCATCCAAACAGAATAATAGTACTTTTGTTCAACTAATTGAACAAGCATTAACGAAATTTTAGCTTGATGCAGTAAGCCCACTCATCCTTTATGTAAGAAGTCGTGAATTCGAATTGTGATTCTCATGATTATTAAGATTTAAAGCATTCACTTAGAAGGATGTACACACAACGTAGGACTAATATATTAAATCTCCCATCTGTATTATATGTTTCAACACGTTTCTTAGACATTATCCTATTTTATTCCATTTGCCATGATCAAAATCTATCCTTTTTTTTTTTTTAATAAATAAATGGGGTTGGCTACTAACAATTCGGAGTTTCAAAATTATTATCCTATTTATAACAATTTGAATATTATTTTTGGGTAATAAATATCCCAAAAAAATACCTTAGGCTGTAGAACTTTCATGATTTGCGATGGGGAGAAAATAAGAGGTTTCTGACTAATAAAATCATAAGATCCTTCATTTCATTTTTTTTTTTCCTAGTCTTGATGTAGGTTTTTTATTTCATTTTATTTAAGTGGAATGGGGCTCTTGAACTTTTGACTTCGACATTTGATTTCAATGGGAGATGGATAAGATTGATTGAAAATTGATCAACATTACGTAAATTAACATGATCCAAAAAAAACCAACACGTGCACAGGCGTGACGAGCATGCATACGTCAAGTAGAAAAAGGCAATTCCTCTTCATCTTCAAAATTGCACAAACTGATGGTCAGTTTGGATTCTTAGAGTGTATTTGGTTTGTCGATTAGAGATGAAATTTTTAAGTTAGAATTAAATGACTTTTCAAAAATTAGTTATAATTTTTGTTGATTTATAAGAAAAAAATAAAAACTAATATGAAAATTTTAAGTAGAGTTATATATACACACGCGAGTAATAAACTCAAGAATTTTTGAGGTGGGCTAATTATGACAAAGATTTGAATACAATCAAAGCAACAAACGTGAAATGTTACCAAATGTTGCAAATTAAGGAGAAAGTGAGCCGATAGAAATTGAAGAGATGAGAAAATAATTAAATGTTGAAAAAAAAAAAAATCCTCCATACATAATTAACATCTCATGTGATCAATAGATCATTCTCCCTTTCTTCTCATCCCTCTCCCTCAAATCCTCAAAGCTCCAATCCCTTCTCATCCCACAGCTCCTAACCAACCTCGGTTCCGGGTTCCTCTAATGCAAGGGCTCCGGTACTAAGCATCCGCCGATGACCTAATTTCTTTGCCTTCTTCTGTTCCACCGCGGCCTTTGATCCACTCACCATTTGATCATAACCCGGCGGTGGTTGCCCTAAATTCCCCGACCAACTTCTCTGATGAACCTCGTGTTGAAAAATCTTCTTGTAAGAGTACTTTTCCCTGCCATATTCCCTTTCGCAATCCGAGTTTGTTCTCTGCAGAACTTGGCAACTAAGGCAACTTAGGCTCATTGTGCCCTATATGATTGTTTTCTTACGTATGTTGCAAGAAAACTAATCTTAAAAAAAATATAATTATATATAACAAGCCTTAATTAGGGTTTGCAGAAGAATATTGGAGGGTTTGGATTGTACATTTACAGTCCTTTTGGAGAAAGGGAGAGGAGATCAGAAGAAAGAGAAGAGGGATTGAAATATTCAATGGGAATTGGTTTTTTTTTTTTTTTTAATAGAGAAATAACAGCTAATTTTAACTGTGGATTATGTGGAAAATATTACAGTTACCGTGAACTCAGCTTAACCAGTTCTAATTTGGACTTTTTAACTATAACCGTTTATCCGTGATGACCAAATTAAGCACCACGGTACACGTGGATATATAGATCATATACATACAGCAGAAATTAGTTTATATATAATAACAACTCAATCCACTTCGTCCCAGCTAATAAACCAATGGGATCAAGATCTCCAGGGATGTAAATGGGTCGGGTCAACTGGGATCCGGTCCCCCCTCTAATGATGTGAGTATGTATAACCCGTGTTACATAGATTGTGGGGTGGGACCCTTAAAAGAAAATCTGTTGCTACTATTATTATTATTATTATTTTTTTTTTTGGCTCTTATATTTCAAATCCCTAGTCATAATCGAAACTCCTTCAAATTCGAGTCACACTCATCGATAATTATTAATTGCTGAAAATTCGTTCTTGTATATAATGTCGTAGGGTGTGTTTGGTATGAGAGAACAGTGGAAGGAATGAGAGTGGTGGAAGGATTAATGGAATAATTATTTTGACATTCATGATCGTTTAGTATAAGAGAAAAGATGAGGGACTCCAAATCCTTCAAAACACCTTAATTTTGATATCCTAAATTATAAAGATTATTGAAAGGATAGTAATCAAACAACATAAGAGAAATGATATCTCATTCCTTTCTTGTTTCTACCACTCCCTCCTTCCTATTTTCTCTCCTTCTTACCAAACATAACCTTAACTGCAAAATAGGATCCCTTTCTAGGTCATCGAGGTAACCCCGTTAGACTAGCTCTAAGAGGGGATTCAAAGTCTTAAGTTTCGTATTCAAAACTTAAAAAGGATTTAAAAATAAATAAATAAATAAAATGGGTGCTCATAAAGTCCTATACCGTACAAATTATTAGTTAAAAACAAAAAGTCATAGAGTTTCATTTCAGTGAATTTATAAAACTAAAAACATGCACAAATTAAAAACAATAAACTCAGTGGTTACATCCGCAAATTTTTAAACAAGCTTTGGTGTTTCTTACAAATTTTGATCGAACTTAAAATTCCTTTTTTTGGCTGGGCTTCCATGAAGGCAAGATTTTTTTTTTTAATTTTAATTCTTATAATTTCTTCCATAACTTAAAAAAAAAAAAAAAAAGTCAAGCCGAGAGTGTTTGGTCGTAGATTGCTGATACGTGTTGCTCTATATATACATAAAGACAACATATACACAAGTAAATTCTATGTGTTCTCTTTTAGGGGGAAAAAAAATAAAAAAAAAAAAAAAAAAACTTTGTGTTCTACTTCTCTTGGCCCTAACAAATTATCAATAAGTTAGCATAAGACTGCCAATAAAAATAGACAGTTCGTCACAGTTGGGTGGCATCTTAAATAAGAACTTCCAAATTTGATGGGCCTCAATTCTCCCATTTTTCCTCAGATTAAAAACTAAAGAATAAATAAATAAATAAATAAATAAAAAACCGAAAAAAAAACAAAACAAAAGGAAAAAAAAAATCAGAAATTTTGAACGTTGGGTGTGTTTGATCAAATAGAAAAGTGAAAGAATTTTGACAGTAATTGTTGTTTAGTACGAGAGAAAAGGGAAAAAAGGGGTTAAAGAAACTTCAGAGACACCTCAATTTATAATCTCCTAAATTAATGAGATTATAAAAGAGATTTTATATCAAATATCATAAGAGAACTTACGCTTTATTTCTTTCTCTTTTTTCTGTATCTAGATAATCTGTCACTATCCTTTTTATTTTCTCTCATTCCTACCGAACACACACTTAAGGTTGGCTTAGGAAGTTATTGCGAGGACCAAACTTGAGTTTAAGATTATAGGGTCATCAAAATTCAGAGACTGCTAATAATATTCACCGAAAATTTTAATATAAGCTTAAAAGGAATATATATATATATATATATATTGAAGAAACAGAAATGAAAATAAAAAGGTTTGAAGTTCGGCATGTGCGTACATATATAAATTTCATTGGAGGCAAAAACAGGAAATTCATTCATTTTTTTAGAGCTTATTAAAAAACAAAACAAACAGCAAACTAAAAAAAAAAAAAAATCTATAGGGGTGGGTTGCCTCCATTCATCTTAAAGTGACTCCGTTACTGCCTATGCCGTCTCTGGTGACCTTAACAATGGCCTCCTTTGCCCACGCCCAAAAATGGAGAGAGGTGGCGAAGTGGTTACTGTATATATGGCATCGTGACGTTTGAAGTTTGAACATAATATAAATTAGTCTTAGAATAAATGAATAGTCAGTGAAGTCTTTTCTCTATAGTGCACCTACATAGTTAATTTTGTCGCATAAACAGTCCCTGAACTGAAAATATCTTATAGATGATTCATCTTTTAGATAGAAACTGTTAACTTAGATGGTAATTAGCTTATTTAAGAATTATAAATCATAAGAACACGTAGGGGTAGGGATGGATGAGTTGACAAGGGAGGCATCTTTAAGATTTCACTAACTGGGAGGTCGGAGATTCGAATTCCAGTCAATTCAACAGGAGTGTCCCTATCTACGTGAACTTAAAAAATGAGAAATGATGGGGTCATATCCTTTTTTAAGCCCAAAAAAAAAAAGAATTATTAAATTATAAATGTCTTTTGTACTTTCTACTCTTTCTAGAAATAGTCTCTTTGTTGAAAATTGCACCATTTTTTTTATTTAAATAAACTGATAGAGGAGATAATTAATATTTGAGAATTCAAGTACTTTTCAATTAGGTTGACACCCATTTAAAGCACCCATCATCTATCAAACCTCCAACTCAAAATTATTGTATAGTCACCAAACTTTTTTTTTAAGTGCCAAAATTAGAATTAGTTGGTGAATTTAAAAAAAAAAAAAAAAAGCGTCAAAATTAGTGCTTAAACTTTTAAAATGTGCCAAAACAAATCCCTGCTTGACATAAATAGATAGAAACGTCAAATACGACAGCTTAAGCCTCATTCTAAATTGTTTTTTCAATAATTTTTTGTCTTTTCAAACAAAATGTAAGAATTTATTGTTGTTAAAAAAAAGAGCATAATTGATAATCTTGTTTTTATTTTTTACTTTTAGAATCCGTTTGGGGAATGAGTTTGAGTTGAAAATTTTAAATTTGAGTTATAAATTTTTGGTGGCTTTTCAAAAAAGACAAAAACTTTTTCAGAAAAAGACAAAAACTGATATGAAAAAGTACAATTTGAATTTAAACGCCAAACGAAGTCTTAAAATCAATAACTAAAAACTATTATTTGGAGGTCGAGACCGGGTTTGGGATCGGAGGCAAGGGCATGGCTTGGGATAGGGTCGAGATAAGGGATGAGGTTAGGGCTGAGATTAGGAATGGAATCGACTTCAGCCCTTTATCGCATCTCGTCTCTTAGTCACAGCCCCGACTTTGGCCATGACCTCAGTCTAAATCTTAGTCCCTATATCGGAAACAAGAATTTTTAGCTCGGGGAAAAAATTATTTAGAATCAATAATTAAAAAAAAAAAAAAACTTGTTTTAAAAAAATCACTTATTTGTTTAAAAAAAAAAAAAAAAGAACAAAAATTTGTTTTAAAAAATAATTTAGAATGGGAACTAAGCTACCAATATTTGATATCTGCCACCCGTTTATTTAATAGAGGACTAACTTTGACTTTTTCTTCTTTTTAATTTAAGGAGTATATTTGGTACAACTCAATTTATAATGGGAACTAATGTTGACAAATTTTTAATCAGGGATTAAATTTGACACAACTTACCATATTTATTTTTTTTCATCCATTTATTTAATAAAGGGATTAGTTTTAGCCAAAAAAAAAAAAGATTTTTTTTAGCACTTTCTAGTTGAGAGAATAAATTTAGTAGAACTTTTAAACACAATGACTATTTCTAGAGAGAAGAAAGTTCATGGATCTTTCATGAGTAATGGATTATTTATAACCTAAAATTGGTTATAAAGACTAATTATAAAAAGAGAAAAGAATCTAGAGTCCTAAAAATAAAACTTTCGTTAAAAAAAGAAGGCAAAAAAAAAAAAAAAAAAAACAGCAGGGACAATAATATTAACTTAAAATTTTGACTAAAGATTAAAAGGCTTTCCATAGCGCCGCAAGAAAATCTAACGTTAAAATAAATAGAGTCAAACTAAATTCAATAGGAAAAAAAATTCGATTAATGTATATATATTATCTGTACAAAACAAATAATAAAATAAAATTTTCTTCTACTTTTTTTTCTCCTTTAGTGTAACCAAAGAGTGAGTTGGACACGTGGGATATGATTTCCTTCCAGCGGCACACAATAAACATGTCTTTAATATGGGCGGGTCTATTGACACCCTCATTTTACTTTTCCCACTCATTTTTTAAAATCATCAATAAATTAATTTTAAAATTAAAAGAAATTACTTGTTTCACCCCCTTAGTTTTTCGAAAAAACCCTTATAACTAAATCATTTGTCTTTCTTCTTTCTTTATTCTTTCTTCACATACTAAATCTAAGCCATTGCATGGTTTTTTTTTTTTTTTTGAATTTTTTTCTTATAAGATTTTTTTCTTATTTTCTTTTTAGATATCCAATAAAAATTCTTCATCAGTTTATATGTTGAGATAAAAATCTATAAATTTATTATATGATATACTTCTTCTTGAGACGATAAAAACTTGAGGATAAATACAGATAAACACAAGCATAGTTGAAAATATTATGAATTTGGTTAATACTTTTATTAGATAATTAAAAAAAAAGCTCACAATTCAAAGTTTGTATGAATTCCTAATTATTTTTCTCAATTATTTATGAAATGAATAACCAATCAAATTAATATGACCACATCATTTGATTTCATATCCACATCACGTATACGTGTTCCATTTGCTTGTTTTTTCTTCGAAAGCAAAAGGCTAATTATAACATGAAACTACAAAAACTATTGAAAATTATGAATAATAACAAACAAAATAAAAGAATCTTCTCTTAAAAAAAATTATCGTGGAAATGAATTTAAAAAATAACAATAAAATAGAACATTTAAAAAACAGTAAGGAAAAAAATATATAGGGATTTAGACTGTAATGGAAGGAGAAAGAAAAAAAGTAAATAATATATTTATAAGGGTTTTTAAAAAAAAAAAATCAAAGGATAAAACAAGTAGTTATTTAATTCTAAAATTAATATGCTAAGTAATTTTAAATAATGGATGATAAAGTAAAATGGAAGTATCAATAGACGCACGCTTTTAATAATCCAATGATTGTATGCCTGTTTAAGAGCCGAACAAAGATGAAAAGGACACAAAGCCATCCTTAATTTCTTGTCTAGATCAAAAATTTGAACAACCGGTGCATGAATATGAGGTTGGGGGGGCTTAATTTGGAATGTTGTACAAAACCAGTTTGACCTGTTTGAAGTAGGGAAAATTCCGAGCATAGAATAATATGGGGTCTTTTTGAGATTTACATCAAAATTGACAATTTCAGGTATAAATTTCATAATCTAAAAATAAAATCATGTCGATAGAGTACTTTTTTGTATCATGTCATTAAGTTTTCCTCATACTTATTACAAGAAGAAGAAGAAGAAGAAAATTGAAATGCTTGAGCCACACACGCAAGTGAAAGCGGTCCAAATTCAAGGAACCAAAGGGGGATGTCCCTACCAAAATCAGCACTGAAAATGAAAGGTGAAAAAGCCAAGAAAGCTGATAATGAAATTAACTTTCTCTAGCATAAGAAATTGAAGATAATTGAGTTAGAAAAACTTGGTTTTCTTGTTTTGTACGACAGACAAAGTGTAGGGAAAAAAAAATTCTAAAATATACCATTTTTATGCATTACGACGCAAAGAGGAGTAAAAATAAAATAAAATAAAATAAAATAACAACAACAAAAAGAGGGGAAGGGGGTAAAGAAGTAAAGGAAAATGGAATCGTGGAGAATAATCTTCATTAAAAGTCTTCTTCTTGCATATTCCACCTAGCTTTAATTTTGTTATGTTGTATTAAATTGTATGGTATTGTTTTATGTCGAATATTTCTATAACTAGTGATGTTATACAATTAACAACACAACTTATCTTGGCGGATCTAATTAAGGCCCGACATTCGACGATCCAAAAATGGATATTATTAAAGAAAAATATTAACGATATCAATTGTAATCCTAATTTTTTAGTATCAATTTATACGGTGTTAACTGTCATCTTTTTATTGATAGATACAATCTATTAATGTGGCAGTCTTTTGACTCTTGTATTATTTGGATTGATATTCAAAAATTATGATTAAAATTGGTATCTGTAACGTTTTTCTTTAAAAAACACAGGATTTTATTTGCAAGTTAGTGATGTTTGAAAGAGATAATTTAAGAATTAAAAAAAGAAAATGTGGCTTTCGGCCTTTGTTCTTAAGCATGCATCTTTGCTTTAGATTAAAAAACCAAGCTACATTAACCTAATAATTCCTTTAAAGCAAGTTCTTTTCCCATTAATATAATCTGAACACAACTCTCTCCACTTTATCTCTTTATTTAAATGATGGAGGCTGACTTATTCAATAAATTCACCAATTAAAAACTCAAACATACTTATCTAACACCTACTTTATTAAAATAATTTTAATTATTTAACACCTACTTTGAATGCATGTTAGCAGCCTTCCTTCTCAATCAGAATTATAGTTATGCTTGATAAATAGTTTAGTAAATTAAAGACAATTCTTCTTCAATGTTTTTGGCATTTCTCTTCTTTGGATATAAAAAATACGCAAAATGAAGAGAAAATAACACATATTGAGTTTTTTTATATTCCCCTCTGGAAGATTTGGCCATGTGAATTAAAAGGAAGAAAATGACAGAAAATATCGCTGACTGCTTTTTTTTTTTTTTGTCAGTGATCATCTTCGTAGGCATTTTATTTTTATCAAGGGAGGAAGTACAATTGTGTTCTGTTAAATAAAAATTGTGACAAATTTGGAGAACTTTCTTATGGTGTGTGTGTTTATATATATATATATATATATATATATATATATCATGCTAATCAAACACAATTTTAAACTGTCATATTATATGACAGTAATAACTATGATAATTAAATGAATTTTGATTAATATCCGTTGAAACTTATATCTTACAAAAAGGATATAATTAAACTAATTTTGATTTATATCTATTAGAACTCATATCTTATTAATAGGGCATCTTTTTATACCCCATAAAAGAACTCTTCAATTATAAGTGCTTATAGTTTCTTATTAAAAAGAAAAAAAAGAAGGAAAAAAAAAAAAAAAAAAAAAGAACGTACTCTGCTTCCAATGGCGCCAGGGAAATGTGAATTTTTCTTTTAACTTACTTTTTTTTTCTTTCATTTTTACCAGAAAAGAGGGGGGGGGGGGGGGGGGGTTGTTTTCTCTAAGGAGATTTTTTTTATTTTTTATTTTTTTGAAGTCTACCGATTATTTTGTTACATGATTCCGTTTTATTTGAATTTATCAAGTTTTTTTAGATGATACGATTAGTTTTCTTTTTTGGCTAAATATGATTAGATTAGATGTTATTGAACGAATGATATAAATTTAGAGACCATTATATTAATATTACATAAAAAAAATTTAATAATAGGCTAATCTGACATAAAATTAAATTAAAATTAACTAAAATTTGTGTCATGCTACTCAATATAAGACACTCATGTCATGTTGATTAATAAATGAAAAAAAAAATGTGATTGTTGAGATAATTTTTCTAATATTCTTTCACTTTTGTATATCCAGCAAAAAAGGAGGGGAAAAAGTAAAGTAAAAAAAAAAAAAAAAAAGTTGTCGATTAACTTTTGAGAAGTAAACTTATATGGTTCAAAATATTACAGCAGAAAAAGACTACTAGCTGCCAAATAACTTTTTCCCTTTTTTGTAAATAATTGATATGAAGTACTTTGCATTATTACCTTTCATGTCTGCCCACTTCACCGAAAAAGAAAAAAAAAAAAGAGAGAGTGAGAGAGAGAGAGAGTTATATAGTAAGATATAAAAAAATAATTCTATTATTTTATCAAAAAATTGTTATTAAGAAGGTTTTGTTTTTAATTATCTGATTCAAAAAAAAAAAAAAAGGAAAGAACAGCTCGCATTGATAATGCCAAATAAGAAATCGTATTGTAAAAACTTTTTAAATTTTATTTCGTATAATTTTTGATTTTGATATTTACATCAACTCTTATTTATTTATTATTGATTTTTATTTTGATTGTAATTTTACGTCCCGGAAACCTAATAAATGGTGGCGAGATGAAACAAAGGAGTGTGAGGCCCACACTAGAGTGCTATGTGAACAGCCACGTGTTTTCCAGAATGAAATTGTCAAAAAGACATGATTATGGAAATCAGGGTCTACCGAGAGAGAGAGAGAGAGAGTAGTCCTGTTCAGTACAATTTCCCCTCACCGAACCTCCATTTCATCACGTGTTTGTTTGTAGTTACTGTATTTACTATCCGATTACTGCTAATACGTGGCGGACCTTATCACCACTTGTTTTTCTCGAACTCATTGAATCACATTTAGGATTCCATTGGTATTCCGACGGAGTTTAAGAAAGATTTTTAAGTTGATATAGGTTGATTTTTTAAAATTTAATTATATTTTTTTATTAATTTTTTTAAAAAAGATAAAAATCTAACCGTAAAATACGGTTGAGTTTAAACTCAACTATACAACCAAACTTGAGCTTTAACCTACCAATAACGTCAATACCAAACAACAATAGTTTTAATTCCTATACCTTTTCAATACTTTTGACTCTCTTTATTTATGCCTTCTTGTTTTGAGTCTTGTATAAATTTACTTTAGTCAAGTTTGAACTCGACTCAGAAAAATTTTCTATTCGAACTTATGATTCAAAAAGATAGATTAAATGGGTCATCTAAAGTTAGCCTTAAGTCATCTAATTATGTGTGAAAGAATTATACAAAAAGTTTATTTTCAAAATTTTATTTTAAAATATGTTAATTTTTTGATAATCTTACGTAAATGTTCATTTTTAAATAAACAACTGCTTGTACTATTCATTTTGTCATTTTACCAAATTTAGCATCATTTTCCCTCATTAATTTCATTATTTTTTTTCTTATTTGTTCATATTTTTTTAATCTTTATCTTAATTACTAGTTCTTTATTATAATGATTATTTATTAATATGATTTATGTTTTTTTTGTTTTAAAATCATATTTCTTAAGTATGATTTTAGTTTAGACACAATTTTTTGTTTTTTTACTATGAGTTAACTTCTTTATGATAATTATTACATTATTTTGATAATTTATTATTTATATTATCATTGATATTGTTTTAATAATAGTTTCTTAAGTTTTTTTTTTTAATAAAAAGATACAGTTTTTAAAGTTTAAAACATTAAAGATATTAAATATGATTTTAAAACCTAAAAATACATCATAATGATATACTTGATCTAAAATGTTTTAGAGATTTTTTCTTTCATTTTTTTATCAATGTTTTATTTATTTATTTTTAATTCTTGATGAAAGAATAATATTTATAAGTATCAATTTAGATATCCATATAAATAAATAAATAAATGAACATGTTTTAGATCATAACCCGATTTAGAGACTTATATAAATTAACCCGTTAAGTGTCGGTGTGTATTTATGAGCAAAACATGGTCAAAAGAAAGGCTTATCTGTAAAGATGCTAATTATGCTTATGGCAAGCTCTTTACACTAAAACATTGAACTTTACAGATTGAGAACAATTTTTGACAAACAAAAATCATTTCCCAACCAAAAACCACCTAATTTAATAAAAATTCTATCAGATTTTCAACCAAAACCTGAACAAATTCAATGCGTTTTATTATCTCCACATTTAGAATTAAAGAAAGGCTTAAAGGAAAACACCTGAAGCTATGGCGTTATTCTCATTTCATGTCTAGCCTTCAATTGGCCTCTGCAAACACAACTTCTTCTTCCAAGAAAGATCGGACAACATCAAAAAGATATACCTAAATACATATATACGTACACACACACACACATGTATATATACATAGGAACCTTACAATCACTAGAAACAAAAGCTTTTCGCAAGAAAGCACGGAGATTTTCATCAGTTTCAAATTTATGACATATATTTACAAAGAACACCCGCCAACAAAGATTACACTAAATAAGAATAGAGAGAGATGGAAAAAAAAAATAAAAATAAAAATAAAAAAGAGCTACTCTTCGCCTGAAAGGAGCTGATGAAGAAAATCTGAACAATGTTGAATTTAGTTCAGCTCTCCTCATCATCATCAAAATTCACATATCCCCCTCAAAAACTAGACCTTAAAATTCACTAATAAACAGAGATTGCAGATAAACTGATGAAGTGCTTTAGAGCAAATACTATTTTACAGAGCTGCGTCTTGCAGCTTTGCCGGGAAGCCTTAAAATGTCCCAGAAACTCTGTTCCTACACAAATTGATCTCGGCGGCGGTTTTTCGCCTTTTTTTTTTTTTTTTATCGGGCATCGCCGCCAACTTTGGCTGTTAAGGCTAACCTGAGCTGGTCCTGAGTGTAAAACCGACTACCCATCTTCACCGTGGCTTGTTGGATCATCAAATCATTGACTACAGAGACACTGGCGTGGTTGACATCCAAGTCTAGCTCTTTCAAAGCCGACATTAATCTCGCGGCGGGGTGATTCTTCTTGCTACATTGAATCCTGATCATGGCGTCCCATCCTATGATCTTTACGTCTATGTCCAAGTCTATCAGCTTGCTGCTTCCATGGTGGTTTGACATGGAGAGGTCTGGGTCGGACCGCGAATCCTTGCCTGCTAATTCCTTCTTCATCGAGTCCATCTGCCTCTGGAGATCCTCCTTGTCGGTCTCCGCGGTGTGGAGCTTCGATTTCAGCTCGTTAATGTACGAAATGGCGTCACCGAGGAGCGAGGCCTTGTCCATTTTCGAAACGTTGGGGACAACGGCTCGGAGGGCGTAAAATCTTTGGTTGAGCTTCTCCCTCCGCTGCCTCTCGGCCTCCACATGGTTGAGCGGCTCCTCTCGGCCATTGGCCGGCTTTCGCCCCCTCTTCCTCGGCCTCTTCTCCGGCTCGGGGACGACCCTGCTGCTGTCGGCCTCACGGACAACGGAGGCCTCGAGGTCGGAGTGGTCCGAATCGCCCGTCGTCGTCCCGTTGTTGCTAGATTTCATGACGCCGCTGGACTGGAGGATCACGCCGGAGGTGAAGGACAGCATCCCTTCTTCGTTGCTCCCCCGCGACGTCGGCGACCTCTTCTTCTTGTTCGTCTCCTCCACCACCGCGAATGGCGTCTGGTTCGCCAACAATCCGTTGTTGTTTCCGCTCCTCTTGCTCTCGCCGAAATTGAGAATCTCTCCGGCCTCCGGCTTCAAATTCCCGCCGCTCTTCACGCTGTTCCCGTCGAATCCATACTCGGAGAAATTCAATTCTCTGGCGAAGAAGCCCTGCGTCTGGTTATCGTTGTTGGTGCTGCTCTGCTTCTGAATCGAAGCGGCGGTGGCGGCTGCGGTGGTGCTCGGATTCTCCGTCAAGCTGCTCGAGCTCGGATTGTTCTCCAACTGAATCACAGTCGATTTCGAGCTCATCTGCTGGTTGGTGTTGGAGCTCGGATTGTTCGCCGAATCCTTAACCTCGGCGGCGCTCGACGGCTCGCTGATCCAAAACGCCGATGGATCGTTCTCTCCCTGGTCCAGCGGCCACGAACCGGACTCCATGTTGCTGAAATTGAATAAAACCCTAACCTTGTTCATCAGATCGGGGCTCCGGAAAATTACCTCCGTCGATCCCAATTCGACGACGCCGTTCTCCGACGGGATGCAGACGATCGTCCGCATCCCGTAGATCTGACCCTGGCGAGCCCTCTCGCAGGTGGAGGCGGCCAAGCTATCGGCTCCGGCGACCCAAACGGGGTTGGAGTTGAAGAACGCCTGTCCAGGCAATCCGCCGCCGTTGACGAAGGACTGAGTCATGGAGACGAGGAAGAACCACTCGGTGTCGGTGACCTCCTCGTCGACGGAGTCGTCGGTGACGGGAGCGGAGCCGGAGATGAGGGAATTAAGCTCGCGGAGGACCTTCTTCCTGTGCTCCTGCTCGGCGGCGTCGGAGGTGGCCTTGGACTTCCCTCTGCCCTTATCCTCCTCCCCCTTGTAGTACCCATCTCCCCACCCGAGGACGGTGGCGCCGGAGTAGTCGTACGAGGACTGCCAGAAGATGGCGTAGGTCCAGCACTCGCGGGCGCCCTCAATCAGCGCCTGGAGGCGCTGCTGAAGAGTTTCCTGATTGAAGAACGCCGCCGTGGCCGGCGGAGGAAGCTGCAGCTGGGCAGCTGACCCGGGAGCAGCCGACGACGTGGAGGCCGCCGACTGCTGCGGCTGATGGGAGTGGTTCTGCGACGGCGCGTGGTGGTGGTGGTGAGGGTTGGAAGAAGGAGGGGCGGTCCAGAAATTAGAGAGATCGGAGGAGCTCATGAAAGCCTCCATCATGGAGGCGTTGTCGTCGGTCCAGAGGTTCATGGTCGCCGGTATTCTATAATCCGTCATGAAAAAAGAGCACGTGCAGAAATAAAAGTGGCGGCGCTGGTGGAGGCAAGGAGGGGGAGCTTGGGTTTGGAACTTGGAAATGGTTTCTTTGGGGAGAAAACGGGTGAGATTTATTTGGGAGACATTCTCTCTCTATCTCTCCTTTTTTTTCTTTTTCTTTTTTTCTTTTTTTTTTTTGGGGAGAGAATGGGAGAATGTGGATGTGGTGGTGGAGGAGTGACGAGGGAGTATATGATATGAGAGTGAGGAAGAAAAACGAGTGAGGAGAGAAGTTAATGTGTTCGAGAGAGAGAGCGCGTGTGTGTCAGTGGGGACAGAGGAGGGCAGTGGGCGATTTCTGCGAAGGACCCACCGGGGTGCGGGTTGGGGGCTGACGACTCGGCCACGATTTAATCGGATGCGGCTAAGCCCTTTTATATATATTTATATATATATATAATAATTTTAACTGCTGGTGCTGGTGGTGTTAATGAGAGCTGACCATTCAGTCCAGGAAATGACGGCGTTTCTTCGTTACCAGCACACAGATAATCAAAGTAAAGATGACACTTTCTATCGATACACTTGTTTTGACGTTTTTATTGGGTTCTTCATTTTTCATGATAGAAGTTTCAAAGTGGAACTATTTCAGGTGGAACGCTTTAGATCATTAGCAAATTAATTTTACTGTTGAAATTACTTATTAATAACGAAAATTGTAGATTCTTATAGTATAGATTCTCTCCCTCTCTCTCTGAGGGTATCACAATGTTAAGATTTTTTGTGTTGCTTTGAAGGAGAAAGAAGTAGCTAGCAGAAAATAATTTAAGTCTATGTTTGATGTTCGAGTTCATTTTAAATTAAACTGTACTTTACCGTTGATTTTTTATCTTTTTTGAAAAAAAAATTATAAAAATTATAACTAATTTTTAAAAAATCAACCAATTTTAATTTAAAAATTTTCATTTAATTCAAACTCAACTAAAACATTAAACATATCCTTAGTAAATAGCATGTTTTAAGTAAATACCATATTCATTTATGTCAAATTTAGCTAATAAATGATTTTTTTTACGTTTTGTAAATATATAATTTACTTAATAAAATTTTCATTTACCTGATTAATTTTCTATTTATTTTAAAATTTTTAAAATCTTGTTATTTACTTCAATTATTTTTGTAAAAATATTGTTTATTACAATCTTCCTTGTTTTTTTTTTTTTTTTTAATTTTCCAAAAGAAAGCTTTTTCAAAAGTTTGGGAATAAAAGAATTGGAACTTTTCGGGGAGTCATGTTGTATAATTAATGATTAGATCATTCAAATCCTATCACGTTGAATGAAAGATAATAATTAAACAGTACTTAGAAGGATATGAGTTTTAAAATTTTTAATTTATTAGTTTTTTTCTTAGCATGTGAAAATTTTATTATATACAACAGAAGTGTAGTTCATCAAAATAGTCTTTCAAATATATTTGAATCTAACAGAATATTATGTTTAGATTTTGTATCTAATATATTTCATATTGTAATTTAAGGGAATATATTTGAACCAATATCATTTTATTTATAATTAATATTTTATATTAGTGATATATAACGTTGGCCTCATATTCGGTACTATTCGGTACTGGATGGTATTCGATAATGTCAACTTTAGTTACTAAAAATATAAATTCGTGTAAAAGAAAATGTAAAATGAGAGGAATTCAAATTCACTTAACTGTATTTCCTTCTATATAAATTCACATTTTAATAACTGAAGTTTATATTTATAATAACTGAAATTCATATTATCAGAAACCATACAGTATCAGATACGAAACTTTGTGTTTTTTTACATTTGCTGAATGCATTCATTTGCAAACAGGCTTCGCATAAAATCTATATTAGATTTCACCATTTCTCAACAAATTTGGGTGGAATATTAATACGATAGAATTGCTAACTCAAAGTCCCACGTACTAAACCATACCTTTCCTTAAAAATTAAAATAAAAATTACAATTTTCAAAAATAAAAAATAAAAAATACAAAAAAACTATTAAAATACCCTGTCTTCTCTGATCACTTCAGAGCGGGTCACATGGCGCACACTGTTTTTTTTTTCTTTTCTTTTTTTTTTTTAAATCACACTCTGGTTTGTTACTTTCGAATCGATTTGACTTATGACTCTTGGCGTCACGTTTGTCTGACTCTCCAATCTCGAGAAAAAAAATACTCCAAACCTTTAGGAGTGTTCGTGATTAAAGTAGTTAACAAAACCACCCCTCACTGCTCTCTTAACAACCTAAATCCTACTTCAATGAACTTTAAAGTTATTAAGGAATACGATAAGTTACAGTTCAGTAATTGAAAAATAATCTGCTCATATGACAAATCTTTTACTTGTAAAAGGTTTATTAATTTCCTAACTTCATGATATCATTATTATTTTTTATATAGTTTAACAGTTCCGGTTAAGAATAAATACATAAATTACTTTTTATGTTTTTTGTCGAAATGTTACGTTCTACTCTTTATTTTTAGAATAGGATTCTTGCCATCATATCATGTATTTTAAGGAACAAATAATAAAATAATATTTTTAAAAATAATTATAGTAAATTATAGTATAAAGTTTTAAACATAATAATATATAGCATAATCAGATTTATGATCACAAAAAAAAAAAAAAGAAAAAAAGAAAACCTTCCTTCCACTCCTCCCACTTTCTCTCCTCCTTTCTCTTTCTTTCTCTAACCTAAAAATATATACATAACTCTGTTATTAAAAATTAATCGTAAGTATGTAATCTATCAGAAAATCCAAGGATTTATTTCAAAGATTTAGATGAAAAATATGTGTTATGATTTATCTTTTTGAAAAAAACCTAATATAAACTTCAAAAGAACCTATAAATTTTGTTTTATGCTACAATTTTCTTATTTTTAATTTCGTTAGATGCCATCCTTATGACAAAAGATAACTAAGCATTAAGTGGAAAAAAAAAAATCAATTTAACAATTTTAGAATATTTTATGTTTGATTGATCTTAGGGTTTTTTTTTTTATTTTTACAAACCGTAAAATTTAGCCCCCCGCCCTTTTTTTTTTTTTAGGGAAAGCTTCATTTTGTTAAAAATAAAAGCTTTTAACATGAAATTAGATACATGAAATATGATTGTAAGATTCTTGAAAATACAAGATAAGATAACAATCATTTCAATAAAATATGATAGAGATTTAGATACTTATACCTAAGACTGATGTACTATCATTATCAATAGGTTTTTTTAATACCCTATTAAATATTCTCTCTCAATAATAAAAATAAACTAAGGGCTCGTTTGGGGGACATCTGAGATGATGTTTTGAATGTTGGGTTGGAAATGTATGTTTGGAGGGAAAACTTTAGGAAAAAGTTATGTAATATAGAAAATAATATAAAAATTTGAAATGTGTGTTGAAAAAATATATAAAATGGATCTTGTTTTGTTCATCTCGTCGTTACGAGCATTTTGACATAAAAATCATTTCATTTGATTTGAAATGACAAAGTTATGAACTTTTAAAGTTTGACTTTTTTGAAAATAAAAAAGAGAGAAAGTTTAATGTAAATTTGGGATTTTGAAATTCATATGGTGTTTCCATCTGGAGATGTCACTCCTAAGAATAGTCAATAAAATTGAGGTTGAAGAGATGAAATTTGATTTAAAGATTCTTACTCGTACGTTGCATGTTAATTTGCACATTCAATTTTTTTATTAAAGTAATTGGCCAAAATGGCCCCTAAACTCTTTAGAATGTGATAATTTGGCCCCTGTTTTTTTAAGTTTAATTAAAATGACCCTAAACTCTTAAAATGTTAGCAATATTTGTCTTTTCCGTCTAATTCCATTAAGTTTCTAACAGAATGAGTCATTTAACCATCACATGAGCTCAATTAATCATGAAAAGACGAAAATACACTTATTCACACCAATAACATTAAAAAGAAAAGAAAAGAAAAGAAAAAAGCCTCCCATTTTCCTTTCCCTCGACAAATCCCAGAAAACCTAGCCCCTCTTATCCCCACCGCCCAGCCGTTGCTCCCCTCTTGGCTCTCTCCACCTCATGTTCGCCCTCTCTACCCCGCCGTTCACCTCTAATTGAAAACCCAACCCTTTCAACCTTCACCACCCAGCCGTTGCCCCCCTTGCTCTGTCTGCCCCGATGTTCACACCCTCACCCCACCAATAGAAAACCCAGCTCCCTCAACCCCTACCCCCTACTGCCAAGCCGTTGGCCTCCCCCTGTTTGCTCTTTCCACCCTGTCGTTCACGCTCCCAACCACCCCCCAATAGAAAACCCAGCTCCCCACCCCCCCGACATCCCCGTCATTTGCCCTTCCCCCCTCTATATCTCCGCCTTTTGCATCTTCACCCCCCATCACGCCACCATCCCCCCTCCCCACCTGTTCGATGTCTTATCTGTCGCCCACGCCAAATCCGCATAACCCAGCTTCTCAACTCTAGCCAAACACAACCCCAAAACCCAACCTCACTTTCTTCTTTGTCGCCAATAGCCTCCCCCCCCCCCCCCAAAAAAAAACCAAAAAAATAAACTCAAGACTCAGCCCCAAAACCTAGCCCCACATTCTTCTTCATTGTCGATCGCCCCATTGTTTGCAGAACGCAACCCAAAAACCTAACCCCCTCTCTCCGCCATCGAACACTAGCAAATCGCTGGTAGCCTGTCGCACCTCATTGGTCGTCGATCTGGTTTTTGATAAATGAAGAGAAAGAAAGAGAAGAGAGCTTTTTTTATTTTTAAAAAAACAATTATTTGTAAGTTCTAAAATTCCCTCAGAAATTAGATCACATGCATTGCACATGATGTATTTCTTTAGAAATTTAATATAATTGGATGGAAAGGACTAAGAGCGAACATTTAGAGAGTTTAGGATCATCTCAGCCTAAATTAAAAAACTAAAGACCAAATCGTCACCTTTCAAAGAGTTTAAAGACTATTTTGATCAATGTACTCTTTTAATTATTTTTTTTATGGTAAGGTGGAATACTTTTAGTGGCTTTCTAGTTTTGCCATTTTTCTATTCTAAATTGTCATAGGAATTGCGTTGTCTAATGTGTCATTTATTCTGATATCCAATATCTTATTGTAAAACTTAAAAAAGAAACTAAAAAAAAAAAAAGTGAAGGCCAGCTAATTTTTTGGATTAACTACGAACATCATAATCACGTGCGCAGGAAAAGAGAAATATGTAACTTGCATTTGATTCACTAGTTGGAGATGAAATTTTTAAATTAGAGTTTGTTGAATTTTTAAAAACTAGTTATAATTTTTGTTGACCTTTTAGAAAAAAGATAAAATTTGACATAAAAAAATACAATTTAATTGGAGTTGAGTTGAAATGTCAAATGAAGCAATAGTTTATGATTTAAACATAATTTATCCAACATAGATATTATGTGGTCATGTTGTAGAAGAGTGTTGGGGAAAAAAAAACATGTGCTATATTGAGGGCCTGTTGGGTTGGAAATACGTGTTTAGAATAAAGATTTTTGGAAAATTTCTATAATAAAGAAAATAATACAAAAATTTAAAATGTGTTTTAAAAAAAATTACGAAATGGATCTTATCTTATTTATCTCTCATTATGAGTATTTTGTCACAAAAATCATCTCATTTTGATTTAAAACGAGAAAGTTATGTTCTTTTTTGGAATGGAGAAATTCATTAACAAAGTTATGCAAATTTGAGTTTTTTAAAAATGGAAGAGAGAAAAAATTTGATATAGAATTGAGAATTTTAGATTCAGACAGCATTTTGACCCAATCAGGCTCTGAGTTTTAAAAATCCTATGTCAATAACACATTTGTTAAAAAGAATGAAAAATAACATTATCTTATTTTAGGTTCAAAAGTTTAATGTTATTTGTAATACTATAACTATTTTTTGCCATCATTATTAAGCTTTAAAACTTATAAAAGTAAACTTTTTGTATCTAAATAATTTATAAACAAAAATATTATGATGATTATATGAAAAAAGTGACGACATCAACCCAATAAGAGTCAAATGTTAAATTTGACATTGATTTTATTTTGTGGCAAAGTATATAGTAAATTTAGCATCAAAAGTAACATTCTATTGGAGAGCACTTTTGTAAATTCAAATACGAAAATTAAGAGCATCTCTAATGCAATGCTAAATTGTTGTATCCATTGTAACTTTTGGCATTTGAATGAAATAAGAATCTATAATAGAATACTATCTTTGATGTCAAATTTGTCATACGTTAAACTTTGTGACAAATTTACCACTATATGGCCAATATTAAAATTTAGCATTTAATTCTCATTAGTTGTTACCTTTTATTTTTCATGTAATTATTATAATCTTTTTATTTTTAATTTATTTAAATACTAATATTTTATTTTTGCAAGTTTGAGAGCATAATAATTAAGACAGAAAATAGAAATAATATTATGCATTAGTATGAAAGCAAGATAAGGTAAATTTTCACATCTTTTGTAATAAATATAGTATTGACACGAACAAATATGTTGAAAATGATATAATATAGTCTAATTAGGAAAAGAAAACACACTTTGATGTTACGGCTAATCAACATTGCGACGCTGTCGGAGCGGGTGCGATTGTTCGAGACTTGATGGGGGTGGCTCGACAAGGCTTGTCTTGCGAGAAAGCATGATGGGTTCCTTCTCACCGTATGTGGAAGTGTGCTCTACATTGTTCGGGCTGTTAATTTGAAGCTACTTCTATAGATGAAGCACGTAATTGACAATATCATAAGTTTATTCAGTCAGGTTACTGGTGGTACTATTTGTTGTCATATTTTCTGTAACAATACGGTGTCTCACATGTTAGTCAATTTATTGTTCTTTTTCACGTAGTTATAATTTTTCTTATTTTCATGTAATTCCCAGATTTATTAAGATGTTATTTTGGCCTATTTGACAGATTAATGAATCTCTCTTCCACTAAAAAAAACTTTAAGAAAAGAAAATAAATCACCTAAAAAGGAAAGATAAAAACAGTCACGTCAAATAATAATAATAGAGTTGTGTCAGGGACACCAATTTTAATACTAATTTTTTAAGTATCAATTCATGTGTCATATTTTTATTGATAAATACAATTAATTAACGAGACAATACTTATCAATAAAAAAATGACACATGAAATCACCTAAAAAGAAAAGATAAAAACAGCGCGTCAAATAATAATAATAGAATTGTGTCAAGGACACCAATTTTAATACTAATTTTTTAAGTATCAATTCATGTGTCATATTTTTATTGATAAATACAATTAATTAACGAGACAATACTTATCAATAAAAAAATGACAACTCATATATCACGTATTGATATTACAATTGATATTTTTAGTGTTTTTCATAATAATAATAATAATAATCAACTGTGTGATTTTTCAAACGTGAGAAAAGCAAAATATTCTTTTCAGAAAGAAAAAAAAGAAGAAAAGCAAAAATAGTATTGTTTAACCAATTCTTCATTGACAAATACAAAGGTTGTTACTTGCTCCCCATCTTTCGTTTCAAAAACAGTAAATTGTGGCGCAAGAGATTATTGACTTTCTTTCGCCCGAAGAGATTTACTATTATTATTATTATTATTATTTGTTGAAAATGACTCAAAGAGATATTTCAACAATGAAAAGAAAAAATACATATATGGCAACAGAACGTGACGTGAGGATTCCCTAAAAAAGAAAAAAAAAAGCCCGTTGACGTAAGGACTGCCATACGAAGGACACAAGCAAAACATATAACTAGCTTCCTTGACATACAATTAAAGTTCATGTTGAAAATAAAGTATAAATCGAACATAATACAAGGAGTTCTTTCCATAGAACTGTCTTATTATTATTATTATAAGTGTAAACTATAATTTTGATAGTTAAATTAATTTTTTAACGATCTAATTATCTATGTATGTGTTTGGTGCACGTGTTGAAACTAAATTTTTTAGGTTTGAATTAAGTTATACGTTTTGTATAGCATTAGAATTACTGGATTTAAAAAGTGTTCACACTTAAAATGTGCTTGGAAAAAATATCAATATGGAACTTATTTCATTCGTCTGGAAATTCAATGTAATTTTTAAAAAAATCATCTCATTTGGACTTATTTGTAGAAAGTTATGGATTTTTAAAATTTGAGTTACAAAACTGTAATAGTTACTGTGAATAATAAAACTGATGTTAACTATTTTACAAAAAGACAAAAAAAAAAGTTATTGCATTTGAATGCAACCATTGCTCCAAACATGCTCTATAAATATAGAAAATGTCTCGTGAATAGTGGCCGTAAGGTCCGATGGTACAACCCGTGAAGAAGCACAGCACAACTCAAAAGGAGGAATGGTACAACTCGGAGAGAAAATCTCTATCTTCGCTGTCGATGATGACGTAGAAGAGCATCAAATAAGGGACGAGCGTAGGGTAGTTGCAAAGGGAACACTACTAGAAAATATGGATTCCACGACGGAGTTTCTACGACCGTTTTTAAAAAACCGTCGTGAAAAATACAGCAAAAATACGGAGCGGAACAGAATTTCCGAAAACCGTCGTGGAAGCCGAAGCTTCCACGACGGTTATAAAAAACCGTCGTGGAATAGCATGTTTCCACAACGGTTTTTAATAACCATCGTCGAAGCTTGCAAAAAAAAAAAAAAAAAAAAAAATTTTAACTTTCCACAACGGTCTTTTGACCGTCGTGGAAGCTTCGGATACCACGACGGTCAAAAGACCGTCGTGGTAGGTAAAAATTTTTTTTTTTTTTTTTTTTTACCTTTCACGACGGTCTTTTGACCGTCGTGGAATCCGAAGCTTCCACGACGGTCAAAAGACCGTCGTGGAAAGTTTTTTTTTTTTTTTTTTTGCAAGCTTCCACGACGGTTATTAAAAACCGTCGTGGAATGGTCTTTTTTCGTAAATTTTTTTTATTTTTTTATTTTTGGACTCTACCACGACGGTTTTCGACGAAAAACCGTCGTGGTAGGTACTAAGCGGGAATTTTGAAAATTTTTGAATTTAATTTAATTTTTTGGAGCGTGTATTAAAACCCAAAAAAATACCATTTTTCCCACCCCATTACATTCCGAGCCTTTTTCCTCCTCTCTCTATTTTATCTCTCAAATTTTTCTCTTGACTCCATTCTCCGATGGCCTCCTCCATCACTCATGTGGCCTCCACCATTCTCCGACGGGTCCACCAAGGAACTCACGCGGCTTTCCCTATTTCTCTCGCCACACTCCGCCCGTACCCACGCTCGACAAGCCGGTAAGTTGTAATATATATTACTTGGGTAATACACGGATTTGGAAATTTTTCATCCAAAATGTTAATTTTGTTGATTGTAGTTGTTGATAAAATGTTCCGTCCAAAATGTTAATTTTGTAGATTGTTGAGTTGGGAATATTCCAAATGGCCAAAATCCGTCCCCTAAATTTTCGATGATTGTTCATTGCGATTGTGTTTTAGATTTGAATTAACTTGGTTGGGTAAGGCACGGATTTAAGAATTTTCCAGAAAAAAGTGTTGATTTTGTGATTTAAATGTTTTTGAGAAAATAAAACGAATTCGTAAATTTTTTTTTTTCATTGTTACCTACCACGACGGTCAAAAAACCGTCGTGGTAGGATAGGTCAAAAAACCATCGTGGTAGGGGGTCCTACCACGACGGTTTCTCAAGGAAACCGTCGTGGAAGATTTCCTTACCACGACGGTTTTTTGCGTAGAACCGTCGTGGTATGTTCTTAAATGTCCATATTTAAGCCCTATTTTTGCCTATTCCACGACGGTTTTTTAACCGTCGTGGAATCTAAAAACATTCCACGACTCTGGATTCCACGACGGTTAGAAAACCGTCGTGGAAATATTACCACGACGGTTAAAAACCGTCGTGGTATCCACATTTTATAGTAGTGGAAGGTCTCTTTCGTTATTGATGATGGCAGAGATGAGGGAAGCTCTCTCTAGTGAAAATAGAGAGAGAGAGAGAGGTATGGAGATACCAGTGGTAGGGGAAGGGGTTAGGGCTGTTCATTTGTCAACGGTGAGTTTCGACTTCACTGCAAAGGAAGCTCTCTCTCCGACCGCTTTCACCAATATGATTTTCGGCGAAAATAGAGAGGAGAGGTACAAAGATACCAATAGTGGGGGAGGGGGCAAGGCCGTTCGTTCGTCAGCGGCGAGTTCCAGCTTCGCCGCAAGGCAAGCTTTCTCTTTGGCAACTCTCACCATGATTTCCGGCAAAAATGGAGAGAGATATAGAGATCAAAGACCTCCTAAAGGGTGTCTTCTAGTCTAGCAAAAATGGGACACCATACACAAGACCCCTCGTATAAATAAATATGTTAAAAATTTATACTAAACGCACAAAAAAATATTATCATTTTATAAATCAGATTGTTTAAAAATTAATATAAAGAGTTATAATTCCTATCAATAATAAAAAGAAATGATGCTTCCTATATTAAAATATCATATAATATAAGAACAAGTATCTATGTTGAGATATTTGTGGTGTATATGATAATATTATGGACCGTAAACTTAAAAAAAAAAAAAAAAGCTGTAAATTATTTAGAGACAACAAACCCGTCGTCACTAATTTTGAGGCTTTTAGCGACGCTATAGAGTATAGACTCGTGACCTTTGCCTAACAACGGGATGACATCAGTAGTTAGATTTAGCAGTAAAATTTTATGAAGAATTGTTGTACTAAAAGTCAATTTTTGACTTGTTTTGTTGAAAAGTATTAAAATTTTGAAACTAAACAATTAACAACGTTTATGTCGCCGTTAAAGTCTTTTTTTTTTTTAAGATAATAATTTTATGAAACTAAACAATTTCCAATTATCCTTTTAAAAAAACTGAATTACCAATTAAACATAAATTTTTAAAGATGAAAATCAACATAAACACATAATCAATGTCATCAACATTTTAAAATCAAACAAAAAGAAAATCATTATCATGATATATGTAACTCTCCATATTAATTCATCACAAACATATTTAAACTAACAGTTATTGTATATATCATAATCATCCATACATAACCATTAAAATCAAATTATCATATTATTTTAAATTAAAAAAATACACATATAGGCTCAAAACCAAAAAGAAAAAAAGAAAAAAAACATGGAAAGTAGAGAATACATACCCCGAAAATTACGACTTCAACAGCGTAGTTTAAAATATAAACTTGGTGGGCTCACAGAAGGCGGACTTCAATAATGATTTTGAATTGCATAAAATGATTAAAGAAATGAAATAATATTTAACCCCCGTTTGGTTTATCATTCCAATTCAAGATTTTCATCTTAGTTTTTATCTTTTTCTGAAAAAGTTTTTTGTTTTTTTTGAAAAGTCAACAAAAATTACTATTGAAATTTAAAATTTCCAACTTAAACTGGTGAACCAAACGGATCCTTATATTGTTTTTTTTTTTCAAGAACATTTTAAGTTTTTACACTTTTTAATTCCAAATAATTTATTTTTGATTAGACGTACAACTCCAAATATTCATTTTTTTTTTGGAAGACTACAGTAGTGGCTTATTTAGAAACCCTACTGGTATAGCTCATTTTATAAACTATTCGATAAATTTTAATGGTTTAGATATTACTTATGTACGATAATTATAATGTACCTTAGATTATAGTATTATATACTAAAAAATTAAAAAAAGTAAAAGAAACTAAAAGAAACACAAGCGACCTTCTGCCAGCGAACACCACCCCTTCCCCCCAACACCACGGGCCTAGGCCCCAGCAAGGAGTCCCCTGAACCCAGAGCCCTAGACTCATCAACGGACCCCCTTCCTCGGCTAGACCCCTACCGCGCTTCTAGACCCCAACAAGGAGGCCTCTCGTGCCTAGAATCATCAATGGAACCCGCCCGGGTCGTGCCCTTAAGAGTCAAGAAAAGTAGGTTAGTTTTTTTTTTAATTTCATTTTTTCCTAATAATGTTTGAATTTTTTTTATCTATATTAATATAAAATAAGGTATATTATAATTATAATTTATAAATATTTTAACTATTTAATTATATCTTAATAATTTAAAAAATAAATTTTATCAACATGATATATAAAAAATTCCCGTAGTTGCTTTTCCTTATTTTTTTTCGATGAAAATCTTTTCAAAATTTCATTCGGAATGTATATTCCGAACGCCGCTGGAGCTTTGTCCTTGCCCGCATTGTATTTCGTACTACTACTCAGTTGTGTTGTCCAATAAGATTCCGCAGTCAGAACAAAAGCCTCAAACACGCGGTGATTGGAGCAGAGCCCTGTACCCCCACGCCTCTTTACATCAGCGCCCCATCATTTTTATGTGGGCTTCTATCTAGGAAAGAGCCGCCAAACACGGCAGCCGCGGAACTCCAAAAACTCGCCGATGAATTTCTCCCCCCAAAATAATCTCCAAACTCCATTTCCATTTTTCTTTTCTTTTTTATTTTGTAATTATAGAATAAGGACAGAACTGGAAACAAAAAAAAATGGTCCAAACAGCGAGATGGGGACGCGTTGGCGTCACGAGATTGAATCGTGACCGTTGATCGGGTCGCCTTTTTTTGTCCCGGTTCGTACAGCAAAGAAAATAACATGTGGCCAAATTAAAGAATTCTGCAACTCGGTAATATAAAAATTGAAAATTTCATAAAAATAATAAAAATAATGAAATTGAAATACGATAAAGTATATATTAAAAAAATTGTAATTATTGAGGCACGTTTTGCTTGATGCGTGTCGTGGAAATAACGCTTTTTTCTTAATATTTATTTATTATTTTAGGCACGTGCATGTACCCACTCTCCCATGTGAAAAACCATCTTCACTCTTTTCTATTTTTTAATTGGGCGACCTTTTCTTACTTTTGCAAGTTTCCCCCTTTTTTTTAAATAATTGTACCTGTACCCCCAATTCTTTGCAAGGCATACCCTCAATCTTTCTTCCTTTTTTATTTTATTTTTTATTTTTTTTAACTTAGGTGGAAGAATTCGAACCTGAGTTGAAAGATTCAAATTCTAAAATCAAGTGTAAATTTACCGTTATACTATATCTGTAATTACAACTTCAAAGTTTTACTCTACTAAATATGTTATTTAATAATTCTCTTATAAGATCCGAACAAATGTCATTGTCATTACATTAAACAGCGTTCTCATTAAATTAATTAGCCAAAAATTTTAAGGACGGTCCTTATACTTAGCGCATAACCAAACAATATATCACTGAAAAGGACAATGTGCATTAATAACAAGAAGAAAACCGATATAAATGAAAATACATAACAATATTTAATTTGTTGAACTTTGAAATTTTAAATTGAACGACCCATATCAAAATTAAACGAGGGATTTCTACGAATGTGAAGGGAAAAAAAGGTTTAAACTTTTGATTATTTTTTTTTTCTCTTGATTTGATCTTTTGCCTACTCGATGTATTTGGTGCCAAATTTCACGTCAAATATATTGGATTTTGACATTGGTTACTACTAATTGATGTGTTAATTCTTTTAATAACATCTACAACATAATGTTTTCAATTATTTGTCAATTAAAATTTTACTTTTGCAAGTTTGAAAGCTTAAAATTTATGAAAAAAAAAAATATTTAAATAAAATTATACATTGACTTACAGCTAGCATTGACTTACAGTTATCAAATGTATTGTTTTTATACTTTTTGGCCTCGTTTGGTAATTTAACTTTTTCATATCAGTTTTTGTCTTTTTCTGAAAAAGTTTTTATTTTTTCTGAAAAATCAACAAAATTTTAAACTCAAACTGTACCTTTTCAACTCAAACTCATTCACCAAACGGACCTCGTGTCAAATATAATATTACTATTATTAATAAAGATGGTCCAATGTAATTAAGTGTGCTTTTATACATTGACGTAATGCTATATCTTTCTTTATGCCAAAGAATGTCACTGAGAAGTTGCCTTACACTTGACTCACCTGGTAAGTTTTCGGGAAAAGAAAAAAAAAGAATAAGTAGTTAGTGGATCGTATTAGAGCATTGTATTATATTATTAATACAATATTTGATAAAACCAATATATTGTATAAATAACAGTAAATTAATATGATTTATATTATATTATTTAATATCACACATTTTCAGTGTACTGTATTGTATTTTCCTTGCAAGGGGGATAACAGTTGGAAACGGCTGCTAATATCCCATAGGCAGAGCGAATGGAGGAATCCGCCTAAAGAGGGGCTCACAACAACACATTTTGAGTTGTATTACTTCATTCAGGGGTTCAAGGTCAGAATCGGAATCGAGGCAAGCTCAAGCTTGGGTTGGGTCGGTCGTGACTCGGGGATAGGTCAACCCGGGCCTTAGGACAAGGTCGGTCCAGATATAGTGACAGAGTCGAGGTTGGCACAAGGACATGGTTGGGGTCGGCTCAAATATGGTGACAGGGAAGGGGTCAAAGATCGATCCACTCCCGGGGCAAGGATCCAGGACGGTCATGTTCAAGAATGGAGTCAGTTTGAGTCTGAGAGTATAATACGATACATATAACTAAACATGATTTTAGTGTGATGTCACTTAGAAATATGATGAATTTAATAAGATTCCAAACGTAAATGGGAAAAATGGAAATTATATATTAAAAGCATAGAGGGGGAAAAAACAAACAACACTATGACTAATATTACTCAAATCGCTAACTTAAAGGAGAGGGAAAGGATAGAATAGGCCACGACACTCTCAAGTCAACTTTGGCGACAAGAGCATCTCATAATCCAACACTGACTCAAAGGGTTAGTTTGGAGCGTGAATTTAAATCTTAAGTTTAAATTCAAATTTTTGTCTTTTTCTAAAAAAGTTTTTTGTTTTTTCTGAAAAAATTTGTCTTTTCTAAAAAATCAACAAAAGTTATTATTTAAACTTAAAAATTTCAATTCAAACTCATTCACCAAACTAACCTTAAGCCTTTCTTAGCCTTAAGAGGAATTTGGTCCAAGAAAAGAAACTTCCCATGGCCTCTAAAAAAAAAAAAAAAAATGTCACTCCTTAACTTAGGAAATAGATTTCCACAATTTGCACTTTTGGAGTAATAATTAATTTTAATTGAAGTCCTCGATTTTGTTGAATATCATGGTCCACACTCCTCACCTTTGACTGCGGCAGTACTAACCCTGGCTTATTTACCTCGTGCTAAATTCGGAAGCGTGTCACCACTTACACTCCTTAAAAAAATAACAAAATATTGTTTGACTATAGTGTACTACTTATGTTGTCAAAAGTTCAGTTTTCTAATACAAGTCAAAGTAATCTTCTCATTTTATTTTCAGTTCAGATAGGTTATCCTTTTTTTAAAAAAAATATTTTGTAATTATTTTGAGAACATTTATTCTATAGCCAAATTCAAAAGTTTAGATGATATAAAGAAGTAACAAAAGATTGTGGGTTCGAACCCAGGTAATTGTAATATTTGATCATTAATAGAATTGTATGCACTAATACACATGCAAAAGTTAAAAAATAAAATTATAAAATAAGGCATGAAATTTGAAACAACAAATTTTAATTTCTTCCCCCCCCCCCCCCCCTTTGAAAATAAAGCTCTCCTTTTTTTTTTTTTTTGGGAAAATAAAGCTCTCCTTGATTGGATTCAGTGCTATCGATCGTACTTTACCAACTCAAGTTGCTGAAAGTTTCCATTAATTAATTTAAAAAAATACGTACTTTTAAGAGATTTTAAGATTAAAGATAACCACTTTAATTACTTTAGCCTCCCAATTAACACGGTTATTATTATTATTATTATTATTATTATTGTTATTTTTTGAAAAACTAGTACAATCTTATCTACCAAATTGTCACCACTTTCGTGAAACATAGTATTTTACGTCAAAGGACAATAAATAATTCAAGAAACTTTATCTTCATGAGTCGAACTCGAGATTAGATGGTATCCATGCTTGTGGGTCCCGTACTCTCTTTAATCCTGAGTCATCCTGAGATCATGAGTAGAGTCACCTATAATACAATTAATCAAACATTGAGCATAATTATCGATAAAATTATGTGGCGAACATATCACCATCAAAAAAAAAAAAATTTTTTTATAGGAGATATGTGAAACCATTAGGTAACTAAGAGTCCGTTTGGTTCGTTAGTTTGAGTTGAAATATTTTAGTTATAATAGTAAAGTTTTTTGAATTTTCAGAAAAGACAAAAAACTTTTTGGGAAAAAAACAAAAACTTTTTAAGAAAAAGACAAAAAAAAGTACGGTTTGAGTTGAAATGAAATGACGAAACAAACAAGCCCTAAAGTGTTGTTAATTTTCGTGAGTTCCAATGGCCATAGCAAGCTTTGCCCAAAGGGATTTTTAATTAGGCATGGTTAGAGACCAAATCACTATATTTACGCTACAAATCTTAGATTTTCACGTGATAATTTTTAATTTTTCAACAATTAATTGCAATTTCACATGTATGCACCTTACTTAGCGTGTTAGTAATTGTTACTTTAATTTAAAATAGTTAAACAGGTTTAGCATCTTCATCCCAAGATAACATAAGATATAGTATTTTAATGCAGATGATTTTATTTGCAAGAGTATAGACAAGAGCTTAAACATTATAATTTGGTTAGGGGACAAAGAAAGAAAAAGGAAACGACAAGCATTTGTCAAGTTGGAAAGGAAATAAATGAAATTGTATGGGGTCTAAAATTAACAAGTCACGCATATATATATATATATACACATATATATATATATATATATCAACGTCATTCACCAACATAATTAATTAGATTATGATAATCTCTGAAATTGTCTTGTCGCAAAATAATGAGATCAACTACTCATTTTAGGTGTTGTTTTACATGGACTTCTTTTGTAATAAGAATTTCCAATCAATGGTACACAATTTAGATAATACAAGAAATAATAATTGAAACTATACATATTGACGGAGACAATAATTTCAGTATGGTACAATATAAGAAATATATGAGAGAGTTTCATTGGGATATAATAATAAATATTTGTTATTGGCAAATTTATGTAAAAAAATAAAAATATTAAAATTCAAATGGGGCTATTTATATGTAGCTAGGCCACCATATATGTACGTAATCAGACTCCATAAACGTTTTTCTTCACCAAAAAAAAAAAATTAATAATAATAATAATTTACATGATTTCGAAGTTTTTTGGCAACAAACCAAACAGCAATCGAATTTTAAGCATTACAAGCGAATCTTTTTTGCCATAACATGCAAGTATTTAATTGAAGAACCAACCAAAAAAAAAAAAAGTATTTAATTGAAGAATAATATTGGTCATGATTTTCTGTTCTTTTTTTTATTATTACAATTAATATTATTATTTTTAAACATGTTAGTTAGCAAAGCAAACTAGATGTTGGGAATTAATTATTTCAAGCTTGTTAGAGTCATGGCAAGAAGATATAGGTTGTGATAATTGAGTAATTCATGGACATTTTTACTTTTTATTTTTTTACTTTTACAGTATGACCAGATTTATAGCTCTCGTTTATTAAAGACAAATGCAAATGCACTCAAAATATTTCAAACTTGAGAGCTCATATTTAAACTTTCTCCCCTTTCGTCATTGAACCAATAGCGATAAGATCAAGCGCAATTAGAGTACTCTTAAGTCTAAATTATACTATTGCTTATAATTTTTTGAAAAAGCATATTTTAAATTAATTGAATAATTATGAGAAAAGTGTTGTTTACATGGCTTCATCTTTTTTTTTTTTTAATATATTTTTTGAATGCTCGAATTATTTCACTGATTGAGTTGAGACAAGAATAATTTCATGTTGTTGAAGGAATCGGGTCTACCTATTACCATTCAGCAACATAGCAGGAAGGCCAAGGATCTGATTTTTTGCCCCTGTGCTTCCTGTTTTGCATAATATAGCAAGAAAAGTGTTGTTTGGACTTGAAGCAAAAAAGAAAAAAATTCAGTACGTAGGGACACAAATGCTTACCCTACTCGCTTTTTGCCCCTCATAGTCTACTAGATTAGCGGAAATTAAAAAAAAAAATATATATATATATATATATAGTTTTTTTTATTGGGTATATCTGCCTGGTGGCTGGTGCAATATTTTTTGGAATGTTTGATCAAGTCAAAATGCATAAAAAAATTTTAAATTAACAAAATTTGATACAGATTCAACATTGAAAATTAACACTATATAACAAGATATTTTTTTTTTATCTTAATATAAAATTATGAATAAAAAATAAGAACTCACTTTATCAATAAAGGGCAATCTATTTAAACATTAATTTCAAATTTGGCCCACAATAATAAAGGTCAGTCTTATTTTGCCCTCTATAACCTGCGTTGTAAGACAGGTTTAAAAGAGGACGGTCTTCTTGCAAACTTTTACTGTGGGGGAAAATATATATATATATATATATATCCCTACACTGCATGTTATCCTGTTTAAGTTGACGGGTGGTATTAGGAAGGGTCATGTGTAGGGTCATATCATGATTACATTTTCCTTTTTTTTTTTTTTTTTTTTAATCATTTCCTGGACACAAATGAATATTACGTCTATATATATAAGACTTTAATTTAAAAACTATACTTTTTAATTTTTTCAAATAATATAAAAAATTTAACTTCATACTTAAAATTGTAAATTATAGTAAATTATGCGACACCCATATTAATTATGAAATATGATAGCACGAGTTAAACTTAGTGGGTAAATAGGTAATGGTTGGGTTTAAAGTCAAATTCGTTAAGATTGAGTTTTCTCCCACTCCATTTAAGATGTATCACTGTATATAGACGGGTTCATTCGTAAAATTGGCATCCATTTTTATAAAAGTTTTAATTAAGTGTTACTATTTACTAAAAGACAATATATATATATATATATCTATATATGTATATATGATGTGAGAGTTGCGAGTAGAGGAGGAGGCCACGTCTAGGGTTGCAAGAGGAGGGATTTGATATTTCATTTGAAATGATTTAAAATCTATTTTATTTAAATTTGCTCTACGAACTATGTGTGATCATTAAAACTGTTTAAAAAAAATTATATCTTAATGACATGTGTACTAAAGTAATAACTAATAATAACCTCAAAAAGAAGGATATTTATGTGCTATTTTAAATTTTTAGGGACAAAAATAAGACAACTTCTACTCTTCAAAGTCAAATTCAAAATTATCTCTAAAATATATAATATGATCGTAATCATTCAAATATTATTTTATTCATAATGCTCACTCTCATATAATTAGATTATAATTCTTTACCTTTAGCACAAAAAAAAAAAAAAGATTATAATTCTTCAAGAATCAAAAAGTAGTCAAAATAAATCCACATTAAATCAAAGAATCCAAGTCGAAAATTGAAAGAAATTAATATTTGAAAAAGGAAAATCTATTAATTATCTAAAAAGAAAAGAACATGTTCTGGTATATATATATATATATATACATTTTTTTTTTGTATGTTAGACAAAGCAAAAAAATGAATTAGAAAACCATGCACTTTATATGGTAAAATATTAAAGAAAATGTACGGATCAGGATCCGGTCAATATCATCATAACAGTTGTGCTTTTACGCAGTGATTGCAAAGGATAATGATTTATAATTGAAGAGGGCCATGAACGAGGATAAATTAATGGTTCTTCCACGATAGAGCAATTTATTAATCTGAATTTAATTTGATTTTATTGTTTGTTATTTATAAATGTAATTGCCAAATCGGTCCACGACTGGGATGATTCACTTTGCCATTATATATTTTATTGCCCATGCGAATAGCACTACTGCTGCACTACTAATATTCTGTTTGCTCACGGGCATTCACAAACCATTATAAGATATATATATATATATATACACATATTTATATAAATGTACATATATATATCGGAATAATCTTTTATTTTTACGGTCATATTTATCCGATAGATATAACTTTTTATTTAGACGCATATAACTATTAATTAGTTTATATGTAAATTTATTTGACTTTATGCGTAATATAGTATTATTATGTAAAGAGTATATGTCAACAGAAATCTTTTACATTAACGATTTTTGTGTTACATATCATTAGCCTTATCTTACAAATATCATTTCACATATATAATATCTTACAAATATATCTTGAGATTTTATGAGGATCTCGCCAAAGCATGTAGTTGAGGGATAATAATTCCATGGCCTAAACTGGGGACAGTAGCACATACGAAGTTTAATTATTTATTGTCACTCTTATGTGTGGTTTGAAAAAATCATTTCTTAATGATAAAATAGACGATAATTAATAGATTAAAAAAATATGATTATTTAAGTAATTTCATGAGATATATAGGGGGATGGGATGTGGGAGCCCATATTGATATCTTGTTTCTTTTTTATTAAGGGATAACAGAAAAAAATCTGCAGATACCTTGAACTTGAAGAAGGTAAAAAGGAGAGGTATTTTTAATTAGTGAAATAGTTTCATTAATTTTTGAGGGAAAATAGTTTCATTAATGATATGCAAAAAGGCAAACAAATTTCTAAACAGAGGGAAAATATATATATATATATATATATATATATATATTCAGTGCATGCAACTTACACTCCCTTTTCTTAATTAGGAGGGACAGAGAGAGAAAGAACATGCAAAGGAGAAAAAAATGAACGAGAGAAAAATATATATATATTGTCCCTTTTTTATTTGTTATCATAGTAAGAAAAGAAAATAAGTGGTTAAATACGATTACAAAAGAAAATAAGTGATTAAATATGATTACTTTATCAAATTAATTCATAGTACTCTTATTTGAAAATAACGGGGGAAAATTTAAAATAAAAAAAAAAAAAAAAAAACAAATTGATTCTTCAATCTTCATGGAAGTTGTTACAAATTACTCTCTCTGTCTTAAATGGATGAAAAGGATAATACCAACATGTATCCTTTTTTTTTTTCCTTTTTTTTTTTTCCCACTCTCTTTCTTTCCATCTTAATTTCCATTTTTTTAAATTAATGTTATGGAATCTTAAGAATACTTATGTTATAAGAAAATCTACCAAATCTTGAACAAGCCCAGATGGGATTCTTTTCTTTTTTTTTCTCTCTTTGATTAAATAACTTTTTGTTTTGAATTTGGATGTGAGTTGATTCAAATTCTATATTATAGATATCTGCAGCCACTCTTACTGCAAAAACAACTCAATCGATTATTTTCTCTTTTCTCTCTAATTAAATGACTTTTTATTTCGAATTTGGACATAAATTGATTCAAACTCTAAATTACAGAAATCTGCAAACACTCTTACTGCTAAAGTAACTCAATCTATTGTTTTCTTTCTTCTCTACTCTGTTCTTTGTATATATATCTCTCTCTCTCTTTCCCCCTAGAACTTTTTCCTCTACAAAATTTAAGTGTAAATTACAAGGGTAAAGATGGAGGAGTGTGGAAAGAAACGAAGATATTTGTTTCAAATTGCCAACAAAATTATGCACAAATACATGACATTTTTGGGTGGCACTTGATGACCAAAATTGACCCAGGCCCCTCCATACAAATGTGATGTCTCTAACATGGGTCCCACACTGATTATGATCGATCGAGATTTGTCAAAATGCCAACTTCAACGAGCACTTGTACCAAATGTTTACATAATTTGGCCATTGCCCCCAAAATACAATTACTATTTTGAGGCGATTTCTCACACCATAGATTTGTGACACATTTCCTCCTCATTTTAAGGTACGTTCATGGGTGGGTCCATGCTCCTTTGTCTCATTTTAGGGTCTCTTCTCATGTCACAATCGAATAGGTTTATTTACTAAGAGAAAAAGAAATTGATGATGTTCTCACGTTCTCATCCTATCATTTATTTGAAAATCTTTTAGAACCATAATTGAAACAGCATTAGGACCTAACTTATTTTCCCATTAGGTTTAGTTCAAAGTTATTCAGTTCATCACAAATTCGTAATTCTCATGATGAATGTAATTTTTAAGGTGGACCTTAAGTGAGGATGTGGGGATTCGAATTTTGATGCTAAGATTAGGGAATTACCTAAAAAGGGTATCCACAGCCGCTTTGCCACAATCACCAGTAGTAAGGTCGTGAACAAGTTGCATGACGTTAAATCCGTGGTAGTGGAGTGTTAAATTAGACCTAGTATTTTTGTTGAGAATTGCAAAGTATGAAAAAGAGATCGAAATCACTCCTGCTTTTTATTGAACAAAAAAAAAGGTGATTATTGATTAATAATTTAAAATTGATATAATGAGTTTTCGAGGCTGATATATATTAGAATGACATGAAACATTTTTGCAATTCATAAATTTAACTAAATTTTATTAACTTTTATTATTCAAAATTGTAGAATATATATATATATATATATTTTACTATGATTAAAAGTTTTCTAAAAATAAAACTCCGAAATATAATAAACGTGCGAATATGAAAGAAAAGAGAACCATCATGTCCCTAATTAATTATAAAGAATTTCTATAATAATATCTCTTATTTTATATTAATGATATAATTATTATTTTCGTCGTTAGATTAAATTTTTAACAACGTGATTTATAACTAGAGCAGTTATATATCGTATATTATAACTTTATAAGATCAAAACTTTCAACCCATTACAAAATAAATCCAATAATTAAAAAGCAATTTTCTACTGATAGTATGTAATAAAAAGTCTTATAATAGAAGGACTTTATTCTTTATATGTCACGATTGTTTTCATCTTTAAATTTAGGTTTTTTTTTTTTTTAATTTGTGGGGTTTTGGTGATTAAATTAAAATAATATCAGTGGGTGGCTGGCATACTTCACGTGATTCATTCCTCCCACTAAACTCGGTTGTTGTTGCCTTATGTCATGGCTGCCAATTCCTCACAAGTCATCCCTCCACTTTTCTAGACAAAACATCAATATCTATATGCTTCTTCTTTTGTCTTTTGTCTTTTGTTTATTTCTTGATAAGTTTTATATCCATTATCGTCACTTCGACAGGCCCTTGTATATTTTCTTTTTATTTGTTTACTTAAAAAAAAGTATTAAAAAAAAAAAAGGGCCTAAACGTCGCGAATCTGGTGAGTTGGAAAGTGGAGGGTCCATTTCCAATTTCAAATCCAAACTCCGCAGAAATCAAACTGTTTAGGAGTACTCTTTATTCATATATATATATATATATGTATATATATAAAACATGTGTAATAACAACACTTTTAAGTAATGATGTTTTGATCAGGATTAAAATGATTGTGTCCTCCTCTAGTCAATGAACTTCATTTTGTGGCAGGCGACTCCCTTAAACCTAATTAATTATATCGCAGATATCATAAGACCAATATCTTTTTAACCTGTTAAAAAGAGTTGAGTACATGAGAATCTCGTTTCAGCTTTTTTTTTTTTTTTTTTTTTTCAATTTATAGTTTTATTTTAAAGACTACAAGAATAATAGAATATATCATTTGAATTTAGAAGAATGCAATTCATCGCTACTAAACCTTTTCGGATTGAAAAACAAAGAGATAAGGCAAAAATACTTTCAAATAGTTTCTGAAAAGGGGTTTTTTTTTTTTAATAAAAAAAATTATTACGTTTTTTTTTTATATTAAAAGATATTTTCCTACAAAATCATTCGGGGTGATAGATAAGCATTAAGAAAACAATATACTTTTAAAGTTTCAATTCTTTTAAAACTTGTTTGTTTCGTTTAAACTTTATTTTAAACTAAATTGTACTTTTTTCATAATTGTTTTTGTTTTTTTCTGAAAAAGTTTTTTGTTTTTTTCTGAAAATTTTTTTGTTTTTTCTGAAAAATTACTATTGAAACTTAAAAATCTTAAACTAAACTCATTCACCAAACACCCCTTTATAGTATATAAAAATAATTGAGGTATTTCTTTTTTGTTCCTTTTTCAATTAAAAAATTGTGCAAGGGGTGAAATTACATCTATTCTCAAATCAAAAAGAAACTTCTCCAGTTTCAAAAATAAATTAATAAATTTCAAAAAGGTTAAAATTATGAGGAATACTTATCGTAACAGCTAAAATTTATCACCTTCTCACAGCCCAAAGAATCAGTGAGCAATTTTGATGGCAAAATTAGTGGTGAAGCTATATTTAGAGGGATACGTGCCCTCACTCAGATTTTGAAAATTAAATTTTTACCCTCTATTTATATATTTTTTTTTTAGTAATGTCACAGTTTCTAAGAAAAATTAGATTTGTATCTACACTCATATTGTGAAAGTTAAAATTATTTCTTATGATTTTTTTTAAAAAAAAAACTTAATAATATCCCATTTTATGAACGAAAATTATATTTACACCCCACTGAAAAATTAACAAATAAAAAATAATAGTATTCATATTTAACTTAAAATTATCTCTATTTTTTTTTTAATATCACCATTTACCATCATTGAAAAATTTTTCTGCCTCCGTCACGGAGTAAAATAAACTTGTGTCCACTCAATTTTAAAGCCACTTTGGTCTCTAATGTTAATCTTATAAACATCAGGGACGTCCTCATCTTCTCTTCAATCATTATCAATGATATATCCCCACATGTTGCTTTGCCTTGTTATCTGCCACTCAAGGAAACGCGGGAAAATTGCAAATGACGAGTAAATCCATAACCTTGCCGACATTAATTCTTACCTTGGTTTGAGGCCAAATGCCAAATATAGTTTCAAGTATGCAAGGCCAAGTAAAGGACAACAAATATATATATATATATATGAACACATCAACATGCACACACAAACAACTTCCCACTGGACAGATCAACCTCAAGAGTCTTCAGGAGGAGAAATCGGATAGACCCATAAGTAGACCGCACTAAGTTATAACTTTCACGTAATTACTAACTGAAAGAAAACTTATGAATACTTATAAGCCACTCAAGTTCCTCACTCCCGCCGACGTTAGACTCAGCTACCTAAAGCCCTATTAGGTTAAACTGCTAGATATTCCTCAAATTTCTATGGATTGGATTCTATTGAACGTTAGATGCTTGTAGATTGAAAGCCCTATTTCTTTGTTAATGAAAATAATAGTATATAACATAACAAAAATAAGTATCTAATACAAATAATTTATAATTCATGTTTCATGTAAGAACTACGTCTTCATATGTATTGGTGTTTACAATCATTAAAAAGAAAATTATAAAGAAAATACATATTTTATACTCAATTTATTTCTACCTCATAATCTCCTTCGCAAAACCATCTCCCATTATAATATTGTAGTTGGGGAAATATATGTGTGAAAACTATATACTTGCCTACTTTAAATATATATACATATATATATATATATATATATATATAAAAGACCACCACATGTTTCTCGCCACGAATATCACTGTCAGAAAACTAAAACTCAACCAAAATAATTTATTTACAATCACTTTTCTTTTTCTTTTTCTTTTTTCACTTCCAAAGATGCATAACTTAATCAGTTTAAGAGAGTTATATTAGGCAAAATAAGGTTCAATGCCTTATTATAAATTCTGATGCATTTTAAAAAATGTTTAAAATTGGATTGTGTGTTAACTCTATATTAGCGATAGCAATAAAATCATTAAAAAACAAACAAACAAGTATGTGAAAGATTTACAATAGTTTACGTTCACTTTCACTTGTTATTGTAATTTACTGATGATGAAAAAACTTATCATGAGAAAACCGAGCACGATTCAATCTCTATGTGCTTTTCTCTAACATCTGATAACCCTAAAATAAGAAAAAATTAGAACAACTGAAATTATAATAATAAAGTCCCCAAAATACTCTAAATAAAAACTTGATCCGAGGTTGATCAGCTTGTTGTTCTGTATCGGGATAATAATTAGACTTTATGACTAAATAATTTTCTAATTCAAAAAATCTGTTGACACTTTCCCCAGACAAAATATCAACGGCAAATGGGGCTTTAATTATTAGCTTCAATATTCAGCGAGTTGCGAAGGATTTTAGTTGTTCATATTCTAGCAACCTTGCGGTTAGATTCTATAAATTAAATGTCAAGAAATGTTCTTGGATCTTGTGATTCGGTAGTCCAAATAATCTGCTAGTGAATAATTGGTGTTGAGAAATTAACTCCGAATTGCATGCTCACTCTATTGACTTATAATTTGCCTCGTGTTTTTTTTTTTTTTTTTTTTACCTTGAGAAAATAATTCGTACAGTGAATATCTACTTTCTTTCTAATATGTGTATTATGAATAAATAATCCTCTTCCTACTTTAAAAGAGCACACGATTTTTTTCTTAATGATAAAGGCTAAATACCGCAGGAATTGTCAGGACGATAAAATTATGAGAAAATTTTTTTTTTTCATATATATTTTGTAATAATCTATTCTTTATTTTTCTTTTTTCTTTTTTCTTTTTTTCAATATAGAATTTAAAAGGTAAATTTGAACCTATATAAGAGCGAAAACATGTGTGAGAGAGACGCATAACTGGATTTGGGGGCTCGATGGAGTTTTTAACCTAGGTTTAGAAAACTGGCGAGGAAACCTTTTCTAGTCGGTTGCCTGAGAAACCGAAGAGCGTCAACCAACATGTCTATCTCGTCGGTTGCTCAGTAACAACGAACGACGATGAATGCCTTCGACATCGGTCAACGTGAAAACCAAAGAGAAAGGGGTGACGACTGATTAAAGGGCAATCTTATGCATCAAATTATTATTACTAATTTTTTCATTTTAAACAAATCACCTGGGCCATTTCGTTAGTATCACGCAAAGAGATTTACATAAAAGTAGTTTTTAAACATTCATAAAGTTAAAGGATTCAATATTAATCACTTTTGAAGAAATTACGAAATTTTATAAAATGCATCGTGCTAAAATATATATATAGACAATAATTATTTTATTTTGTGGAACATTGTAGAGCAAAAAATGTGGACAGAGATCTTTGTTACCCCTAATCATCTTTGTCACATAAAGCGGACAAAGAGGACACACCTTTCAGTCTCTCTACGTTTTTGTTCGATCAATTTTTGCTACATGATGCCATCACTTTCTTACGGCTTTAACTTCCACACACACCAAAAATAATAATAATAATAATAATCCAAAATCGCTTTCACATGGCTCACCTTTGGTATAAGATTCTCGATTTCCGTATCCAAACGAAGGAGCTCTATTGGACCATGAATACTTTACTTTTGGTTGTTAATTTTAAGTTTTTACAGTCAACAAACCTGCGTTTTAGCTTCCTTTTCTGTCAAGTTATTTTGTATAATGTTTTCATTTCAGAACTTTAATAAATTAAGTTTATCCCAATGTTTTTTTTTTCCTTTAATTTTTCAGGTTCTCAAATTAGCGTAATAGCTTTGGTCAAAAGAAGCTTATAGCCAGAGAATCGAGATATATCCTTTTAACAGACCCATCTCTTTTAAATTTCATGTAGACTATGGTGATTTTTATTTTTTGAGGATATTTAACGTGAAAACCTGGGCTGTATTATTCGATTTATAATGCTTGGAATTACAGTGCATAGATCCTTAATGACATTCAGTGGGATTGAGGTGACGAACTCCTTGTCAAAAAATGGGGCCCGAGCTTCAACGACTATTATTGTTAGCTTCTGAAGTGGCTGTTTGGAAATGCTCAGAAAAATATGCTAATGTCAGTTGTACCCTTTATCGGACTTCTCGGCCTTTTAGTTGTCGAAGGAAAAAAAGAAAAAAGAAAAAAGATAATTGAACATATAGCAAAATCCTAGTAGTGCAATTGTATTTGATAATCATATATAAGCCGTCTTAATTGGTACTAAATTCCTACAAATGTGGGTTTACAAATTATATATCCTTATTATTACGTAAATATCTCTTCACTTTCCCCTAATTATAAGTTTGCTACTCTAATTCTTGACTTATTACATTTTTTTTTATTTTTTATTTTTTGCAAAAGTTTCGCCACCGTAATCTATTTAATCCAAAAAAGCATAATTTGAAAAAAAAAAAATTCGAAAATCATATTTTCTCAATTTGTGACTTGAAGATCGTATCATTATGATAACAAATAGTTAAGCCTGATTCGTATCATTACATAAAACGTTAACATTGTGAGTCTGTCATTAAAAATGCAGAAAGTACTGTAATAATAATGACACTCCATTTGGCTCACAAGTTTAAACTTAAATTTTTCATCTCAGTTTTTGTCTTTTTCTGAAAGTCAACAAAAATTATGATTAGTTTTTAAAAAATCAATCAACTCTAACTTAAAAATTTCAACTCTAATTGTTTTACCAAACGCACACTGAAATTGCACGTATACATGAAAATATTGTACTATAATTTGGACTTGCACAAGGCACGGTGCTTTACGTGACTAATTTGGTTGGTTTTGCTTGAGGACAATTACTACACGTGACTTGTCCTGAGAATTAACGACAATCTGGCTATATTTTCAACCTACGTACAAGATGATGTATTTTAAGCGATAATATAGAGAACAATATTTCCGACGTTGGAGATATATTCAGTGTTTGTTTGTTTTTTTATTTTTTTGAAGACAGAAGAGGATCAAGATCAAAGATATGAAATTGAGATGATCCTGATCGTGGAACTTCAACAGTTATCAGCCTAAAATTAAAGTAGTTAATCAACTTAATACTACTTGTGTCAAAGAACAAACTCTTGCGTGCAGTTCGGTGCCGGCTCAAGGGCAAGGCAAGTTAGGCCCTCCGTCACATGTTATTTATTTATTTATTTTGCTGGAAAAGTTTCAATAATAAAGGCAAGCACAAGGCCTGCCCGTTCGACCAGAGCCAAAAAAAAAAAAAAAAAAAGAATTACATAAAAACAAGAGGAACGGACCCTTCCTCCCTCACAAACGGACTAAGATTATGCGCGATGACATTTCCCTTCCTCCCTCGAAAACGGACTAAGATTATGCGCGATGACATTTCCGATCCTCCTCATCCGAGAGAAAGAGCAAGACTGAAAACCACGATCACAAGCTGCTCCACCTCCACGAGCAAACTCCTCCATCACATTTTAAGCATAAAAGCCCTACTCACTTTTTTAAAATCCAGGTCTCCTTGGCCAGTACTACATAAACATATAATAACGAACTTCAATCTTTTATTTGATTTCCTAGGCCAAAAAAAAAAACAAAAACAAAAACAAAAACAAACAAACAAACCACCCTTATGGAGACATCTAAAAAATTGTAAACTCAAAAACTTAGATTTCTGCATAAATCCTTTGTCCTTTATGGTTTTGTATATTATAACTTTAACATTTTTTATTATAAGTAAAACTAGTAAATCTTATGGATAAAGAAAAACCTCAATTGAATATTACTAGCAAATTATTTTAAAACTAATATCATTAGTGAATGCTTTCGTTTTCCATATAACTTTTTTAATCGGATATTTAAATATTATATACTTTGAACAGGTCTCCAGCTTCTGAACTTTTTCCCCTTAAAGTATCAACTAAATCTGGAGAGGATTTTGAAAGCCAAGAAAAGATTCTCTGAGGCAAATATGTTACTAAAACTTGGATTATTGAATCTAGCTTTTGAAACATCCGTTTAGATCATGTGTCTATTTTCAAAAAGAAAAATTTTATTATGTTAAATAAGAAAGTCTTTTCATTTTAAGATTAGACAGTGTTTGGATGTGTAAAAAAAAAAATTTTAAACAAAAAGTTATTTAGAATGAGAATAAATGGTTGAGAATGGTGCATTGCGAGAAAATTCTAAAATATTCATTTTATTTTTCTAAAAGGGTACTATACAAAATAAGTTTGAAAACGAGATAGTTTTTCTTTTTCAATATAAGAAAATGATTTTTTAAAAAAAGTTGGAAAAAAAAACCTTTTTGGAAAAACTGGTCCTCTCATCCAAAAGAGGGTTAAACGTTTAGAATCCTAGTATTATGTGTATATACGTACATACATATATATATATATATATGACACACAAATCACTTATATAGGTAATTATTGGAGGCTAATTCTAAATTTTTCCAATCATCTTCAGCAGGTCCTGGATTAATTGCCCTTTTTTTTCCCTAAAAAATGCTATAAAAAACTGTAGAAAAATAAAATATTCTTTCTATTATTTTTTCTATCGACTTTTTTTTTCTTTGACTCACTAGACAGTGTAAGCTACTAGACGATGCTCAAAAATCTTGTCCCATGTGGCCGTACAAAGAAAGATGCTTACCAAGTGGTCCGCCAATGAAGGCTTTTCTGCCGCTAAAACCTTATCTTCTTCTCTCCTCTTTGTTTTTCTTTTTTTTTTTTTAATAATAATTTTTGTTAAATATGTGATAGATATGAGAAATGATAACGATCATATTGCACAAGGATCACGTGAGCAGTAAATCAAAGTCGAATAGGAGATGACTGAGAAAGAACACACTGACTACAATGCCAAGAGTTAATAACGTTGTACCATTTTCAACGTCTCTAGACAAGGATTCCGGCTATTCCGATTGTCCATTTCGAATCCCTAATTGTGAACGAGGTGGTCCTAACATGAAATATTTCAAGATTCGCGTGTTTTGTGATTAGAAGTAATACAATCGATATTGTTCTTAACGTTGTTCTATTTTTATGTGGATCCAAATTATGATAAAATGTCATTGTGCGAGTGGTGCTAGATTTGTTGATGTTTTGCTTTGTTTGTTTTGGATGGATCCTATACATAGACAAAACAAAAACAAAAACAAAAACAAAAACAAAAAAAAACTTGATCTAACACATCCAACTAAACGCCTTTCAACAACTTGTTGTTTTTCGTCGACTCGCTGTTTTTTTTTTTTTTTTTTGACGTATTTCAGCGATATGGCCATAAGCAAACTTTGTTTATAAGTCTACGAATGCAAACTTTTTTTGAAGTTTTTTCTTTTTTTTTTTTTTTTTTGGGTTAAGGCTCTGTTAGTGTTGTATTTGGTTATTATTATTTTCATGTACTATTTCTATTCTTTTACGTTCCATTTCCATGAAATCACCTCCTATATTGAAATTAAAATATTATTGTTGTTGTTTTTTTTTTCCCTGAAAAAAAAAATTATAATTTTACTCTCACACCTGATGATTCTTAAAAGCAGAAAACAATAATTGCTTTGAAACAGGATTTCTCGGTTTAATGAGTTGCCGAGGCCCACTAACAATATGGTTTATCAAATATTGTCTTGCGGATTGTTTGGAGTTTACCTACATAAACAACGTAATTAGCATCTAATTGAGATTTGTAATTTCATAAATATGACGTATTCACATGAATTCTTGTTCATCATCTAGAGAAAAACATCTTCTTGGCCAAAAATGTTTGATTGGTAACTAAAAAAAAATTCGAATGTTTTGTAATGATGTTCAATGCAATATTCAAAAAATCAAATATCAAGAATTTGTGAAATGAAATGAAATAAATAATATTCCAAGTTTTGCCATAGTTAATAAAGTCCTTAGAGGGAACTTTTGAATGATCTCTTTTAAGATTGAGAACAACGCATACTGTAAGTTTTTAATACGAAAATTCAAGATATAAAAAACCGTAAAATAATTAATCTAACAATTAAACAAGAGTTTATGTTGATAATAATTTAAAAAAAAAAAAAACCGCTCTTACAATAAAAATTCCCCTATTCTTTTTTAAATTAAGGTTTAACTTACAACAACTTAGAAGGCTGATTTTGCTTTTTTTCCTTTCTAGAAAAGATTGTGCTCAAGGACCACATAAGTTGGATTCTTGGGTGCGAAAAATATCAGTTGACAATGAGTGGCCTCACTCTCTTTGTCCCAAAAATATAAAAAAACGTGCCTAGCCATGTCTAAAATTTCATGACGCTAGCTACAAGGATAATAATGTTCAGACAACTCGACAAATTGTGATGGGCTAGAAGGAGAGCTTGCTATTATTCGCTTGTAGACTTCACTTGGGGACACATAAGTTGGCCCTCTATTTTGGAGATTTCCCTTGCCAATTGCTTTAAAAATAAATAAATAAATAAATAATAAATAAAACAAAGTTTGTGTTTGGTTTGTTAGTTAGTGATGAAATTTTTTAATTTGAGTCGATTGACTTTTTAAAAACTAATTATAATTTTTGTTGACTTTTCAAAAAAAAACAAAAAAAAATAAAATAAAATCTGAGATGAAAAAGTATAGTTTAATTGTATTTGACTTGAAATGTCTATATGTGTTTGATCATTTTTCGTGGGCATATGTCCAATTAAGACATCATGGTCTGTGGCATATCTGATGAAAAATACATTTCCCTTCTTTATCTATACATCTATGCAATGTACAGAAAAGAGAAAAAATTTTACTATTTTCGTCCAAAAAACATGTTTTGGTTGGAACGTCCCTTTTTTTTTCTTTTTTCTTTTTTTTTTTTCTCTTTTTCTGGTGACTGACTTGTGCAGGAGGTGGGGAGAGGGGAGGGATGCAAGAGGAAAGAAAAAAAGAGGGGGGGGGGGGGGGGGGGGGTTGGGGATTGTGGATGGGCCACTTTGTTGCTTTTGTTTTTGTTTTTGTTTTTGTTTTTGTTTCTTTGTTTCTTTGTTTCTTGTTTTTGCTTCTCTTTTCCAGAGAGTGCGCGTGAGGGAGAGAGAGAGAGAAAGACCTTTTTTTTATTTTTATTTTTTGCTTCTCTTTTTGAGGGAGTGATTTTTTTTTTCTTTTAATTCTATTGGGAAAGAGAGAGAGAGAGAGGGAAGGGGAAAATGTGGAATCCATAAGGTGAGAGAGAAAAAAATATATATTTTTTTTTAAAAGTGAGGGAAAAGATTATTTAAATGCTTTTGCGTTATAACTAAATAATAAATATCATATAACATTTATAAAATAGCTATAATTATATTATAAAGACGAGTTATTTTTTGACATTATTTAAAAATTTGATCATTTTATTTTGGTTTTTTGTGTAAATTTTTTTTTTTTTTGAGTTGCTTAACTCCTCTTTTGTTTTATTTTTTCTCTCAAAAAGTTTTACATATTTAATATTCGTTTGATTTTTTCAATTTGTCCCAATGTGAAATAATTTTTTTTCAAATATGTCTCAACAATTTTTTTTCCTTACAATTTGAAAAAATTGTTATGTTCCCTTTTAATCACTGATTACTTGATTAAATTAAACTCTTTATGAGACAATAAATAAATTAAGAAAAAATATTTAATTTTTTCAAAAAATTTAACTTACACTATTTTTTTATTATAAAAAAAATTAACATTTGTATTCTTTCAAAAAAAAAATCATCATATTGAATCCACCACGTGCTTAAAAACTAATACATATTAGTAAAAAAAAAAAAATTTGTTAGGTTCCACTAGGACCACAACATCTCAAATCACTAATCACTACTTTGTACGTTTTAGAAGAGCAATCATGTTCTCCTGACTAAAGTTGAATTTAGGGTTGGGTGGATCCTAAAATTGAAACGTTCCGATTTATCAAAATTAAGATTAAGGGTGTGTTTGGTTCGTCATCTCATTTCAACTCAAACTGTATTTTGTTTTGTCTTTTTTTCAAAAAGTTTTTGTCTTTTTCCCAAAAAGTTTTTTGTCTTTTCTGAAAATTCAAAAAAATTTACTATTACAACTAAAATATTTCAACTCAAACTAACCAACCAAACAAACCCTAACATTTTTATTTCAGAAAAACCACTATTTTATTGGATTCTTTATGTATATATATATATATGTTCAAGTGATTGATTTTATTTGACATCGAAATCATGACAACTCCGTACTTGTTCTTTACATTGCTTACACGGAAGTTTAATATATAGAAAATAAAAAATTAAAAACAGTAGATTTTAGGTGTTCTCTGTATGCAAAACATATTCATCATGAAATGTATCCATTGAAATATAAACAGGAAGTTACATCTTGAAATATATCTACAATTATTGCGAATTTATCCTATCCATAGCTCAAAGGACACATACACACACAGATATATATATATATATATATATACTAGTTTAACGCCCGTGTGAATAATAAATTATTTAAAAGATATAAGAATTTAAAGAGAAAATACAAAAAAAGAAAAGAAAAAGTATAGAATGAAAAAATAAGAAAAAGAAAGAAAAAATTGAAACTCCATGCAAAACTTAAAAAACAAAAACTGAAACTTCTTAACTAAATTTCAAAAAATTTTAGACAAAATCCTTTTTAACCAAAGTAATAAAAAAAATATAAGAATTTAATGAGAAAATTAAAAAAAAAGTACAAACAAAACATAAAAAGATTTGAAACTTAAAAAAAAAAAAACCCAAAACTCCAAAAAAAATTTAGAATCAACCTTTTTTTAATCAAATTAAAAAATAATAAAGAAACTCAAAATTAAAAAAAAAAAACTCCATAAATTAAGAAGGACATAATGAAAAGACGACATAAGAAGAAAAAGAAAGATGAAAGTATTTTTAAATATGTTAAAAAATCACATCGAAATGTTCTTACGAAACTTTAAAGAAAAAACTCTAAAAAAAATACATTCTTACTTTTATTATTGATGATAGACACAAATTTGTTATTGAATAGATATACAGAAGATTATGTTTTTATATGTGTATGTGTATATATGTAATGAGAAATAAAAAAGATAAAATAAATTAAAAAGAGAGAGAGATAAAAGAAGAAAAAAAGCATAAAAGCATAAAAGATAAGTGAAAAGAAAAATAATGAGTCGACATATATATATCTTTTATATATGTTAACAAATGTAACCAGAGATGAAAAAGATAAAAGAAATAAAAATGATAAAAACAAAAAAAGAGAAGTTGAAAAGACAAAAAAAGGTTGATACATGACAAAAGAATAAGAAAATATTATTGATTATATATATATAATCTTGTTATATATATACATATATGCACACACAAAATATCTAAGGAAAAGCAAACCAAAAAAAAAAATAAAGTGTCATGGACCCAGCACTAAGTGAAGAAAAAAGATTCGGGTAAGGCGACCTACAAAATAATTCCAAATATCAATAATAATGTCCCATCAGGATTGTTAATCTATTCAGTGATTTAATATATATATATATATATATACACACATATATAGGTATATGTGAACCACTCAAAAATAAAATTACATGTTGAACAGTAATTGATAGATTTTTTTTTAAAATAAAAGGATCTAAAGTGGTTTCATTTTTTTTTTTTTTTTTTTTATGTTTTCAATTTTACATATACGAATCATTTTTCTTTAGGTAAGATAGGAAGACAGATTTTTTATATTAGTTTTTCTCAATCGATCACCCAAAATCTATCATATCATCATCAAATTATATTTCAACAGTTGAAGTTGGAACAAGACATAAGGGGAGACAACGGGAGTCGAACCCAAATGAACAAAGGGAAGAAGGTAGCAAAATCACCTATTCTTACCAACTCATTCACCCTTAAAGGTGTGATCATTAATTGAAAGTTCGATCTTTACCACTAGGTATGAATGGTGAGAACTTTTTTTTTTTTTTTTTTTTTTTTTTTATAAATATACAGAGGGAGAACTTTAAACTTTAAGGTATAATGTTATAATTTTCTTTATTTTTCTTAACCCTGTTCAGTGAAAGTTTCTTATCTTAAAGTTCAACACGACTATTGATGGATTCTTTAAATATAAAAAAAAAAAAAAAAAAAAAAAAGACTACTGATGGGATTTTTTTTTTTTTTTGATAAGTAGACGATTGTTGGGATTGGTTACTACAAAATTTTTCTTTCACTAGTTTTGTTACACTTAATTTAGTTTGTGTTTAATTCGTAATTTTTAAATTAAAATTGATTGTTTTTTTTAAATTAATTCTAATTTTTTTTAAATTTTTTAAAAAGGGATTAAAATAAAAAATATATAATTAAATTAGAATTAAATTAAAATATCAAATAAAACCTTATTTTATAAATACCGTTCATACCATAGGGGTCCCAATTGTAAAACCCTTCTTTTTCTTGCTTCCGATCTTTATAGTTCACCCCTTTTTCTTGGACCACTCCCTCTTGCAAAATCCTCCTTTTTCTTGCTTTCGACTTTATTGTTCACCCTTTTTTCTTGGACCACTCAAATTGTTTTTCTCTAAAGTTTTCTTTTTTATTTTTCAAAAAAAAAAAAAAGACGCTATGAATTAATCTTGTTTTCATCAATCCCTCGTACTACATGTATATCTATACATCTATACAATATACAGAAACGAGAAAAATTTTTACTGTTTTCGTGCAAAACGCACGTAAGGAGGGAAGAGAAAGAGAAAGAGAGGGAGAGAGGTTAGTTGGGTGGAGACCGTGGAGTGCTTTTTTTGGAATTTTTTTTTCTTTTGTTGGAGGGGAAGGGAGGAAGAGAGAGAGTGTAGATGAAGTGAGAGAGAGAAGAGAAAAAAAAAAAAAGATTTTTTCTTAATAAAAAGATTTATTCATATCTATAAATATATATATATATATATATAGAAGTGTCAATAATTGACATTGTTAAGCGTTTAGACCAAAATGTTTTCTATTTAATTTTTAGTTTTTAAATTTTTTTTTTGTTTTCAGCCTAATTTTTTTTTATTAATTTAGTCCTTTTTAATATTGTGATTTTTTTTTAATTTCAGTCCTTTAATCTTTTTTGTACTTTTTTTTCATGTTTCTCCTTTTTTACTTTAAGGTCCTTTGTTTTTTTTTTTTTTTTTGTGGATTTATTTTTTCAACTTATTATTTTAATTTTTTTACTATTTAGATAAATTTTCTCAAATATGTGTATATATGCGTAGAACATAAAACTCAAAATGAGCTGCTGTTTACCCTCTATTGTTCACCCTTTTCGTCCAAAATGAAACGTTTTGGAGGAAACACTTTTTTATTTTTTTGGTTCATTAATTTTCTTTTTTTTTTCTTTTGGCCCAAATTTTTTTTATTTTATCGTTTTAGTCCTTTTTTGTATTGATCTATTTTTAACATTTTAGTCATTTTATCTTTTTGGTATTTTCTTCATGCTTCTTTTTTTTATTTTATTTTCAGGTACTTTATTGATTTTTTTGTCTATTTTTTACTTATATATTTTTTCCTATTTAGATAAATTTTCTCAAATATGTCCAATCACGTGCATCACATATATTTTTAAACTAGTACTATGAGAAGTAAGAACTCTTGTATAGTTCAAAGTTGCTTTTTTTTTTTTTTTTTTAAATCTTTTGGCCCAATTTTTTTATTTTATCATTTTAGTCCTTTTTTGTATTGGTCTATTTTTAACATTTTAATCCTTTTATCTTTTTGTCTTTTTTCATGCTTCCTATTTTCATTTTATTTTCAGGTAATTTATCGATTTTTTTTTTGTCTATTTTTTCTTATTTAGATAAATTTTCTCAAGTATGTCCAATCATGTGCATCGTACATGTTTTTAAACTAGTACTATGAGAAGTAAGAACTCTTGTATAGTTCTAACCCAAAAAAAAAAAAAAAGAAGAAGAACTCTTGTATAGTGTTCATGACAAAAATCTTGAGATTTGGCACGAGTCTATCCCATTTTTTGCTCTCGAGTTAACCAAAAGAAAAAGAGGTTAGTAGAATTGAGTTCTACTGCAATAAAATAATTTGTAATTTTTAAAATTCAATAGAGTCGGATGAAAATATACAAAATCAATGAAAGTGAAACTGAGTAGAAAAACTCATTAGATTCTATTGAGATTGCCATATCCAACAAGTTTTATACCATATGCGTCCTCAACCATAAACCTGAGAATCATTTTGTCGTTTTCTTTTTCTTTTGTCTTATCTCCTGTCGTGTATGTTTGTTTGCACGTTTATGATAGCACGTTTCTATTACTATTTTCATGTATGACAATTAATCGTTTTATTATTCTTCTTTTTTTTTTTTTTAACTTATTTTTGAAAATTAACAAAACAAAAAGGTCATAAATGACATACAGGAAAATTGTCTATATTATTAATTGGCAGGATCTCTGAAACAGTTTTCCTTTTGATCTCTCCCTCTCTCTTCTTTTTATTTATTTATTTTTTTTCTTTTTGAATGACAATTATGATTGCAATTATGTGCATATAGTCACATTGGATGTCGATTCGAGAAACGACAAAAGCGGTAGAGGACAAGAAATCCTGTTTGATTCTAGAAGAAAAAAAATTTTTAAAAAAAAAGCTAAAAAATAAAAAATAAATCATGTTAGAAAAACTTGATGCATTTGGAATAACATCAATTACAGAGTTGAATGTTGATTCTCCAATCCCCATATATACATACATATATATATATATATTCCCTTGGAATTTCTGATCGATTAAACTTAAAAATAAGAAAATAAATAATATTAAATATCAGTAAAACCAGCGCAATCCAAATTTAAGCATTCTGAAAATGAGATCTTTGTGCATGAATTTATAGTTACTAAGAAGAGAAATCACACTATATGACGTGTTTAATTATAAGAGTGAAATCGAAATACAACAATCTTTTAAAAATATTTTATTTGTAAATGTTTTTGAGTAACTTTTTTTTTTTTTAATTTTTATCTTTGAAAATCAATTTTTCCAGATAAGATGTAAATTAATGCTATTTAAAGAGGTAATTATATTATTGTTTCAACTATTGAGCTTGAAAGGTTGATAACCTCGTCAAATATTCAAACTTTCTAACAATCAAAATTTGACTGAGTTAAAAATATGGATAGTTAATGTAATATAATAGTAAATTGTTATAAAAACGTCGATATTAAACATTTAATAATGTTATTATTAATTCAATAAATTCTTGGAGAGAGCGCTTGAATGACACAAATGTAAAAATCATTACATCAAAATAATATTAAAAATTAATAATAGATCAATATGACACAAAATTAAACTAAAATTAAGTAAATTATGTTTCATGTTGGTTAAAAATAAATAATTTATATAATGTTGGTCAATAAATGAAAAAAAATATAGTTATTTATATAATTTTCTCTAAATTTTTTTTAATGATTTGTTCTAAATATTAAGGGGAAAAAATACGAGTACATAGAGGACACGTGCCTTAGGCACGTGATCCATACTAGTATCTCTAATCACTCCAAAATGAGACAAATTGAGCATTCAAAAATGGATCTGAAAATGTGGTTGGCAAGCTGAGAGACATACCACAAGCCCAAGACTAATGACGAACACACTGTCTAGCCCACGAATAGCTTTAAGCCCAGGCCCACTACTCAGAAATGTTAAAAATGCTATTTACTTCTGTCTCCCTAAACTGCTTGACCGGATATGGGAATTTAAATTCTGTATCTTTGTTAAAATCAAATATGATATTATCAGCCGGTTATATTTGCAATCATATCTAAATGTCTTTAGTTGTTTGTTTAGAAAATGACAAGAGTATTTATTGATTGAAATATATTAATTGAAAAGGTTAGTTTTGTGAAGATTTATAGGAATTAATTCTCGTTTCCCATTCCGTTTTAATCTATTTTTAAATATTTTTCTATAATATATTATATCATAAAAATTTCAATTAATTTTTTGAATTGAGGCTAAGAGAGGTAGAGAGAGCTTCCTTTTTAAAGTTTTGTTTTGTTTTTTGTTTTTTTGTTTGTTTTTTAAGTTTTGGATGAATTTAAAAAAATCTTATCAAGATGTTAATTACTAATTTTAGTATTTTATCCATAAAATTAATAAACTCTTCTCAAGATGTTAATTACTAATTTTAGTTTTTCATCTATAAAATTTATTATTTTTGATTTTTTAACTCGGAAAAACTATGAATAGTTTTTTTTTTAAACTAAAAAATAATGAAACTAAAAGAATAACAATTTTACTATTGATAATTGATTCATTAATGTTCAAAATCGTACATATTATTAAGAAGTCTATTTAATTTATCTTTATAATGTTATGACGTTATAATTATTTTAACATAATGATTTTTAATAATTCTATTCAACTTAGTCCAATCCTGCAAACTATCAATTATAAGATAAGATTCAACAAAATTCTATTTTATTAATTAGTCTAGTCCTGATCCTATTATCTTATGCAGCTAGACGTACCAAACATGGTCAAGAAGCATAATTAGTGGGGGAAATTTTATTAATGGTTGCAAAGAAGAAAAAGCTTACATTTGATTTAATTATGGAAAATTACATTTACTAGATCATTGTTCTAAAAATGCTTAAAGTAAATACTATGTTTTATAAATATTTGAGACAAATAGTATATTTATGGTAAATTGCTTATTTACGAGATTTTTTTAAAGATAATTTTATCACAAATAAATTATTTATCATAATTATGATATTTACTTTAAACATTTTATTTACAAGAATATTCTTAAGATAATTTTATTGCAAATAAACCATTGTAAATAGATTATTTACCGTAAACTATCACCTAAAAAGTATTATACATGCAACTTTATCTATTGTTCAAGTAGGGGTTCGAAAATGAGATTATAGAGTGTCTAACTTTGAGTGCTTAAGATTGCATCTCAAGTGCAATATTAAAATGTTTTGTCAATGATAAATAATGATAAATTTTGGTATTTTGATAAAAAAAAGTACTCCACAATATAGTGCTATCTTTGGTGTCAGATTTAGCATACGTTAAGCTTTGTGATAAATTTGTCACAAGGTAACATTACATTTTACTCTTCTTGATTGTTGTATTGAATTTTTCATGTAATTTAACACAATATTTTCATTTTTAATTAATTTAAATACGAAAGCATAATATTGATGACAAAAAAATTAAAATAGCATTAGAAAAAACATTATATATTAGAGTATATAAGATAATGTTATTTTTCACACTTTTTTATAACAAATATAGTATTGCTATAAATAAATACATATACATAGGAGATGATCTAAGTTAGGAAAATATATTTCTTAAATGAAGTCACCCAAATTTGTGTGTTTGTAGATAAGAATCACGTAAATATCTTGCAATATATAGAATTTAATGGAAATACAATCCGGGAAATTTGGGGGAAAAAAATTCATATAACTAAGTATAATTCTTTTTTATACAACTGAATTGACATTTAAAAATTGGGGTTCCTCGTCCTCTCGACCCTCATGATTAGCAAAAACATTAATTTATAATAATAATAATGATAATAGCTTTTCTTTTAGTAAAAAGAAATTTCATTCAAAGACAACCTGGCAAATTAAAATGTACAAAAGATCCACGCACAAGAGGAATAAAATCTCGAAAAACATTGCAAGAAATAGTAAAAGCAAAACTAGCTAAGTAATAGGCTATACCATTTTCTTGACGGGATACGTAGCTTGTAGTGCCATTAATAGCTTGGGACATAAAGTCCTGAATATCCCAATGACACATTTGATTCCAAAACTCTGGTTAGAGGGCTTGAAATAGCTCTAACCACGTTGGAAATATCTAATTCAAGAATCCACCTGCTAAAACCACAGAGAGATTTGAATAATTAATTGAGCATATTGTAAATCCGAAAATGAGTGTGAAATAGGCCTACAACCTTAACATGATAGTAAATTGGCAGGCCCGCATATTTCTTGGAATATTTCATACATGAAATTTCAGAAAATTACAGAAAAAAGAAAGGTGAAATGATTTCCTTTTTCTAGAGCACATCTCTATATGCTCAGTTAATAACAATTTTAGTTTTTTCCACCTCTAATTAAATAATATAGTAAAGAATCCAAGTAAGAATGCATAAAATATAAACATGCCTATTTGAGGGTCTTTTACAATTTTCTCTAAAAAATAGTCCATGCCTAACCTAGTCCAGATGTTAAGGTCGGGGCCAAACTAATCTCGGATATCTATATAAGTTGGGTTGCCTGTCAAAAAGATAAATCACAGACCGATACATCTAACTCTACTCATGTTTACGGCTCCTATATTTTAGAGTAAATTAGGGTCATTTACAACCCCTAAACACCAAAAAAAAAAAAAGGGAAGAAGAATTAAAAAATACAGAAAAAAATGAGTATGTGGTTGGTTACTTGGTTCAGCTCTCACCATCCAATCCCAACCCAGCCGTCGATGGTTGGTAGTAACGGGCGATTGCCACCAAAAACGCATACTTATACAAGTAACCTCTATTTCTTCATTCATTAAGGGGGGAAAAAAACATAGCTCTCTTCATTTAGAGCAAAAAAATCTCTCCCTTAAATGGCGAATTGTCTTGAATTAGAGTGTTTATGTATATTCATATGCAATGAATATGTCAATATCAGTATATGTCACTATGAATATCAGTATATGTCATTATCAGTATATGCCAATATCAGTACTATATTTATAATGAAAAAAATATGAAAATTATATGTTGTAAATCATTATCTTAAGCTTTGTCTACCTTAATATTGTAATATTTCTTTTATCGTTATTATTAAAGTTTTCTAATTCATGAAAAAAAAAATTAGTATTTAAATAATTTAGAGATGACAATATGATAAAGATTAAATGAGAAAATCAATAGATCAATTAACAACAATCCAATGTTAAAATATGCATTTGTTACTCTTTACAGTGAATTTATGATAAAATTGGGCAATTGCTAACCGAAAAAAAGTTCATGTCACTTATAAGCCGCTTAAACTTCGAGATAATTGCTCTAAGAATAGTTTATATAATGGGATTTCTTTCCTTTTTCTTTTTTTTTTTTTTCTCTTTCTTTCTTTCTTTCTTTGAATGTGGGATTTAAGCTTCATATTATAGAATGAATACATGTATAAAATTACTAAGATTACACATGCTATCAAAACTCACAACAGAAGGGGGAAAAAAAAAAGGAGGATTTGAAGCAAAATGTTTAATGGCTTTTACTCACTAAAGCAAATATATCAACAATATAATTAAAGAATATTTACAACAACAAAATTATATATTTAAAGAATGGAATAGTGAAATTTTTATTGGTGAAGTGGAAAAGTTGAGAATTAAAAAATTGAGTTTAAATTAATTTGCTTTTGTGTTTTTATTTTTTTATAAGCATGATTTAGCTCATATATAATTTTTTCTGTCATATGTATCAATTTAATTAATCATAACATGTCAACAAATTGAAAAGATCTTAATTAATTTGACATGATTATTTTTAGTTTTTTTAATGGGAATTTCATTAAATTTAATAAGGAGATACAGACACATAAAACATAACAAATGACCCCTTGTTACTTGAGACAAAACTCTTTAATAAGAACGAATCTATCATTAAAGTCTGATGACACTCAAAGGAAAAAACGTATGCTTGAAGTCCAATAATGGGTATATACTTCAGCATTCTAAAATCGAGCACATGTATAACTCTTTTTGACAAAACCCCAACAATCGGTAGAATATCTCGATCGATTTAGGGTCAAGACTCAGTAATGCTATGGCTGCTACTAACTCCGCAGAGAAGCAATTCTAGCATAACCAAAACAATGCCAAGACTCCGATTTGGTGGACAAATAATTAACGTGGAAGGTGGGGAGACCACCTCCATTATTAGAATTAACAAACTGAAATATGACACCTAATAAAAGGCGGCAAAAACATCGTCATTATTACACACAAAACCACAAACCAAAAAAATAAAAAAATCAATTACATAGAAAGAGTCCTCATCGAAAATAAGATTCATGTCATTGAGAGAAATTGGGTTGTCGAAACTGAGCCGCTACAAAACCTCCCTATCTTGCTCTTTCCCGTTACGCCGATCTTTCTCTAATGGGCTTGTCTCTTTTAAGACTCTTACTATATGATTCTAATATCCATCTCTAAGGCCGAGAAATCAGAGATGGTCTAAAGGTTATCACTAGAATTCGGCCTCAAGGGAAGAAAATTGTTGAAAAACCCAAACTTTTACACGATAGAGAAAGAAGAGAAGAGAGAGAAGGGGAAAGGGTCCCACAACAGCATATATATACACATATATATATTATATTAGTTAATAAGAGATTTTAACTAACATATCCTGACAGAAATAATGGTTATAGAAGTAATCCTTTCAACCACCATCCGCACATACCATGGGTCAAAACCATGAACGAATTTAATTGCAGGGTCATATTCTGTACAGTTTGTTTATTTTTAAAAGTTTATAGGACATATTATTATTAGATCCTTTTTTCCTTTATGGGAAGAAAATTTTTTTTTTTTTGTCATTTCAATATTACTTTTCTCTATTGAAACAAGAACAAAATATTTTGGTAAAGCTGAATGGGTTAAAAAAGAGAAATGTCAAACTCAAAATCGGAGAACAATTAACAATGTACATAAGGCTTTGTTTGCCTTATCATCTCATTTCAATTCAAATTGTACTTTTTTTTGTCTTTTTCTCAAAAAGTTTTTATCTTTTTCTCAAAAAGTTTTTTGTCTTTTCTAAAAATTTAAAAAAATTTACTATTACAACTAAAATATTTCAACTTAAATTAACCAACCAAACGGACTCTAAGAAAAGCAAAATAAATTGTACACTAATGTAAAGGCAATTTGGCAACATTCATGGTTATAAGCATCGTTTGACGGTAATTATATATTTGATTCTAGTACTTCACAATTTTAATGTAAAAGTTTTGATCCAATTAATATGTTGTGGTTACTTTAGATATATGATGGTTTATGTTAAACTAGACTAAGCATTTGTTTAGATCACTTATTGCATTAGGAATGTTTTTTTAATTTGAATGTTTGTATTTAAATGTAGAATTGAATTGTGTATTCAAATAAACTTGTGTTTAAATAGTTTTTATTAAAAATAATATTTAAATAGTGTAAATATGAAAAAATGAGTATGGTACGAATTTTAGAAAAGTAAAAATTTAAGATTTATATTTGAGTTAAATAATTGTGAAATAGTAAAACATTTAAATGCTTACACTTCTAATAGTTGTGCAATCCAAATACATATTAAAATACAAATTTACGTTTAAATCAAATACCAAATAAAATATGTCATCTAAACAAATAATAACTTTTCTAATAGAATTGGATTAGATGTTTTTCACTGTATTGACTGCTCTAAAGATTTATTTCATTGGCAATAAGCATACCCATTTTTTTCACCAAAAAGCATACCCTTTTTTTAACCCCAAAAAAAAAAAAAAAAATATATATATATATATATAAAACAAAAAAAGTTGGCAACAAACCACAGACGACAACAAACACCAAAGGGTACCAAACGTAGACGGCCTCCTCTCTTTTTTCTTTTTGTTTAATTTTTATAAATAGCTCTTCAACCATATATTTCATCTCACGTCGGTCTTAATTTTTGATTTCACATCTCCCATTCCTTTTGAACGTTTTTACTTATACTCTAGCGGTTGTCTATCAATATTTGTATAAAAATTAGACGGATAATTAAATATACTCTGATAACATGAGCTTTATTTATAGATAAAATCCTAATTAAATATTTATTGGAAGAAAATTATACCTAAATTAGAAATAATCATATTTTAAAAGGAAAACTGTAATTTTTTTTTTGGCTAAGATGAAAGAAAAAAAAAATTTCAATCAAATACATAAAATGTCAACTATATTTTAATTAAATATATATAATGTCATAGAATTATTTTAGAGATACATTTTCCCTATAAAAAAAATATTATGATTTTAGCCTTAAACAAAGATCACGTGATCTAAACGTATTAAATTTTCATTCAGTTTTTTTAATAAAATACTATCTATTATTATTTTTTTAATAAAATAATGATCTGACGATCATTTTAGTAACAATAAAAAAGTTTGAGGTAACGTTATAAATAAAAGTTAGGAGTCAACTTGAGGCTAAAGTATGATTCAAGGTTTATTTGTAAAAATATTTTACAAATATATTTTTAGTAAATTAATATCCTATGGAAAATTAAAAATTGTGAAGGCTATTTTAGTCATTTCATAGCATCTTCTTCCCCACTAATAAAGGCTTTCGTTGCAGAGGAACAAAAGAAAAGAAGACAAAGAACGAGAACCAAAAACATCTTTTTTTTGTTTTTAAAATTAATCTCTTTATTCCCCTACCCCCGCCCCTTTTTTTTTTTGGGTCTCGGATTCTGAGGAGGTGTTGTTCCGAGCACCTCTTCGGATTTCCTCTCCGTTTTCCCTCTCACAATTTCTCCTCACAATCTCTAATGGCGTCCGAGAATTTCACCGACAAAAATGTCGTCTTCAGAAAACTCAAGGCGAAATCGGAAAACAAGGTCTCTTGCTTTATTCTTTTCTATTTATTTTTAATTTATCTTTTGCATCTTTTGATTTGGAATCTTGAGATCTGATTCAGATCTGGTAATTCAGAGCTCGGATCTTGAAAATTTAAGGTTTTTCATGTGTTTTTTTTTTTTTTAATTTTAAATTTTAATTTTATTTTGTCAGATTTGTTTCGATTGCAACGCGAAGAACCCTACCTGGGCATCGGTTACGTATGGGATATTCCTCTGCATTGATTGCTCGGCCGTTCATCGCAGCCTCGGTGTTCATATCAGCTTTGTCAGGTGAATTTGAGTCTAGGGATTTTGAGATTGTTTATAATTTTGGGTATTTTTCAAGTTTCTATTTTTTTTTTTTTCGCGATTTGTGTTCAAGTTTCGAATTTGATCTGTGAGATCTAATGATTTTTAAATGATTTAACCTTGTACCTTTTCTTGTGCCGTCATGTACAAGAATTTAGAAATCTTATCAAGGATTTTAAATGCATTAGCTAAAAATATATGCACTTGTTATAGGGAAAAAAAAAAAGGAAGGAAAAATAATGGATGGAGAGTTATACCTAATCGACAAAAATGTTTGAAATCTAAAGAATCGTGTAAATAAAATCTGGGATCTTTATTTCGTGATGATTGTGGCAATTGCCTGGTTTGGTTTATCTGAGATCCAGTTACAAAGCTTTTAATGCCTGTATATTGCGTTTAGTCTATACAAAATATAAAAATAAACAAAGGTCCGCAGGTCGGAGTAATGTTTATGTTTAACTTTTGATTGGGTTTGACATTAGGATATAAAGTAATTGCTCTAATGTTGAGACGTCAAAAATTTCTATTCATCTTTTCTGGTCAAGTAATGTTGTGACTTTGAAGAAACTTTTTCGTTGTACAATCCTGATGTTGTGAGGCTTATCTTGTTTACGACTGGTTAGATTAATTCTTCTCTGGGCAAAGACCCCAACAGAAGAGTTGAGGAACTGGATTTTTATTTGCAATCTTGTCTGCTCGTAACTTGGCCCAGCCAAAGATTTGTTTATCATGTTGAATATGTATTCACTTCTTTTGGTTTAAAGATAACCGATTGGATTTGGAATTACAAGAGTTGATTTGGTCCAATATATCTTTTTCCATCTGAGCGACATACTTGCTTGTGGTTTCATTTAATACCTGGCATTATGTGGCACAAGAGTGAAATCTCACCATCCTTTCGCCTTTCCCTTTTTATTTCTAGATCCACAAATTTAGATTCATGGTCTCATGAACAATTGAAAACGATGAGCTTTGGAGGAAACAACCGTGCACAGGTTTTCTTTAAGCAGCATGGGTGGACTGATGGAGGCAAAATTGAGGCCAAGTATACATCAAGAGCTGCTGATTTATACAGGCAGATACTTTCAAAAGAAGTTGCTAAGAGTCTGGCAGAAGAGGCAGGCACGCCTTCATCGCCTGTTGCATCTCAACCAGGACAAGCATCAAATGGGCTTGCCAACATCAAGACCAGCGAAGCTCCAAAGGAAAACTCCTTGGGAAGACAGGAGGCACCTGAGATCTCTGCTTCACCAAAAGCTTCTAATACAGTTATGACTAGTTCTGTGAAGAAGCCCCTTGGTGCCAGGAAAACTGGAAAGACTGGGGGGCTTGGAGCTCGGAAACTTACTAAAAAGGTAAAGTTATTTCGTTTACTAGTTTCGAGAAACTCTTTGTCGGAAGAAGTTTTCTGTGAAGATTTTGACGCAACATGATAATCTTGCAATGCAGCCAAATGAAAGTCTCTATGATCAGAAACCAGAAGAACCAGTTGCTCCGGTGCCCACAGTTAATAATAGCGCCCCAGCAGCAGGACCATCTTTAGCATCCCGGTTTGAGTATGTAGAAAATGTGCAATCTGCTGAGACAAATTCTAGTGGTCCTCATGTGCTTAGCCATGTGTCTCCTCCAAAGTCATCAAGCTTCTTTGCTGATTTTGGTATGGACAGCGGCTTTCCAAAGAAAGCCAGTTCACATTCTTCAAGAGTGCCAGTAAGTCGTTTGACCTTTAACACATGCTTACGTTACAGCTGAGGAAAACTGGATTAATAATACAAATTATTCCATGGACAAGCAGTTTGATATTTTACATTATAATTTATCAGCAATCTGGTGTAACATTCAGGATGAGAAAAACAGTGACTTGGTTTCTGATATTAGCAACTTTGTTTGTATGGCTTTTTGGTATGGCATCTACAAATTTCAGTTATTTCCTTATAACAAGCCATCCTTAAATCCATCTAGGTCTTTTTCCTTTGTGCTTATGCTCTGCCCTTTGTTTAGAAGATGGAAGTTTTTTCATTTCTTGTTATTTAATATGCTTTAAAAAAAAAAAAAAAAAAAGAAAAGCATTTCCAGTTTTCCACTGCTTTTCTGCATTAGATGATGTTTCAAATAATAGATAATAGAAACTCTTTTATTTGAAACATGTGCAACTTCCCGAATGTTCTCTGACTTGAAGAATATCTTAGACAGTATGACAACTTTGTGTATGTTTTTTTGTTACTTTTATCTTTACACGAGAAAACTGACGGTGTAATAGGATGAAAAATTAGCATGGGTGAAAGTATGTTTGACCCACTCTTGTAACTGAAATTACTCCTTGTCTAAATAATTTAAGTGTGTAAGATTCGAACCTGAATGTCTTCGTAGCCTGTTAGTTATGCTGATGGAATGTATCAGAAAATTATACTGGATGAGTATACTTTGTTTTCTGTTTGATGCTAAATTGGATAATGAATAGAAGATGTCGTTATATTGTTGGTTCTGTATTGGTTGGTTGTGATGTGACTATTAGATTGAACTTCATTGAAGATAAGTTTGATTTTAACCCCTCCTTCCCGCCTTTATCATCAGATTCAGGAAACTGATGAAGCGAGAAAGAAGTTCTCAAATGCAAAATCAATTTCATCTGCTCAATTCTTTGGAGATCAGAACAAGGCTGATGCCGATGCTCAAGTCTCCTTGCAAAAGTTTTCAGTATGTATCTGTATCATATTCTTTTTTTTTTTTTTAATATTTTTTTTGTACAAATAGTAGCATATGATTTTATAAGGGCATCACTGTGGTATTAACGATGAAAATGCTGCACTGATTTCTTGACCACCTATATGAAAGTTGGAAGTTATTATTATTCCCACATACATGGAAAGGCACAAACTCTTACAGGCTTTTGATTGACAATAGGTGCCAATGATACGTTAAAAGAAATTAATTTTCGTATGAACTACGATGGAATTTCATTATCATGTAATGGAAATTATAGTAGAAACTGCTCGAGAATTCTGTAGGCAACTTTGTTTGTTGAAGGAGTTCACATGATAAGCTTTTTGGTGCTAATTTATTGTGTTCAATGTTTTCTCTGCTGCAATGTTAACTAATATACGAATAAAGTAATGATTTAATTTCTAAAAAGAAACTTTCACGGAATGTGTAACTTTAAAACTTAAAATCAAGATTGCTTGAATTTCAAGGAAAGCAAGAGCCAGTATTGGTACTATGTTTATGTGCATAACCATACCTGTTAGTAATGACCAAGTTATTGATAACATGTTGTCTTTTCACGTCCAGGGTTCGAATGCCATATCTAGTGCTGATCTTTTTGGTCGCAGCTCGGATGATTCTGCGCTCGATCTCACCGCAAGTGACCTCATTAACCGATTGTCTTTCCAGGTAATACACTGCATTTACCAATTTGCCAGGTTTCCTCGTTCCTACACTGCTCCAAGTTTGATCTTGCGAATTTTAATTTTTCCAGGCACAACAGGACATCTCGTCCCTTAAAAACATAGCCGGAGAGACCGGGAAGAAGCTCAGCTCCTTGGCATCCACTTTAATGACGGATCTTCAGGACAGAATCCTGTGATTTTGATAATGCTTTTATGTGCATTTCTTACTGTCCTCAGCCAATCTCTTTATTTTAGTGAAATGTAAAGGTTTAAATTACAAAAATTCTTTTTGAAGGACACAAACAATACTTTATTATAAATTCTCTCCCGGATTTTAGGACTGGCTGGTGTTTGTATTTTGTAGAATCATCTTAAAGAGTTTTAAGATTTGATGTTTTCTTTTTAGTTTATTCTCTTTGTACGTAGTAATATTATCTGTTACCGATGTTTACCGCTCTATTTCCCTAGAGCAAAGAGAGAGATGCCATTACGTGACAATAAATTGCTGTGTGTTTTTACAATGTGATTTAATGTTTTTTTTTTTTTCTTTTTTTTCTTTTTTGCCCAAGTTCCCTCTTATTATTGATTTTATTTGAGGTCTCATTAGGTTTTTTCACTAATTTTTAAGGTCTTGTTTGGTTGGGAGGACAGAAAGTTGCCGAGTCCACAACTTTTGGTGCATATGCTACAGAATAGGTTGTAGCATTGTTGTTTTTCTGTCGTGATTTGATCCTGGATATTCATATCAGAAATAGGCAGGAATTTTTGTCAGGAATACGTGATTTGATTCTATTATAAACTGTAAGGTATGTTTTGGGTACTATTTTTAATTATCATTTTGTCATCTGAATTTTAAATTTTCAACTTTCCAGAAAAATTTTTTCTCTTTCATTTTCGAAAATCTCAAACTATAAAAGTTTGTAACTTTATCATTTTAACTTAATTTTTAAAATATCATCTCCAGATAGTATCCAGTAAAGTATGGAATCTTCCATAATCAAATTAAATAAAAAAAAAAAAAATGAAGGATAGACTTGATAGGCTGTCCGTCTTCCATGGCCGAAATTTTGATTTGGTTTTGCTTTCTAGTTGCTAATCAGGGGCTAGGGGCCAATTTATATGATGACATAGGAATGTTTGGCGTTGCTTTTCTACGTCAAAACATTTTTTTTTTGGGGCTAATAAAAAGGGATATATCCGATGCATGACATATGTATTTCTTTCGAAATAGATTGATCGAATGTTACAACCACTGTAAAGGTCCCAACTCGATCTCATAACTTTTTAGTTTTTACATCTTCTTACCCTGTCAAGCTCTTGGTAGTTGTGGTTGAACTAGTTCTTAGAATTGTACTAATATCCTTTTCATCATATTTAGGGTTCGTTTGATATTCAAATTCAAACTGTATTTTTTATCTCAGTTTTTGTCTTTTTCTGAAAATTTTTTTTGTCTTTTCTGAAATAGTTTTTTGTCTTTTCTGAAAAGTCAACAAAAATTATTATTGAAACTTAAAATTTCCAATTCAAACTCATTTACCAAATGGACCCTTAGTGTCTGATTTGTTATTGTCAGAGGATCTATTTGGTGACATTTAGATCATGTTTTTTTTTTTTTTTTTTTTTTTTTTTAAGAAATAAGTGGACATAACGAGAAAGGGAATGATATTGGAAAGAAAAAATAATAATAAGTGAAAAAGGGCACTTATTTTCTGTCTATGGTGTCCGAATGGATCTTTTATGGATCCCAAGGGACCTCGGTTGGTTGTCCTCCGATCCCTTGTGCTAACGAGTTGAAGATATAAATGACTTTTTTTTTTAAATAGTTAAACTGTTAACCTGCATCTTAACCTAAACACAAATGCTAATAAATACACCATCCTGCAATTTTGAGATCTCAAGTTTGAGTTTTCATACCTTATACAATAAATAAATAAAATGTGCCAGCAAACTATGTGAAAATGCTTATAAATGAAGGAAATTGCTCTTTGTCACCAAAAAATTACCTAAAATAACACTTATGTTCAACAAACGATTGCTAAATTAAACTAAGCTTTCGTTTGGACGCACAATCTAAATTTTAGAATCATAATTCAATTTTTGTCTTTTTCTCTCGATTTTACTGTTCACACAGTTTTTCAACTCATACTTTAAAAGTCTATAACTTTGTATAGGCAAGTCCAAATGAGTTTTTTTTTTTAATTGCATAGTATTTCGAGAAGAACGAAACAAATTTTATATTGATTTTTTTTTTTTCCGAATACATTTCAAGTTTTTATATTTTTTAACCTAAACAATTCAAACATCTCGATAACGCATAGACAATCCAAACCCAAATTTTACAATCCAAACCTTAATATCAAATACATGGCAAGTATGGTGTTAACAATCCAAATGATGTTAATTTCTTCAAAATTTGATACCACATTCAAGAAGCAAAACATGACATGCATATTTTAAAAGAATGACACACACACACGTATACATACATATATATATTCTTCAATTTTTTCTTGTCAAAGTCAATCCTTCACATCATGAAATCTGTTGTCTTCTCGAAGTCATTAATTTTAAATGATCAACAAAGATCAGCTATCTCAATTCGATGATGAGACACCCATTTAGCTTCGATAGTCAAGAGTACCGTAAGGTGACGTCTAGTCTGTAGTGAAAGCTAGTCGCCAACCGACCACCTCAAACAAAATAAAGCAATGGTTGCTATGCGTCTAGTTCGGTCGCTATGCGTCTAGTTCGGTAGCCATAAGACCGTTTTGGCAACGACTAGTCGCCGAGCGACGAGCTTTGTGAAACGTCGGTCCCATTGGGATCAACTTGGTATGACGCAAAATGAGGACCCGACTTTCTTCTCCATCTTTCACATTGGAAGATTGTGCTTCGATCACGATCTCACGACACCTGAAGTACCCTTCACAATCGTCAATGTGACCACGTAATGATTGTGCAAGGTTCCCAAACGTCCAGGCATAACCTCCAAGGACTCAAAATGTGAGAAGATGGTGGATTATGCGTTTGAAGATCATGGAGGACGTTGGTGCTAACTACAGTTAGTAGTTTTGACTGCGAAATTATTCTCTTATAAATATGAGAGGAATAGGATTAAGGGGGTGTTTAGTTGGTTAGTTTGAGTTGAAATATTTTAGTTGTAATAGTGAATTTTTTTGAATTTTCAGAAAAGACAAAAAACTTTTTGGGAAAAAGACAAACTTTTTAAGAAAAAGACAAAAAAAAATAAAATACATTTTGAGTTGAAATGAAATATGAAACAAAAAGTAAGAATTCAGACTTTCTTTCATTTTGAGCACTAACTCTATCTTCTTTACATTTTGAATTGAGAAAATTGATTACTTCTTAATTTTTTCTTCCTAACAAAAGCTTTTGGCTTGTTTGGATTTTTTTTAAAAAAAATTTTGGGTCATTCTAGTATTGAAATGAATAAAGATTATTTGATTAATTACAATTTTAAGATTGTCACTTTGATAAATTCCTCGAAAAAGAGGACATTTCTTATACAACGAAAACAATATATTCACATTTTAGAATGTTTAAAGATTAGAATGTTTGAAAAAACTGGACATGGTGCAAAAGAGCAATTGAACCGTTTAAAAACGTCTACAAAACTCACTCCCCATAAAAACATCTATGCTTGAGTTGAAATCGTTGTTCCAAAAACCTTGAGTTGATTTGTCACATTCCAAATTTCAATTTGGAAAATGCTATTTAACCTCATATCTACTAAAACCTACTCATTTACAGTTTAATCTTCTCTAAAGGATATTAAAAAAAAAGTTTTTTAGCCTATTAAAATGCACATTTAAATAGGGTTTAAATCCTTTTGGGAATTAAAAGTGTTCTTTAATTAGTGGGACAACAAAATAAATGTGACAGATTATTGGGATGAATTTCACACACCCACCAAAATAGTTATGCCGTCAAAATCACTTTCAAATTTTGTTTGCGGTTTTTTACACATGTGCGTCTAACAGCTTGCCTTCTAAATTTTTAACAATTTTCTCATTTTAATTCCGTCTTAAACCTTTATAAATTATTACAATGTGTCAACTTTGATAAACTTTCGTTAAATTGATGAAAAAAAGTACATGTAGCGTATAGATAGAAAATCCCATGTTCAATCCCAAATTTTCAGATCTAGTTCAAACTCTGATGTCTTATAAATTTAAACCTTCAATTTAATGAAAGTTGGCAAAACCAGACACATATCAACCAACTTGGTAGATAATTAACTGTGAAAATAAAAAATCTGATTAAAAAATGCAAAAAATCCTTGGACAAAAAAAAAAAAAAAAAGAAAAGAAAAGAAAAGAAAAGAGGAGCGAGTTTTTCCCTCTCTTTTCAAAAAATATCTGAAAACCCTCCAAAACTCGAATCTTTTTCATCTTCCCTCCATTTCTTCTTCTTCGTCTTCAAATTTGCAAATCCTTTTCTTCCCAAGATCCGCCATTTCCCTAATCAACGGTTTCATGGAGTCCGATCTCAAAGAGCCCCAAGAAACCACCCTCCCACCTCCCGATTCTGTTCTTCCCCACCCAAACCTCGAGGAATCTCCCTCGGAAATGCCCGTTCCAGAGGAATCTCCCGATCCACGTCCATCTTTTCCTCAATCTGACGCCGGAGTCGTCCGTGACTCGGCTCCTCCGCCGGATTGTGCAGCTAGGTCTTCGCCGGATCCGGACTGGGAAGCCATTGCCGATCGCACTTTGGAAGCCCTAGCTGATGAGTCTCTGGTTCCGCAATCGTCAGGCCTTGTCGATAATTTATTCTCAGGCGAGGAGGAAGAAGCTCGAAGAGACGAAGAAGAGTCGCCGACTTCGCTTTCTGATTATGTCGGCAGTGGTTACGCGGATTCCCGCAGATTCTCTTCGTCTTCTTCGGGGGAGTTTTTTATGATTTCTTCGGAATCTTGCTTTTTCATTCAAGAAGCTAAACCTTCCATGGTGGTATGTGGTTTTCACTGCGAATTTTTCCTTTTTTTTGCATTTTTTATACAATTTTTCTTTCGAGTTTTCCAATTATTATTATTATATATATATATATATATATATATATATTTTTTTTTTCCAGGGTGCTGGGCTTATGAATCTGGGGAACACATGCTTTATGAATGCCGTTCTTCAGTGCTTTACGCATACCGTGCCGCTTGTGCAGGGTCTTCGTTCTTGCAATCATCCCGTGCCCTGTTACCGTATGATTTCGATTCTAGGATATTAATTTTTCCTTAATTATTTTATCTTTTTGTAGTCTTCATCTTGTAGAATATTGTTTTTCTTTCCGATTTTGGAAATTTCAGGTGATTTCGAAGACTTTTGTGTTGTTTGTTCCCTCCATGAACACATCCAACTCTCCTTATCATCTTCGGGAGGGCTTATTTCACCAAGGAAGTTTGTCAATAATTTGAATCGTATCCTTTTTTTTTTCCCAACATTTACGAAAGTTTATGTCAATAAATTCTATTGTTGAGAAGTTTCAAGGAAATATTTCCAAGAATTGAAATTTATTTGGAGAAGCCTTTAATAGTAGTTTTTCCAAATTGTTGAAGCAAGAAAAGATAGTGGAAAATCATGATATATGAGTTGTTCTGTACTGGAATTTAAGAGAAACATGTGTCTATATATATATGTATATGTATGTATATATGTATTTTTGGGTAGATATGCACAAACTCTAGACTTTTTTCTTCTAAATTTGTCAATAGTAGTTCATGATTTGGTGGTCCTTGACCTTGGATCAATCAGACTTCTCATCTTCTTTCCTTAGATACGAGCAGGAAGATGCCCATGAATTTCTACAATGCTTCTTAGATAAACTTGAGAGATGCCTCTTGGATTCAAAGAAAAATGAAAAGAGTTCGACTTCTCCAGCTGAAAACCTTGTGGAGCAGGTTTTTGGTGGTCGTCTTATAAGTAAAGTACGATAGCAGAAATGGATTTCTTAATTCTTTCTGTTGTTTTGATTAAGAATATGATGTGGAATTGTTATTTTTAATTAAAACTACTGGCATAAATTCATGGTCTAGTTTTGCCTACTGACTTTTAACGTCTTGGTTGGATTTCAGCTTCAGTGTTGCAATTGTGGTCACTGTTCTGACACTTTTGAGCCGCTGATTGACCTAAGTTTGGAGATCGAAAGTGTGGACAGCGTTCCAAGTGCTCTGGGGTCTTTCACCAAGGCGGAGAAGATTGAAGATTTAGAAACCAAGTTTACATGTGAGAACTGTAAGGAAGAGGTGGCGATGGTAAAGCAACTTATGGTGGATCGGGCACCATCTGTTGCTGTGTTGCATTTAAAAAGGTTCAAGGCCGATGGGTCTTTTGTTGAGAAGATTGACAAGCATGTGGACTTTCCATTGGAGTTGGACTTGCAGTCCTACAGTGCTAGCACTAGCGGTGACAATGTGAGTTGCTTACCTGCTTTTATTAGTTCATTTATGATAGTATTAGCATGAGAAGTAACAAAAGCAAGATAATCGGCACATGACAGCAGTAATTAAACTGTATGGACATGGATTTCGATTAAATTATCATTCGGCATTGTGGCATTGAAGGTATTTTGGTGGATGATAGGACTATTTTCATGCAAAAGTTTATGATCTTGAAGTTCAAGGAAGCCAGATGTTACTTTATGTGCTAGGCTCACATAGTGTTTTTTTAATCGTAGTTCAACATTAAAGTGAGATGGTTTTGAGGACTTTTATTCACTTTCTTTTTTTTTTTTTCCTTCTTTGAAATAGGTGGAGTTGATTTATGATCTTTATGGAATAATCGTCCATAATGGGTTTTCATCTACTTCTGGGCATTACTTCAGCTTCATTCGCTCCTCTCCAAACACATGGCATAGGTTGGATGACTCAAAGGTAATAATGTTTACGTATTACAATCTGTTGCGTTCTAGCTTGTCTAGAGCTATTTTTAAGGGATTATTCTTTATAGTTCTCCACACACTAAGCTGGTATTTGTTTATTTATTTATTTATTGGTGTTTCTGTTTTTGGATGTATTGTCTAATCCTCATAACTCGGATACCTGCTTGATAAGTTGATAACCAACTGAAAAAACCGTTACTTTATATGGGTAAGAGTGATAATTATGATTTCAATATTATTATTATTATCTTTTTTAGAATAAGTAGGAAAACTCTTTAACGCCAGACTGCTTTGAATGGCCTTTGTTATTCTCTGGTTCTCTTAATTAAATTGGTATGAAATCTCATATTAATAGTCGCACTTGTAAATTGTAATATCTGAGCCATTGCTAACTGTGCCTTAGTTAAGATGTGGTTGGAGCCACTCATATTTGATGTTTGGTTTAATATCTCATTTCAAATTAAAATGTACCTTTTCATATCAGTTTTTGTTTTTTTCTGAAAAAGTTTTTTGTCTTTTCTGAAAAGTTAAAAAAAATTATTATTGAAACTTAAAATGTCCAACTCAAACTCATTCACCAAACGGAACACAAATAGCTTAGTTTAGACTTCAGTCCTTATGACGAGGAAAAGCTTGGAATCTGTCATTAACCCTGTGAAATAAAATCGATCATTATGCAGGTTACTAGGGTTCTGGAGGAATATGTTCTATCGCAGGATGCGTATATTCTATTTTATGCAAAGCGTGGCACTCCTTGGTTCTCAAGTCTAATGAAGGCAGAAAAACAACCATTGGATCTGGACACTGGGACTACATCACCTCAGTCGGTTTTAGATAATATTAATGAGCGTGCGTCTCTACTTTCTAAAGATACAGGCGCTTCAGTTTCACCTGGAGAAGGCAATGGCCTTGAAAAAATTTCTTGTGTCAGCATAAATGCGTGTACTACTTCTCTTGTTGAAAACAATTGCCAACAGGGAGTTGACAATGTCAGTGGAGACTATGTTTTTCATCCTCTAACGCCTCCCAGAGCTCAAAGTCCAGATGTTTTATCTTCTGAGTCTCCAGGTAAATGAATGCCCGTATGGTGATTTTGTTTGCTTGTGACGTGAAATTGTTGGACTGAACTAACTTTTGAGGTGTATTTAATTCTTCTAGTGCCAAATTTTCAAATTTCTCGTGACCATCTGAAGTCAGAGGACCGACCTACTCGTAAAAGATTGTTGAACAAGCATCCAGAAGATTCCGAAACCAAGGAAGCCATTAGATATCTTACAAAGAGCATGCCTAGTTCGAGAGGCAGTAAACTTCTGGATGCTATGTTTAGGCCTCAAAGTGAAGGTGCTGCAAGAAAGAAGAGGAAATTTGAATCACCGTGTAAGAGAGCTGGCCCTGACAATGCTCGCCATAAATCCAACCATAGTTCGGCCGTGCACCCTGTGGTGGCAGCTTCACGCTGAGTACCGATCTGATGTTTTGGAGATCAGTTTTGCCTTATTGGACGGTATGGATCTTTCTGGGTATCCACCAAGTTTCTTTGATCATAATCCTAAGCTGAATCCTGGCTTCTGAAAGTTGTGTTTATGACGTTTTCTTATCGTTTGCTGTAGTTCATAAATCTAAGTGACAATGCTATTCTCCAATGTAAAGTTTAGTGGAGGTTCGAATTGGGTTTAACTATACGAAACAGAATCAGTTGAAATAGCATTTCTAATTGCTGCATCATCTTAACTGATATGCTCTTTGTCAAAATGGAAATTGCGAATCAAGTATCCAAAATGGAAATTTTTGTGGGCCATTTTCAGAAACTTAGTATCTATTCAAGTTTGCCTTTATTAAAGAGTGAAGAATTTGGGGTTTGAAACAGTTTCAATCGGTAATAGGATGTATATTTTTTTAAATTGTGAGATCACTTCAGAATTATATTAGATTTAAAAAAGTGTAATAATATCACAAAAATTGATAAAGATATAATTGTTAAAATCAAATTCTATCTGCAGCGTATTTTTAATATCCGAACAGAGTAATCACTTTAGAAAAATTCTGATGTCTTTGATTTGATCAAGATCAATCAAAGGCATTACCCGTCAAACTCAGTCTTAAAAGTGCTCATTGAATTCAACTTGTCTATGAACTAACAAAGCCGTCACAATTTCAAGGCTAAAAGCAAGAGAATATTTCTATGTATTTGCCGCTTTATGAACGAAGTTTTCACAATAGAAAAGACAAGAACATCAATTTACAAATTAACCCAAAAAAAAAAAAAAAACAGCAATTTACAAGACGACAACAATGCTTTGTGAAAATTCATTTGGTTGGGTTGGTTGGATAATGATCAAGTCAATCTTGTGCTTCTTAGCTTTGGATCTGTAATCAATTCGTCCATACTATTTTGCACAAGACTCCTTGAATGTATAAATATATACAAAAAACATATATGTGTATGTACATACATAGATATTACAGACAGATTGACAAGATCTAGAGCTAAGGGTTAACACTTATGTAGCATCCTCATAATTGCCGTAAAAAAAGAAAAGAAAAAAAGCTTTGCTTGTGTCAAAGCACTATTAACAATGACACACCCTTGTTTGCATCAAATTCGTGATTTTTGAATTCACAAGGTGGCAAGTCTGTTTAAAATTTGGGATGTCTCTCCAAGCAAATTCTCTTTTCCCCAGCACTTTCATCTTTTGATTTGATTTTCTCTTGCATTCAGAATCTTATAGCAGAAAAGCCCGGTAACATTCTAAACCCAAGTAAGAAAAGGGAAAAATAATTGTTTTCTTTGGAGCATGAGGATCCAAAAATAATTGTTTTAACTCCTAGCCAGGCTACAATTTCACAATTTATACAGAATGCTATCAGCTGTTTTGAAAGCCAAAGTAGGAAAACAGAGAACTAGTCATTTCTTGGGAAACAAGAGTTCTCTGGCAGATGATCTTAGACTAATTATGGACTCACCATACGAGTCGAACCCTAAAAAACACGTGGTCATCGTGATGGACGGCCTCGAAGAATTCACCACCGAGCTTCTTGAATGGGTGCTTGCGAATTTGATCACATCCCCTGGCTGCATTGTAACTCTTCTTGGAGTCATGCCATGGCTAAACTTTCTATGTGAGTTAATCTTTTCTGTTTTTCTCCTTTGTTATGACTTTGTACAAGTGTATAAATAATTTTTTGTGCTTTTTGTCTGTGTAACACAATTTGTCGATACAAACCAAATCAAACACAGAACAATCATCGAGTAGCAACAAATTTGACAATTTAGATACATAGACAATTGGTAATTTTCTTTTTTTTGGGGTACCCCACTAAAATTCCTATAATAGATATATATATATATATATTTATATATATCTTACCTTAAAGTAATTACAGTGCTTGCCCTGCTTCTTAATAATAGTTTTATGTGTTTGTAGAGAGTTTCTTGTATTAGTGAAATTTGTTAAGGCATGGTAATTAGGCCAGTATCCTGAAATTGATAAGTAATGTTTCAAATTTAGATATTGTGAAGCTAGTAGAGATAAACAATACCTTATAGTAATGATACACGTCATAAAAAGTTTTATCTTGACTCTCATGAACGACCAAGTATCTAAAACTTGCAAATTTTACAAAACTAAAATGATTGTTTTGTTCTTTATTTATCTATTTTTACCTCTAACAAGTTACAAATCATGAATGTCATGTATTATTACGCTTTTATCTTATAAAATGAATCATTTTCCTCCCTTCTAGTTAACATAAATATTGGTTCTTTGCAGTGTCTACCAAGACATGGCTGGATGTTTGGTCAGTGGAATTTGAAGTAGTTCGTAAGCTTGTGAGCGAGAAAAGTGAATGGATAAAGAGTGATTTCAAGTATCTGAAGCTAAAGGAAGTCATAGACCTTTGCAAAAGTTATGGGGTATAAATTATAATCATCCATAATTTTCAATATTTTTTTTCGAAGCTATATATATATTTCTATGTATGCACATATGTAAGGTAGATATCTAGCCCCTTAATTTGCTTTTTTATATTTAACGTAGGTTGTGCTGCAAAAGAAAGTAGTAATGGGTTATCCATCACGACTTCTGGTTATGGAGCAAATCACAAGCCTTGGTGCAACATGGGTGGTGTTTGATAGGTAAAGCACTCTTAAATTTAATATTGAAAAAGTGATAAAACTATTTGTGGACGTATACATTTTATATCTGAGTCATTTAGCTCTATCTCAACCACAAGATAGCATCTAAAATGACGGCCATACATAATGAGATTTGAATAACAATACTAAAAGACACCAGTAATGTTCACTACATATTAATAAAGTACCAATTTTCGGATTTGAAACATTTACTATCTTAAGAGTCTATCTTCTTTTTTTGTCCCATAAATTACAACTTACCGCATCATTTAAACTTAAAAATTTCGAAGTGACCTTCATGGAAATTCAACTTAAAAATTTAGATGAAATGACAAATCTTAGATTTGTGGTACAACGACGGAGATAGGCGTTTGGGACGTCAATTCAACTCACAAGTGACGCTTCAAATAAAACATATTTTTACGAAATTTTTCTGACTAATGGACTGTTTGGTTATAGGTATCAAAGACAAGTAGATCTGAAGTTCTATGCCAAAAAGATCCCATGTAACATGGTTGTGATGAACGGAGAAGGAGAGTTCGACATGATCAAAGGCCGGTCAGTGATCAAATTAAACCGTGTCGAAACGAGCAATCCCGGAGAATCACCACCCTCTACACTACCGACTCCAAAGCTCATTATTTCTGATAGTCTCAAAGGAATTCTTAAGGAACGATCTCAAGGACATTACTCCGATCTAGATGACGATGAGAAGGAAGTCTACTTATCTGTTTGAACAATAAGCTATACCTTTTTTGTACCAAAAAAAAGAAAAAAAAAACTAGCTATACTTTAATCCACATGAGTTGGTATAAAAAAACTAGGGTAAAAGCTGGGATTCCTGGCGTATGAATGTATAAAATTTAATGGATACTATAATTATAGTAGTGTTCGTGATCTATAAACTTCAAGCTTATAACAACGTCCGGATAGCTTTTCCTTCGCCATATAAATTAATCTGTTTTTTGATACATACACAAACACATACAAGCTGTAGGCCATGAGACACAATTTCTTGCAATATTGATCGTCTAAGAAATCCATTAGTTTCCAACAAAAAAAAAAAAAAAAATGCATGGGACGAAAGTATGTATGGTTATGGGGTTGGGTTCCAAACAAGAATTACAAGAGCCTATTTAGCGAACTTTCTTAAAAATTAGTTTTAGCTTTCTAAGTTCAAAAGCTGTTTATAAAAATATTTAGATAGTAAATTTGATGAGTTCCACTATCCGAAAGAGCTTCATGTCAAAGTCAAAAAATATAGTTTTCGAGGAATGCTCTTTTGATTAGTCTTCAAAACTTTGCATCAGAGTTTAAGTTAGGCGTTATTTATTTATTAGCAAACTTTGAGATCATTTTAAATTTAAAAACTTTTTTAAAAATGTGGTTTCTTAATATTTATTAAAAAATTACAGTTTTTGTTTCTATTCTTTTACTAACTAAAAACAAAATTAAAAACTCTAACAAACAGGCGTAAACATCGTGGCCTCAACACAGCATGATTAAAGGTAGGCAGTGGTTGACCTCATACTAATAATATAAAGTCACCTAAAATTTGCCGATATTATATAGTATCTTAATCTTATTACGAGCTATCTAGTAATTGAGCGATCTAAATAGGATAATAAAGCTACTCATTCTCTTCATAAGAGTTCTGAGTTCGAATTATTCTATTAATATTTGGATATTTGAACTTGTCTAAGTACGAGTATGCCACTGAATTTTTTTAAGCAAAAAGTACGATTGTGAGTGGAGCCGTAATTTGATTACACAATAATTCATAAAAATTTTTTTTTTCTGTTTACACAACACAAGGTATATTACACCTAAGGGCCCGTTTGATAAATGAGTTTGAATTGAAATTTTTAAGTTTGAATAGTAACTTTTGTTGGTTTTTTAGAAAAGACAAAAAACATTTTCAGAAAAGATAAAAAACTTTTTCAAAAAAATACAAAAATTTGAATTTAAACCTTAAGTTTAAACTTGAACTCCAAACGGAGAGTTTATTTCATTCGACATGAGTTTTTCTAATGAAATTGCATTCCGCTCTTTGTTTAATCTAACACAGGGATAATTTTATTAAAAGAGAAAACAATTTAAGTAGGAAAAAATACCTTTAATATTTCATATCTGCACGATTAATTATGAATTTTATAATGGTAGTGGAGAGATTAACAAGAATAATGCATAAATATTAATCATAAATAGAATAAACTTTCAGTAGCATACAAGTGGAAATATTGGCATCATGCCTAGAAATTAATTTAGACATCCTCTAACACAAATCTATTTTATTGTTCTTTATAATATAGTTGAGAAGAGGTAATTTTCTTTGACCGTTGAATAGATAAATGGTACTACTAATTTCAGGGGACATAGCCACCATGGCCACCACCCTCACCACCACCGCCACCACCTCCATGCGCACCGTCATGTGCACCTCCGGCTCCACCATAGCCACCGCCACCGCCACCACCGGAGCCACTGCCTCCACCGCCTCCGTATCCACCAGCTCCTCCGCCACCGGATCCTCCTCCACCACCATATCCGCCCCCATGAGCTCCACCGGCACCATAACCTCCTCCACCACCACCACCGTGGCCACCGCCACCTCCATAGCCTGCGCCACCAGCTCCGCCGTAGCTTCCACCTGCACCACCTCCTTCGCCACCTCCGTAGCCACCACCGTGGTCTCCACCATACCCAGCACCACCACCACCACCGCCGCTGCCACTACCACCACCTCCACCACCAGCATATCCTCCACCACCATAATGTTCTCCACTAGCATATCCACCAGCACCACCTCCTTCGCCGCCTCCACTTCCATATCCACCACCACTGCCAGTGGCACCACCATAAGCACCCCCACCACCACTTCCCCCGCCACTGCCACCACCGCCACCATGTCCAGCCCCATATTCTCCACCACCACCATATCCGCTACCGCCACCTTTCCCTCCTCCACCACCATATGCACCACCTCCGGCACCATATGCCCCACCACCACCGCTACCGCTACCACCACCACCACCTCCGCCACCTCCATGTCCAATCCCACCGCCACCATACCCGGAACCACCTCCTTCACCTCCTCCACTTCCATAAGCACCTCCTGCACCGCCACCACCAGCACCACCACCAGTGCCACCACCACCACCGCCACCGCCAGCATGTCCACCGGCAGCTCCATATCCCGAACCGCCACCTTCTCCACCACCTCCACCACTTCCATATCCGCCGCCATGTTCACCTAGGGCCCCAAATCCACCTCCGCCACCGCCTCCTGTGCCTCCCCCACCTCCATAACCTCCACCAGAGCTACCGCCATACCCTTCTCCGCCGCCGTGTCCTCCCCCGTATCCGCCGTCCGGAATGTGGACAGGTTCATAGGTGAGCAGGACTCTAGCGGCAGAGCAAATGCCAATACCTAGAAGAACAAAGAGAAGACAACTAGTGAGAAGCTTATTATGTCTAGCCATGGGACTAAAAATCAATGGTGTTTGAAAGCCACAACTGCGAATTAAAATGCAAGAGAAGAAGGGTATATATATAGGGAGAGAAAAGGGGAGTGGGTCGAAAAGCGTGTCCACTGCAAAAACAAAGTGGCTGAATTGCACATGCAGATCAAGAAGAATATTATATATGGATTTGCAAAGCAAAGAAGAAGGTGGTCCAATATACTCGCAAGTAGTTATATACGCACACACATATATATAAACAGTATTCACCAATCCTAGTAGACCCCAATAGTGTGCTTTGGCTGTCGCCCACAAATCAGTGGTGTAAGTCACAGACCAAAATCCTTCAGCTAAAAACCAGAGCATGTGCCAACTTCCATGCCTACATCCTGCTAATCCATCCATTATTTTTCATGCGCATTATGTCTCTACTGATAGTGATATGATATATATAATATATATATACATATATATTATATGCTTATACTCATCAGTAATGTTTGAAACAAAAAATATAAACTTTTTAAATAGTGTTCTAATCTTAATCTTTATAAGCAGAGTTCTTAATCTGTAGAGAAATTGTGGTTGATCGTGGAGCGAATTTCCAGTGTATATATGAAAAGGGTTTAGCTCAAACCTTTTTATTTTCCTAGATGCGTATCATTACCTACTGAGATTTCGTTCTCTCTCTCTTAACTTCAAAAGGTTACGCCATCTTTACGTGTGTGAATAAATATATATATATATATATATATATATAACCCACACATATAACGATAACCATAATCTTAACAACAAATGCATTCGTTATTAGTGATGGAGCTAGAACTTTTTATACGGCTAATAACTAGATAATGAATAATTAAGAATTATTATGATAAAATTTTTCTTTTTACAGGGGTTTTTTTTTATATAAACAAATTCAAAATTATAGGGATTAGTGAGAGAGCTATAACATTTTGTAAGGCTAATAACTATATAATGAAAAATTAAGAATTATAATGATAAAATTTTTCTTTTTAGACGGGGTTTTTTTTTTTTAATTATATAAACAAATTCAAAACTATAGGATATTTAAAATAAAAAAGTCAGGAGGAAGGGGGGGGGGGGGGGGGGGTGGTGTTTAAGCCTTTCCTAAGTCTGTTCGTTATCCTATACAATTTTGGAAACCACTACATCTACCGTAGGCGTTGACCCTTTTAATTGTTGCAATATATATATATATATATGTATATGAATAAAAAATATTTTACAGTATAGATATGCATAATGTTTGGATACTAACTTTTTATAAATTTTAGGTGTGGCTTGAATTTGATGTTGATTATTATTAAGTCTTACTTAAAGGGTGAAAATGAAAATGCCAAAAAATTATGACATGGTTGCAATACGCGCCAATTATGTAACCACAATCCACACCAATATATTTTGAATTTAGATGTGGGAAAATTTGAATCCTATACCTTTTAATAAACTCAGATATATATATAAAATTAACGTTCATGATATATATTTCAATATTATATTACATTAGTTTCTATATAAGCCATTCAATTACATCCATTAACAAAGAAAAAGGAAAAAAAAAAAAAAAAGAACTAAGAATTTGTCATAACATGATTTGTGACTACAAACTCCTAAGCAAAACTTGTAACTACATATATAAGTGAAAAATTTCTTTACTAAACGAAAAAAAAAAAAACAGAAAAAACGCAATCACTAAATATCGCGTGGCAAGATGTTTTATTTCACTAAAAACTGTGAGTAAATTACATAAATAACGGATTATATTAGTAAAGATGAAAAGAGCTGATAATTAAATCTGATCAGTAAAGTGGAATGAAATGCAATCTGTTGAAGCTAGCTCAACAAATGAAAAGGATTTGGTAAAAGCTCTTTGATTTAAAATCGGCAGCGGAGATGGGCGAGGGTGAATTTACCCCAAGATTTAAAATCAGTTTTAGATTTAAAACTGAAATTTTTTGTTGTTTCAAATTTACCCCAAAATTTTATAGTTTTTACAATTTGCTCCTCTAAAAATAAAAAATTCTCATATAGTTCATACTTTACGCCCACTAAAAAAAAATAATTCTCATATAACCTGTACTAAGATTATTCTATGTTTATAATTTTACTGCTTTGTCCTTATAAAAATTAAAAATTATCACATAAATCCACTAAAGTTAAAAATTCTCACATAGTCTCCATTAAAATTGATTTTATCTTGAAAAAATTTTTTGGTATACGTCCCCACTTTAGTATATTTCTGACTCTACCCTGATTAAAATCAACGAGTATTTTCATTTTTCTAAAAGGAAAGGAGAACCATAAGCTCCATAGAAAAAATTTAAATCAATCTGAACACTCAATCCGAAAAGTGCCAAAAAAAGTGTTCGTATCTCTCAAAACTTCGCCTGATATACTCATTGGGTACATTGAAATTATTGTTGCTGTCCAACCAAGCATTGTTGTATTGGAGTTGTTACTTTACAAGTGGATGGAAAACGACATATATACATATATATTATATATATATCCATCTCATATCTAGTATCTTTATAAAATGAAATTTTATTTTTTTTAATGTTATTATAACAACCAGTATATTTTAATGTAATATTTTTTAATGATAGATATTGTTTACATTAATAATTTTAAGTAATATTGTGTTACTCATACTTTTACATTAGAATATTTTAGATAAAAAGTTACAATCTATCCGAATGTTGGATATGTATATATATATATATATATGAGAATTGGAGGTTTGTATTGGACACAAAAGATAACAAAGAAAAAATTCTTTGCTCGCGTAGCCCCCACAAGAAAAAGCGCAACTTGAACCGCTACTAGTTCATCAGTCACTTTCTTCGAAGAAAGCTGATTTTCTTCTTGTCCTGCAGTGGCCTACAGCAAAGGACTAGCGACCGATTTTTGAAGGGCACTTTGTGATGATGATCTAAAAACTAATATTTAATTATATAAAGCATGAAATTGTATATTTAGCTATATTATACCCAAAAAAAAAAAAAAAGATGGATGCTATATATACTTGTTGTTGTATATATAGAAGTGTTCGGTTAGACATAAGTTTTGAGATTTCATAATGTCGTTTAAGCAATTATAGAAGGATAATCTAGATTTTCAAGATTGCTGTTTAAGCATTCATATTTCAACTGAACAATGTAGAAAATATTGCTGTCCTTACCATTAATGGCTCAAACTTTTAAACTAGTACTCTTCACAATGCCCCAAAGGTTCTATACTAATGTGAATAACAAAAATATATAGCGATAAGTAAATACATACATGCAGGCATGTATCCGTCTAAATTCTTTCTTCTTTAATATGAATATACACATACACACACACACACACACAGAGATATAGTTGCCACTTGATCAGTGTGTATATTAATTCTCTTAAATTTATCTCAAAACTACGTAAAAAACATATCAATGATGTTGAGTATCATCCGCAAATTAAAAAAAGTAGATTTCATAAATAGTATGAGGTCCATCTTTTTTTTTTTTTTTTTTTTATAAATTAAATGGTGGTGTTTACCATCACCTCAAATATTTTGTTATTAGTTAAAGGTAGAAAGCTTTGTATCACTATTAATTTTAATGCTAGTTTTCTTGGTTGAAAGAATGCATGGTTGGAGGAAACCATGGCTTCAAATCAATGGCATTCTCTCTATAGTCATTCGTCAATGCTTTAAACTTTCTCAACATAAAAAGAACATTAATATAAATTTCCCGCTTGTCTCGCTAGGGAAAAAATAGGCTAATTAGTACGATTAGCAAAAAATAATAATTATACTAACAATTAATAATTTTTGATCATTTGTTTCTCAAAAAAAAAAAAAATTTTTTTTTGATCACTTACCGGTGTATTGTAAATATTTGCATTTTTAAATCCGTTCAGGTACGTAGTACATTAGAGATAATTATATATTACGTCCTTGTGTTCATTAACTACATTTATTAATCTTCCCCTTTATTATAAATTAATTAATTTCACCAAGAGGCAATTATAGAAGTTTGCACGTATGTTTTGTCATGTGTTTACGTACTTTTTATTGCATGTCAAGGTAGTTTCTTTTTATTCATTCTAGTTGTTGTAGAAGCACAAAGATTATCAGAGAGTGATCCTTTTCAGCTCGATAGGTTTGAGTAGCTTTTTCATGAAGTAATTTATAAAATTATTGTTATTAGTCTGGTTCGGTAACATTTTTAATATTAATAATCAGAAAATAGGAAGTAAAAACAGCAAAAAAAAGCTTGGATGCTCTTGACATATTATGTCGAATAAGCAAATTACATGGAAATTAAGCGCACTTTGACATATTCAATTGATACAACTTAACGTTCGGGAACATGCATCTTGCAATTGTTTCCTCTTATTTTACGATATTTCAAACTAGCTAAAAGTGAAAATCTTCTTACCAAAATAAAACTAAATTATTTGTTGCAAGATAACATTAGTAAGAAGAGGGTTTCCCTTGTCGACGTTGATCATCAAACAAGGAACACGTTGCCACACTTCAAGGGCATAACCACCATGGCCAGCCGCATAGCCGCCGCCGCCGCCGCCTGAGCCTCCACCGCCACCTCCACCATGGCCACCAGCTCCACCACCATAGCCCGAGCCAGCTCCTTCACCACTGCCATAACCACCTCCTGCGGCACCTGAACCAGATCCACCTCCGCCTCCACCGCCTTTTCCACCGCCGCCACCTCCACCATGGCCACCAACCCCTTCTCCTCCTCCATATCCACCACCGGAACCACTTCCTCCACCACTTCCATAACCACCACCACCGGGTTCCTCCAGCACCTCCACCGCCACCGCCACCACTTCCACCACCGCCACCTCCACCGCCGCCGCGTCCACCTCCATGTTCTCCGCCCCCGCCATACCCTGCTCCACTTCCTTGTCCCCCACCACTTCCATACCCGGCACCGCCAGCTCCACCGCCACCGCCACCGCCACCTCCACTGCCGCCACCGCCACCACCTCCATGTCCTCCAGCATCTCCATAGCCCTCACCGCTGCCTTCTCCACGACCGCTACCGCTTCCATAACCGGCACCAGAGCCACTCACAGTGCCAGAAACATAGACAGAACCTACGCCATGCTCGGTAACACCATGGCTAGCCGTGAGAACACCGTCAAGAGATTCTTCAGTAGTAAAAAGAACTCTAGACGCAGAACAAACACCTAAAGCCAACAAAACAAAGAAAACAACACCAAAAACTCTATGAAAAGCCATGGGGGATTGTTTCATATTTCCCACAACTCTCTTATGTATCTGCTTATATATTTTGCTTGCTAGAGTGCAGAAGATGGTAGGTATTTATAGAGGATCAAAACCGCGTGCTCCAATGCTTAGAGAGAAGTAGTTACCCAAAAAAAAAAAAAAAAAAGAAAAAAAAAAAAAAGGAAAAAGGAAAAAGGAAAAAAGAAAAAAGAAAAAAGAAAAAACGAAGAGTAAATTACTATTTAGCTTCTGTTTGAATTATCGGTTAGAGTTGAAATTTTTAAATTGGAGTTAGTTGACTTTTTAAAAATTAATTATAATTTTTTGTTGACTTTTAAAAAAAAAGACAATAATTCAATTGAAAAATTACAGTTTAGTTAGAGTTGAACGTTTACACAAAACCTTAGTCTTTAAACTTCTAATTTTGTATAACTTTAATTCTTGATTCCTTTTATTTTTATTTTTATTTTTAATTTTAAAATAGTTGGAATGCCTTTATATAATTAAAATCTTGTTACAGTTTGTAGTCCTTTCTTTAATTTTTGAATAGAATTAGTTAATAGATTGATCAAAAAATAATGCTAATTAATAAATTCTATTCAAAAATTAACTAAAAAGATTGATGTAATAACTTTTTAAACAGTTCAAAATTATTTTAGTTATAAACAAATATATATCAAAATTACACACACTTAAAAGTTTAGTAGTCGATAAAAAAAAAAAAATTGCGCAGAGAGAAAGAGAAGTTAGTAAAGTGCATGCAAAAGGGGAAGGTGTGGGTGGCCACAGGAGATCAGTGCTCCAATACGCAGACACAAATTACTGCACTCACTCATGGTTAGTACATTATTATTATTATTATTTATTTAGTGAGTTTATGCTGTCCTCCTCAGCTGCCTCAAACATACCCATTATCATTATTATTATTTTTTTAAGAGCATTTTTGTTTATGTAATACGCCTAACTTGTATTCTTATAGTACACTGAAAAAGATTTCGGCACTGCCTACTTTCCGCATATTGCTTTCACACTAGACACTAATTGTTAAGTCTAATTATAAGATAATTGACATGTTTTCCATATGTTTAATTCACAATAGAAAGTTGGATAATTTAGCGGGATACATAAGCACTCTATTATGTGCATTTTCTAAGATGATTACTCACAATCTTAGGGTCCATTTAGCTCTTAAGTCAAGATCTAAATTATTTATCTCAGTTTTTATCTCTCTCTCTCTTTTTTTTTTAAAGTTAATAAAAATTATAATTAATTTTTAAAAAGTCAATCAACTTTAATGTAAAAACTTCATTTCAAACCGATATTCTCAAATGCAAGCTTATTATCAAAATTAGGTTGCTCAACTGACGTATTATTGTTCAGAAGATATATAAATTGTTGTTTTGAGTGCTTAAGAGAAATTAGAAGATCTAGACATTTTGAAGAAAAGCCCGGATAAAAATACACTCAACAAAAATTCACCCTACCAGATTCTTGCTCATAGTAGGAGGGGTTTTAAAATGTCAAAATCATAATGGTTTTCTCCTGGGTTAATTTATTTGATCGTTTTATTTATTTATTTTATTTTGTATTCTCCTATAATATACACTTTTGTAAACTATTTGTTTTTTTTTTTTTAAAATACAATTTCCATTAAAACATATATAACATATGGGTTAAATAGTAACTTGAGAGAATTTTTTGAACACCAAGGTTACATCTGTCTTATCTAAAACGTACAGCTATAATAATAATAAAAAAAATTCAATAGATGGAGTGCTCTCGTTTTAAAATTATCATGCAATGTGCAATTATTTTTATCGAAAGTTTTTATTTAAATTATTTTGGGCAACATAAAAATGATGGAGTGCTGGTGTATTTATCTGAATGGACGTGATAACATATAATTTTTAATTAATTGATATCTTTGAGAGATCTGATGTTAAATAAATATTTTTATTTAGATCCTCGATTAATTTATGCACGTGGTTTTTTATGTACGTTGTTTTTTATGTACGTGGTTTATCTAAATATCGTCACCATGACACCAATCCACTTAATTATCATGCATGATAGCGCAATTAGTTAATTATGATAGACTTTGACTCCATTGTGAGTGGAATTAAATTGATTATTAATGTACTGCGAATTGCAATTAGTTAATCACGATAGACATTCATTCTGTGGGTGTGTGTCTGCGTTCCTGATTGTGTACGTAGAAAGCATATTTTTGCCAGATCATATATAAGAGTAATAATAATGAAAGCAAGAATGTCAATGACAATAGTTGTACGAGGTAATAGTAATGACAGTATGGGTGACAACAATAATGATAGTGATAATAATATAACAAAAAAGATATCAATGAATTGATAAAGAATATTAACGTAGAAGCCATCGGGCCTAACATAGTTGATAAGGGAATGGGGATTAATGATTTAGGTTCGGTAAGTCTAACACAGTTGATAAGGGAATGGGGATTAATGATTTAGGTTCGGTACGTCTAAGGTTTAATTCTTAATATTTGTAAGAAAATTGTATAGATTAGATTAATTTATTGGGATATGTGATGGGTGCTTATAAAAAAGAAAGAAATTAGAAAGAAAGAAAGAAAGAAATAGCATGGACATAGTACACAAATTTTAATTCCTTTGTGTTTAAAATTGACAATATTAGTCAATTCAAACACAAAAGTCCTGCAACATCACACATGATCTTGATCATACGTGAGAATAAATTGATTAATGAATGATCCAAATGTCTCGATTATGAATTCTTAAAATAATAATAATAAGTCATTGTACTCGGTGAAATATATTTTTCTGGTAATTATTAAAAAAAACCCAAATGGTTAAAGTTTAAGACTGAAAAGTTGATACAATATCCTATATATAAAATGAAAGGAAACGTTGATATAATTATTGGTGGAGAAATTAATAATGTGTAGTAATATCCATTATGGCGAACTTTAGCAGCCACGCACGAGAGGAGAGCAGCTTTTAATTGAATTTACTCTTATTGGGAAAGCAGTTGCATTTTAATTAAATTGATATTGTCTC